>CAUJNA010002591.1:762500-899853 GCA_963377175.1 Effrenium voratum
ACCTTGTTCTCGCTGGCTCTCAGGGAATGAGTTGGAACCTCAAACAAAATCATCCCTTCTGGTTTCCTTTAAGGGAATCCCTCGTCCCAAATCCGGAAGGTCATTCCCTACCGAGCATCAGCACCTTGGTGGGTCGTTTTGAAGGGACACGGACAGGGAGAAACCTTGGGGGGGGTTCCCTTGTTTTACGACACACCCGTATCAGCTTTAAGTAAACCCTTTGAGTGATGGTCGAGGCACACAAAAAAAAAAATGTTGGGTCAGGTTCCCTGAGGTTCTGGCTCTCTTGGTAGAAACGCCACAGGTCTACCACCTCTATCCCAACCCAAGCAACCGATATGCGAGTCGGCCCCAGCTTCGGTCAAACAAAGAAAAATTGAGTATCAAAGGAGTCGGGCCAGGCCCACGTCAGGATATGGAATCGAGAACCCCAGTTGTTGCTTTTTGGTCACGTGAACATGCCAGGACAGCCAAAGGTGTTGAAAGCTGAGTTGCATGACTTGGCTCACGCGAGTAGGGACAACTCAGCGGTCACCGAGGAAACACAAAACGTGTACGCCCGGTCCCTTCGCAGCCAACGGAAGGCAACCCAAAATGATGCGAGGAACAACAAGGGCCTCTTGCCACACTATTGCCGGTAAGAAAGTCAGGAAGGGTTGCCCCCAACCGACCCTCCCCTCAAATTGGACAGGTCCCTTTCGTTCCCCTTGCGCAGCAGCATTACGTTCAACATTTGTCAACCATCCCAAAACGGAATCCTGAACTGGGCTGTCCAAACTGATCCCCTGCAAAACGTCGAACACTTTTAGTGGGTTAAATTGAGAAACCCAACCCCCAAACAAACTAAAGAACCGGATGGCTGGTTCCGAGCCACCAAGAGAAATTACTTGAACAAAGAAGGATTAAGAAAATGCTTACAAGAGTTATCAACCATTCCAGAAAGCCATTCCTCAGCCTCCGGCAGCTGCTTCTCCCGGGCCTATCAGAAGCCACTAGCGGGGGAGGGGGGGAGGGCGGGGGCTACAAAGCTCCTCGTATGGGGTCGGACGATTCTTCTTTGAAGATTCAGGGTCGCATCCTCCTTCCCTTGTAATCTGCTGGGATTGGCAACCCCGAGGGTCCACTGGACCTGATCTTGAGAAGTAGGCAGGCCTCTCCAACACGTGCGCAAAACAATGTGACACCCGCCTATGTACGAACGCCATAGAGCAGGGAAGCCTTGATGTGATGCACCTTCTGTATCGACCAGAGGCGGTACGTCTCCCATGCAATGACGACTGCCTTGCCAATCGACTGGGGGACACTCCTTCAGGACATACACTTGCTCCGAAGGGATGACATTGCTATCCTGAAAGACCAGGGAAGTTCTTCTCCTGCCAAGCGTTCGCGCCATTCAACAAAGAAGCAGACCAAATGTCAGCCGGAGAAGGCAGGGAAGCCTACACAAGCGCAGGCCATCGGATCTTGAAACCTATGCCCCTCCGGGTCCAACTGGCAGCGTGGTCAGCTGTTGCAAGGCGACCCGGGTCAAGTAAATCCAGGATCACCCCTTTGGCTTTTTTCAACGGAATGCCGCAGGTTGTGAAACCACCTCGGCGTCTTTAGAGTTACTTTTCTGAGGTTGTTGTTGTTCTAACTCCTTGTCGTTCGTTGTTCGGCGTTGTGCGCTCTCTGTCCCTTCAACCTCGATTGGCAAGCCGCCCGAAAAGGGAAGCATAGGACCCCTGTACAAACCACCTCCTGTTGGAACACATTCTCATGGCAGTTTCCTTCGGACTCCACATGATCGTCGAAACATCCGGCCCCTGGAGACCTGACAAATTTGGGCACGGCCATCTTTCCGGCAACGGAAGCGGACGGCCCAATGGCTTGCAAGACGCCCGTCTTCTCTTTTTGAGGCCCTGTGTCCACTTCCCTGGTGAGAAAATGAAGCTGGCTTGGTGTTTGTTGACCTGTCCAAAAAAGTGCATTTTGGGCAAGGTGAGTCAACACCTTGCTCTTAAAAAAGGGTCTGCCCAGACCAGGTAAGGAAGTAAAAGGGCGGCGAAGGCACCCATTTTGGGACTATCCCTTACGAGGCTTCGGGGGTGGGTAGTTGAGAGTAGGGTTCCTTGGAGTTGCCAAAGGGTTCCTTAGGGCTCCGAGGCAACCCCCCTTCAAGCCTATCAGGTGGAGAAACTGCCATGTTCCGTAGCAAAGACACACGCTTGGCATGCCCGGAAGTCCGGCACTTGGGGCAAGGTCCAAGCCAACGGGGGGAATTCCCAAAGGGACGGTGCAGTAAACCAAGATACCAACCAAAACCATGAAATTTGCAGTAAACTCATGGGTGTGTACCAAACAAGACGTGGCACAGTACACCCAAGCCACGGCAGATTACCGCAAAATCGTGGGTGTTTTGTGGTTCCCCAACGTGCGATACTCAGTCGGAAATCATCTCGGATCCGATCAGATGGCCTTGATGTTCTTCTCTATGCTCTGCTTTTCGTCGCCCTGGCCGGAAAAAAACTGGCGCGACCCTCATTCCGCGGGTATAGACTTAAAGCCAGTGGTTGACTTCCTCAAAATTCAACCCCTGGGCTTAAATCTTGGTGATGCAAACAAGAAGCCTTGAGCGTGCGCCCCCCTTTTTTTCTGCGGGATGGTGGACACCTGCATCCCTTTCAGAAAGCCTCAGAAAAACCTCTTAAGGCCCTGGTTCCCACACTTGGGTTTAGGAGTTTAGGGCTTGAGACCAAATTCTGTTGGAGAACTTGTGCGGTTTCTGTGTTTGACACGGGTCACTGGATTTCCCCTCCAAAAGTTGCAATTTGATAGTGGTGTTGGAAACCGCCACTTTTGGACCGGAGGTCAAAAGGCTGAAAAGGGGAAATTGAGAAACCCCTGTGTGTGGGGTTTGCGTTTGATGGCTTGGCGTTGCAACATCGCCCTGAGGGTCCGTGGTAACCTCCGCTTGCAGGGCTGCGCGAGGTTAGCGCTAGGCTGTGAAGCGGCCCTGGTCTGCACCGAAGCAAAGGACAATCTGCAAGCCTCACATGGCCATGGGTCAAAATCCCGCATATCCCCCATTGAACATCCCGATCCCCACTAAAATAGGCTCTAAAATGGGTGGTGCACCTACCCCAAAATGGTACCATTGGTGTTGACCCACAGCCACATGGCCGCATTCAATATCACCGAATGGAAACTCAAAGATCACCAAGAGGTGATGTTCAAGCCAACAGGGGGAAAGAGGTTCACACGACCTGTCTAACCCCTCCGCTCTCATTGAAGCCACAACCGTGAGGAGAGCCGCGTCGGTTGCACCGCCGTAAGGAGTCTGAGATGCCTATTCTCCAAACATTGGGAGAAAGGACTTCCCTGTTTCGTGTTGAAATGTTCTCGATACCTCCCCCAATCTTGTCAACTGGTTCTGCGCACGCCTCACATGTTGAATGTGGTTAAGCAACGCAGACTTGAAACAAAGTGACCTGTGCCTCGCGCGGGGGGTCGCAAAATGGTCCAACCCAACGAGGTACCAACTCCAGAAGAACGGGCGTGTTCTTTTTTGAAGGTACCCCAAAAATGAAAGGTTTTCCTCGTGGTGTCCCTTTAAAACCACCCAACAGGGAGCACCCCCCAAAACAAAACGCCCAACTAGAGAACCTCCTACCCTACAGGTTGGGCTCCTTAACCACAACTGAAAATATACATATATATGCAATATTGCTATAGAGATATGCGTATGGTATACATATATATATATACATAAATGTCTGGTGCATCTTGGGGGCGGTCAGCATATATATATATATATATATATACATATATATATATATATACATATGTTTGTCCAACAGCCATCAAAAACACCAAACCACCAGAAAACGGACCTGGCTCCATCCCATCCCACCCCCGCCGACTCGCCTCGCCCCCTCCTTTCGCTCGCTCGCTCGCTCGCTCGCGCCCAGTCCGCGCGGCCCGCCTGGGCATTGGGGAGCTGGGCGTCCAGCTGCCGCAGCTTCTCGTCGATGCGGTGCATCGCCTCCACCTCCGAAGGCGCGAGGCGCTCGCGGAGGCGCTCGCGGCGCGGCGCTCGCGAGGTGAGCGGAGGTGAGCGGAGGCGCCTTCGCGTCTTGGTGCTGGGAACGAGCCTCTTCAAAAAGCTAAGAACTGGTGGGGTTTCTATGGGAAAATCCGCTGTTTCTTGTGATGTTATTTTGTTTGGGCTATTTGTGTCAGGTGACCATGAAAATGACTCATGGCCATGCTTGATTCAATGAATAGCTCGTCTCCCTTAGGTCCGTCATGGTATTAATATCAGCAGGCCCAGGGGAGCAGCCGAATTATAGGCGAAACGTCAGCTCGGGTTTGGATTGGCGATTGTGGATGCGCAACATTTCTTGAAAGCACATGGGAAACCAGCCCGGAACACCTCCAAACCACCCTTGAGGGTAAACAAAAACCCCCCAACTGCAAAGGAGGCAGTTGAAAAGGAGGGAAGCTGACTGCTGGATCTTGGTGATCATTTCGCCAAAGAACCGAACGGCTTCAAGCCAAACCGATCCAAACCAACCTGGCGGGTTCCCTGAAGCAAGCCGCGAAGCCGAGGCGTCCGGCTTGCAACGGGGAAAGAAAATTCCCAGTTTCTGGAGGCACCGAATTCCTTTTATAGTAGGGTGTTTTGAGCCTATGACAACCAGGGCTGCAAATCCAAACCCCTGTGCTCCAAATCACCGGTTTGGGCAAGCAGCTTGGCAACGAAGCATGGGCCTGGAGGTGTCAAGGCTTTGCCCTTCGGTGTCTAGGGGAGCTGCTGGGGGGGGAGAGCAGAGAATCAAATCGACGGAGCCCCTGCAAGAACTGACAAACCGCACACCATTTCGCGAGGAGGGAAAAAAGGCAGACACGCCTCAAACCAAAAAAACGAAACACAACAAACACCGAGTTTTGCAATTTCTCCTCGAAAGGGGAACGGACGCCTCAGCCCCTGGCACACGCATACAAAAGCAACAAAGCTAACAACACCAACCCCCCCGCCCCCCCCCAAACCAAAAAACAACTGGCCTGTTCAAACTCTGCCGTGGAACTTGTTGTCCGTGTCCCTTCCCGCGGAAAACCCACAGAGTACTGTGGAGGGACGAAATCCGTTTCGCACCACTTTAAAACCATGGTTGAAACCATGACGTTTGTCGGTATTTACAGTAGAATCGACTGATTCTGGGGTTTCTTGGGTGGTGCGTTGCATGGATTTCGCAACCATCGCACCACCGAAGAATCCCTGAAATGATGCTTCCCCTGTGAATACCAACCAACCATGGTTTGTTCTGGCTTCCAAGTGGTGCGAAATGGATTGCGTCCATCCACAGACAGACACCACCTGAATCGAAAGAATCGGATCCCCATGCAAAGAACCTCAAAAAAATCACGGCTCTCGCTCGTTATACCCCCGGGAATTGGAAGCGCTCGCGTCCGTAAAATAGGCAGACCTGCTGTGGATGAACGAATTTCTGCACCACCTGGAATGTGGATTTCCCTGACACCAAACATTCTGATGGTTCATTTCGTGTTGCGAGACTCGCGGATTTCGCATCCATCCACATCATGAATGATAACAAAGGACAGAACATCCCAAAATGGCTGTGTCTCTTTTTTTTGGACACACCCCTCAAAACGGAAATGGTCCTTTTGGCTCCCCTAAACAAACACACACACACACACACACACAGACACGGCCCTCCGCGCTCCGCCCGCTTTTCGCCGCCTGCTGCGGGGGCCGGAACTTCACCTCCACGATGCCCGGGGGCTCCAGGATGCCGCCGCGGGAGTCCAGGTCCGCGTACCTGGCGAAACGTCTCCCGCGCTTGGAGTGGATGTTGTTTTCTTGTTTTCGCCTTCGTTGCGACCGACTGGAGGGGGGGGGGGGGCATAGTCGTTTGGTTCGGTTTCTGGGTATCGAAGTGAGACACTTGGGGTGGCTGGGTTGGGGTGGGTGGGTTGGGTTGGGTGGGTTGGGTTGGGGTGGGGTGGGGTGGGGTGGGGTGGGGTGGGTTGGGTTGGGTGGGTGGGTGGGTGGGTGGGCAGCAGTGGCGGCTTTCATTGAAAACGTGCGCCTTCTTCTCTGTAGTTTGTGGTGCCCAAAGCACCACCACCTTTGATCCCGCCCAAATTTCTGACTGTCAGGCCGCTCGAAGATGGCAGTGTGTACCTTCTCAATTGAAAAACCTTGAGGCAAATTCTCCAGCAGCAGCATCAGTACTTTCCATTGCCATTGCTGAAGCAGCGATTGCCAGAATGTGTCTGATGGCTACTTGGACTAATTATGATTGCCTCCTGCAAAACAAAACGTAACTGTTAACAGGAATTGGAAAATAATCATTGAAGCATGCTCCCGAAAAGCTTAACGTCAATTGCTAAGTGATCTATTATTCAGTCCGTCTGACTCTGAAACTGGGGTTGGTAGACTAAGACCTCCCTCATCGATCGTGCTCAAGGATGGATATGACCTGGCTGGCCGGAATACACACCCTTCGTCCAGATCATTGAATCATGGCTAAACCCTGCTGCCAAACAACTGCAAAAACACGACTCCGCTTCACTAAGCAACATCTAAATAGATAAGGCTTGTTTGAACACTCCCAAACCACATTGCTGCGAGAAATTCTGACAAAGCTTCATCGAGGCAAACAATGTCAAAAAAAAGCTTGCGTTTAATTAGGCTCATTGTCAACCTTCCAGAAAGGAGAAGAACTTCAAGAAGGCTTGACACGGTCCTACTTTGTTTTCAATAGCTTGACAAACCTTAGTAACCTAAGCCTCTTTTTGGGGGGGCGGGGAGGGGGGGGTTGGGGGGGGGGGTATAGACATGCATGATTGACTGGGGTGCGAACCAAGAGTCCAAGCGCCCAAGGTGGGCAGGAACTGCAAACTGGAATTCTTACAACTGACTTGCCCCCATGGGACCTAGACAAAGGTGAAAAAACCTTTTGGGGCCACGACGAAAAAGCAAAAAGGGGACACCAAAAGGTTAAAAGAGGTCGGCTGTTGGGCAAGTCAGCTTTTGGAACCAAACGACTATGGACCAAAAACGGGAAGATGAAGAGGTCAGATCCGGTCGGTTTCAAGGACTTGGGCAAACTGATCCATCCGACGAGCGGTTTCCCTTCCAGGGATTCCTTCCGGTTCATCTGCACACGTGAAACTCAACCTGAGAACCAGTAGGGGTTGGGTGCAACATGTGCGTCGGGAAAAGGAGAAAGCATCCAAACCTTGAACACCCTAAGAAAACAAGCCTGAACAAGTTGACTTCTTATATGATATGAAGGTTGGTTAGGGTCAAAAAGCTGTTGGGCTGTCGGTTTCCGAAAGGTGAGAAGGTTATGTCGTTCGAGTCAAATGGCGCAATTGGATTCTGCCTCCCCAAGTGATGCCATGGTACCCGCTGACCTCAGAAAAATGTGGCCCCAAAGAAACCTCTGAAAGTCACCTACGAGGGGAAGGTGAAAAAAACTAACCAAAGCTTAAATAGTTGGGAAATTAGGAATGGCCGTGGGTGTGGTATGATGCTCGGCGGATGTATTATTGTTTGATTGCATTGCAAGTGCTGTCGGGTCCAGGCGAATCGGGGGTACGCATCTTCATCTGCAACATGTTGAGATCTGTTTGATTAGGCAGACTCCCACTCAAACGACCTGCAATCATGGGTCCCCGCAACTATAAACAGCCAGCGGCCATACCCAAAGTGCAGGCAGCAAATGGACAAAGTGGCACCTCCTATGTCGCTCTGTTTGCAGAGATTCACCCCTGAAAGTGACTGAGAAAACAACAACCCCCCCCCCCCCCCCAGCGCCCTTGAAAATCACAACGCGCGTGTCATGTCCAACCGCAGGCTGCTCATATCCCCCTCAAGCGCTTTGCATTTGTTTGGTGTGCCGCCCCTGGGCGCATTTCCATCTTCTCGGGATTGATCGCAGGGTCTATGACCTGCCGAGCACAAATGCCCACCAAATGTCGCCACCTAGGCAGCAAATGTTTCATTGGCAAGGGGGAGGAAAAACGTGCTCCCACCATAAAGCCACTGTGTCATCTGGATGTCACCAAAAAGTGGAGACCGTATTGGATGGCCTTCAAGGGTTGCAGGTCTCAAAATAAGGGCCGCTTTTTGGTCTCCCGCGGGCCCAACAGGAACACCGCCATTTCGGCGTGACCGGACGCCAGCAGATCGCGACGCGACCGCTGAAAAGGGTCAAGCAAAAACAAACCATCACTCTGAAACGGGCCCCAAAGGGCAGTGCCCTGGCTTCACCTCCGAGCTGACTGAAACGGGGCGTGGCAAACCACAGGGAAACCTGACCCATTTCAACCACATTGACCAAACAGGCCACCCTCGGGCCTGATCGTTTCCGGGTTTAAAGGGATGCGGTTTTTGTGGGTTGCTCATTTCGAAGAGGCGGCTGTGCCCAAAAAGAGCTTAACAACACACCCTTTTCCGAGTTGCTGGGTTGTCAAGGACCTTTCAAGGATGTTCCTCAAATTTTGAAATGAGTTCCACCCATTTCAAAAAAAATGAAAACAAACACACTTGGCCTTCTTGGCGGTTAATTGACTTTCGACAGGTTTGCGGGCCCCCCCCGCAAAATGGAAATTGGGCTCTCCCAACCCCAAATTATGTACCTCAAAAAATAGAAGCCCAACCGGCAAAAAAATATATCCATGTTTTCTGGGCTAGTGACCTCTGCGCAAGTTCACTCTGCAAGTTTCTGTGCTCAAGATCTTGGTCCAATCGATTCAAACTTCTCTTCGCAAGTTTCTCTGCTGGCCAAGTTTCCCTCAAATTTATCTGCACAAGCTTGTCTGTACAAGTCTTCGACGCAAGTTTCTCTCTGCAAGCTGTCTGTGCTGCGAAGTTTCTCTGCGCAAATTATCGGCTCATTTTTTCTGCTCCAACCGCTCTGCGCAAGTTCGAGCTTTTCTGTGCAAGTTCTCTGTGCAACTATCTCTCTGCACGTTGCTCGGTGCAAGTGGCTCGTGCAAGTCCAGTGCCAGTGTGCTCGTGCCAGTTTGCTCAAGCAAGTGGTCTCCTGCAAGCTTGCTCGTCTTGCAAGTGCGCTCGCAAGTGTGCTCGCGCGAGCTTGCCCGCGCAAGTCCCTTCGCTATGCTTTCAGGAATGAACATGGAGTCGCCACTCCCTCAAATAGAAAAAAAAGTTTGCCCGCCCAAACAAAGTAATTAACTGAAACCCGTAGCTTAAAAGCATAAACCCCAAGTCTGAGACAAGAGCACACAAGCGCTGGAAAGGCAAATCCTGTGTGTGGATGGGTGTGGGTGTGTGCTTGTGCGCGTATGGGTGTGTGTGTGTGTGTGGGTGTGCGTGCAAGCTTCTCTGTGTTTCTATTGAAGTAGGCCTGCGCAAGCTCACTTTGTAAGTTCCCTGTGCAAGTTCTCTCCGCGAGGCCCCACCCAAACAAAGTGGACAATGGAGAATGTGATTCCCCATTCCCCGCTCCCGAAAGATTGAACCCAGCACTCAACAAGCCAAACAAGCTGGAACGATCTTTTCTGCCCAACCCCTGGCATGATCCCAGAAAAAACGCTCGACTTTTGCAGCCCCCTACTGAACATGCACCAAAACGACGTGCCTTTTTCTTGCAGACTACTGAACGGAACCAACTCATGCCACCCCTCAGCGGCCACCAGTGAATTTCTCTGGGGTCCGCGCCACCCAGGCGCCGCCCCGGAGCTCCCCGTGCTTGGGGATGTAGATGAAGATGGGGTGCCGGTACCTCCAAAAGTCGGACTCGCGGTTTTGGCTTTTTTCCCGTTTAACGGGCCGGACTCGGACGCGCTTTTTTCGGACGCGCGTTGGGAAGGGGTGGGGTAGCCAAGCGGTGTTGGTTGGGCTTTTGTCTATTTCCCGGGCCGTTTTTGGTATATACACCAGTGGGCTGCATCTTTTTGGGAAAATGCCAGGGCAGCCGAGCTTTTGTGTCTACCTGCTTTTTGACCACCACACCCACTGAAAGTCCAACGAAAAGCCTAACAACCTGAAGAACAGGATGGCTGGGAACCAAGTCTTGCTCGCCAGTTTCCATGTTAACCCTGGGGCTCAGCTACCACCATGAAAAAAAAGGTGTTGGGCTCAATATAACTAACAACTATTGTTTGCCGTTCAGGATGGTCGTTGATCCAAAATGGGCCGACCATGTTTTCTGGGTTGTTTGGAGCCCCCAGTTCTGGGGTCCTTTTGACAACCTGAAACAAACCCCTCAGAAGACTGGGCTGCTGGTCCTTTCTTTTCGGGTAGCTTGTTTTGTCAGGGGTAGCTAGTTTCTGTTAACCCTCTCAACCCTTCCTTGTAGTAACTATTGTTACCCTGGGAACCCAAAAGGCGCTTGGTCTCCTTTTGGTTTCCCTTTCTTCTTTTGGGGGTAGCCTTCCTTTTTACAGAAGGCATCTGTGGGGTACCAAGATGAGATTCTTCAAGGGAGCCTGTTTTTCGGGGGGTAGCCAGTTCTTTTTCGCCCGCCAAACCTACTTCTCAACCTACCCTTGTTCAACCCTTTTTTTGGCAGCCTTTGCTTTTGGGTCGCCTGTTTTGCGGGAGTATCCAGTAGTTGTTCACCCTCCAAACCCTCTTCTCGACCCTTCCCCTTTTGGGTAGCCTCTCTTTCTGGGTAGCCTCTCTTGCGGGTACCCTTCGCTTTTTGGTACCGAACCTTCATTTTTCACCTTTTATTCCACCCCACCCCCCGTTCTTTTTCTGCGCACACGGGAGTCCCCCAACAGAAAAATAGGAGGACAGAAAAACATGCCATTTCATCGCCACGCATTCAAAGTGGAACCACCCTTATGAGTGGAGCACTCCCGGGAACATCTGACTTTCGGGCAGCATGCATGTTGACTAGCCAGCCCCAAGGGACACTTGCGCATTGAGGAAAAAAACGAAAAGCTGTGTCCAGTTTCCCCGTTGCCGAGCTCCTGAATGAACTGGACGAGACTGGGGCAGGTTGTCGGAAATGGGCATCCCAGAAGTTTTCTGAGTACGGTTATTTAAGTTGTTTTGCAGCCAACCCTGTTCGGACCGACCTCCTCCAACTGGTTGGTTTGCTTTGGGCTTCCCCTGTGATTCACATGTGCGTCCCCTTTGAACACCATCCAAAAAGGGCTCCAATAATTGCGCACGCCCTCCGTCGAATGACGCAGCCCCCACGTGCTTGGCTGCACAAGCAGCTGGATCCTGGAAATTGTTTTCATTTGTAAACCTATGGAAATCCCTCAGGGGGGGCAAGGGTGGGTAGTTGCGAGCCCTACGGTTTCTCACGGTTCCTGAGGCCTTAGGGAATCCCCCCCCCTCTTGAACCCCCCCCCTTAGGGACTCCCTAGTAACCCTCATGGGGTCGATGATGCTCGGTGTTAGGAAACACGCTAACACCATGCATGGTCAAACTCCTTGTGTGAGCCATGGAAACGGTTTTCTTGTCAAAATTCCTCTTGGCTGATGACCACTGCTAGCGACCCCCAAGCAAAAAGGTGCTTTGAGCATGGCACGTACAGTTCCCACTGGCCCTGTTCGCTTCAGATTGATAACACCCTTCTAAGGGAACACCCCTTTGCCCAGTCATAAGGCAAGCGACTCTGGCCTTTGACCCTGCAAAAGTTGAGCTTTTCGCTAGTGCCCAGGCAAGCTCTTGCCATGTCCTAGAAAGTTAATTTAAAGGCAGTTAAAAATGGGGCCTGGACAAATTGAAAACTTGCAAATTTCCCGTCGGTTTCCTCTGAAACAAAACTATGGGCTATTCAGCGTGCGCAGACCCAGCGTTTTCGGGGGCACTCCACCAGGGCGTCCACGATCATAGCCTCAGCAAGGGTGACAGTGCTGCCGATACCCATAGGGACAACCATTGGCAGAACCTGAGGGATGGAAAACCACAACTTTGGATGCGTATCCATGGTTTTGACATCTTGAACTTTGTAGAACAGAATCGGAACCAATTGATTCGCGATTTGCTCCTGTTTCTGTTTTTTTTTCAGCCAGCTTCCGAAAAACGGGGTCCCTGCCTAAAAGGGTAAACTTCGGAGTCAAGACGACCATACTCAAAGCCCCAACTCCTATGCATCAATTCCGCAACTAGGCGAAAACACACAGTTTTCTTAACCCCGGATTGAAAAAACCCTGGTTGCGAAGACATCAAACCGCGTGAGGTCCCCTTCTTGTGCAGAATCCAGCGCCTGCAACACCGTCCGGTCCGGAGCCTCCTTTTCAAGTCACCGTTTGAAAATGATCGCCTCGTCCGTCCAGGACGAGGCGTGTTTGAACTACGAGCGGCAAGTCCTCCCGAGTGAAATGGAACCCACAGGTTCCCTTTCGAGGACAATTGTACTCCAGGATCCCAGGAATCAACCCTCAAGTTTGGTGGTCCTTTTTGTTTCCCCCAAAAAAACCATCCCCAGAAGGGGAAAAAAAGCATCGCCCACCGTCAAGCACCCCCTTCCCTCCAATCCTTCCCCACCTCCGCCCTATCTGCCAGTCCAGTGGCCCCAAACTTGAGGATCTCGTTGTACATGTCGCCTCCGTCAAAATGGGTGGACCCGATTTCATGGTTTCTTTTTTGGCTTCCCCTTAGACTAACACACCAAAAAGTCCAAAAAGGGGCGCACACTTTTTTTCTTTGGGCTTCCCCTTAGGCTAACACACCAAAAAAAACAGCGCACACGTTTTCTTTTTCCCATGAAACGTCAGCCTAAGAGCAAATCGGCCTGATTGTTTGGGCCTCTTCGCTGATACAGGTTGTGAGGCAGTTAAACCACCCGAGAAAAATGTAAAAATGTGTTGTTGTTGTTTTCTTTCTTTTTTTTTAAGAGGGGAAACCACACTTATGCGGATTTGTCATTCATGTAGCCACAACCCCTAGTGTAATGACACACATACATATATGATTGTATTACCATTTAGGTCCCGATTGTATAACGAGGGCTGAGAGAGAGACAGCCGCTTCGCCGGCCAACTAAGGCACAGGAACAACCCAAAAAATGGTAACGGTTTCGTGTTAGCTTCCCTTTAAAACCGGTCAAAAGGGGAACCCCTTCTTCTAAGAAAAACGACGCACCCACATGCGGGTTGCCTTGCCATGTGGAGAAACTCGATTTGTCTGGCTTCCCTGATGGTCCCATGTTCACCGGACCGTTTGATCAACCCTGCTGGGAGAATTTACAGGTGGGTTCACATCCGAGCCCCAAAAACTGGAGTGGGTAACAGAAACTGTCCCCCATGGTGAAAAGTTGGAACACCAAAAGCTCAGATCCGGTCGATTTTGCTGTGGGCTTGTGTGATGGGGGCCATTGCCAATAAACCCAACCTACTGGGGTGCTCGATTCGCCAAAGTAGAAAGTTGTTTCCGGTAACCGTTCGGTTATGACCCACTTGTAAGTCCCCCGTTCACTGCAGAGGTTAACAACTTGTCATTGTGGGGTGACAAGCCACAAATGGCTAACCACTTAACTTGGCGAATCGAACATCCAAGGATACGGTGGATGCCAACTCAATGTTGCAAGTGCTTGATATTGTTGTCTTCATGTGTTTCCTCCAATTTTGTTATACTTAACATCGAGCGGAAAGTTTCTAGAAGTATATGCTTTTTGTTCTCGGGGCATCCACAGCGCTTCCCCCTCCCCTTTTTGGGAGTGCATTTGAAAAGCAACCACTCGATCGAAGCGACGCGTCCCAACTCGAAAACTCGAAGACTTCTTCGGGGATTGGGTGGAACCCGAAGAATCGGGCGGACGCTTTCCGACGAGAGCAGGGTGTGCCTCTTTTTAGGGGAACCCCTTTTGGGTGGTTTTCTTCAGGCCCCTCATGCAGAGATTCCATCTCAGTGCCCTTGCTTCAAATGCGAACAAGCTGGATTCCAAATGAACTCGGCCATGCCACCTTTTTCTGATGCTCGTGGTATTCCAGGAATTGGAATGGCTTCCCGCAACCCTGCCCATAGAAAGAAAGGCGGTAAATCTTGGGGTACCTTTGTGTGTTGAACGAGCCCCCAGCGAGCACGAACCACCGCAAACACCGCTTTTCCAAGCATCGACGCAGAAAAGAAACATGGCTCAAACACAGATTGCACGCCATCCACAAGCTTGTGTCACAATGGGGGGGGGGCTCCAGGAGGTTGAAGGACTTGCACAGCCTCCTGAAAGCCGATTCAAAGCAAAAAAAACTTCGCCTTCGGGGGCGTTTTTTGGCCTCACCCTACGGTTCCCATGGCACCAGGCGCAGGAAACTTGGGACACCGAGCACCACACTTCCGGTGGAATCCTAGGTCCAGTAGAGAGGATGGAATCAGGGCACCAGCCTTTTTTCTTCTGTTGTCTATTTACGTAGGCAGAACCCTCCCCCTAAGAAAGGTTATAAGGGACCTGGAACCCCGAGTCGGAACTGGCCCATGGACCTTGATGACCTGATTGGCACCCATGAGGGATCGCTCTTTGTGACTTGGGTCTGTCTTTTTTGGGCGGGAGCCGGTACCCTTGCTGGTGTTGGCCTATTTTTGGGGGGGACCCATTGGCCCATAGCCACCCCCCTTCCCCGGAGAAAAAAAAAAAAAACGGCCGCGTACAGATTTGCTTTGCCGAGGCTTCGGCGGGTGCCACCAGAGAAGCCCCGCCAGTTTGCGAAGATGATGACCTGGCGCTCGATTCGCCATCGATTTCCTTGGCCCGTTTTGCTGACACTTCAAACCACTCAGGTAACGCCTCCGTTGACCACTTTCCAACAACATCCAACTTTAGGCTCCCAACGAAAGGGATACCAAAGGGTTCCCTAGAGAGAGGCAGCAGGTTCCCTACTTGCCAAAGGAAGCTCCCCACGAATTGTGTGGCCGCTGTTCATGAATCCGACAATGAATCCGGGCCAGCATTACGAGGCGTGTGTCAAGGGAATGTAGCAAAGAGAAACCGCTGTGGTCTTGATCGTCCGATCGAGACCAACGGGATGAGGCAAAGCGAGGTACGTCACACGACCCCTCCTGAACTATGTCCTGCTGCTTGCATGCTTTGTCAGAATTCAGACTTGGACATATTAAAATGGATGCGCTCGTTCTTGTTTTGTTGGTCATCTGTCACACTGCTGAAGGCATTTGCTGGATCTTGGGTGGTCCTGCGTAAAGAATCCGACTGATTAAGCAACATGGGTTTGCAAAAAACAACGCTGAAAGTGTGGCTCGTCTGGCTACTGACTGAGTTTTGAAGTCTCCTGTTCAATCCCAGGGGGCTTCAACGAGGGACACTCTGGATGGTTTCGAAATCCATTTCGCACCACCGTTCAGAAACCCTGGTTTCTGGGTCGATTCCCCAACGCAAATACAACAAAACGTTTTGGTTTCATTCCCATTGTTTTATTTTGTTGTATATTTTGTCGTGGTGTGAGACTCGCGGATTTCGCAACCATCTACAGCATGATGGTTTGAACAGATTCGGCAGACCCAGCACCCATTGCAAGGCCTCCAAATAAATGGTCAGACACGCTGCTCCAACGTTGAAATGGCTGGCTTGCCCGGGACCCCCAAAATGGATTCCCAAAGGAGGGCACCGAGCATCAGAAAAAAGAAGCATGGATTCATCTGCACATACATGCATCTCCGGAAATGGTGGCCTCAGAGCTGGCCGCGAACTGGACACACACACACACACCAAATGCTCAGAAAGGCTGGGCTGCTCCACGTCGATCCCCTGCAAACTAAAAGTCTAACGTGTGGTTTGGTGGAAACTACGCCCAAACCGATTAGAAAACCAAAACACCTAAAACCCAACAGACCAGATGGCTGGGAACCAGCCAACAACGCTCGTACTTAGCGCATGGTTGCTGGAACTTCTGTGTTCTGCAGAGAAATCGATTTCAGCTCCTCCCATGCAAAGAGAGGAAAATCGCAGCCCGGCACATGTCCATGAAGAACCTTGAAAACCCCACCCCGAATCCTCCTGAAGTCACAAGGAAGCATCAGAAGTGGTTACAAGTCACTCACAAGCCAGGGGCTGTAACCTGGCAGTGAGCGCTGTTTATGCAAGGCAATCTTGTAGACCTCCTGCATCTCGTCCTTGCGGTTTGTTGCCGGCGAGGTCATCGCCAACGGCTTTCTGTGCCTCCTTCGCTCCGCGGTGACGAAGTCCATGGGGCCAATCGCTTCCGTCTTTCGGGACCTTTCGGGGGCGCCTTTGGCGAAAAGAGCTAGAAGTCAAACCCCTTCTGGCAGAACCCAAAAGAAACACCTCTCACTTCATTTTTTGCCATACAACAACCCTGATCATTATTGAACATACAGCAAAACACCTTTGAAACCTCCCAGAAACGGGAGGCAAATTCCCCTGGAACCCAAAAACAAGTGCAGGCTAACTAACCATGGAAGTTGATTCTTGGCATTCCGTGTCAATCTGGAGAGAAATTGGCTTTCAACTCTTAAGAATGTAGACACGCCCCTCAAACCTCTGGGAAAAGAGCAACTCAAATCAGGCCAGGTGGTATACCCAGCCCGGGAACCCTCCCTGAAATCTGCCCCAAACCCCACACCTATCTGGGCAGCGACCTCATAGTTTCCAGCTGTTGGGGAAAAAGGAGGGCTGCACCTAAAAGGCTATGCTGTTTGGCATCTCATGTTCATGTTCCAGAAAGAAATCACCCCAGATACGGTCTTTTTTGTTTTTAAACGCGCGCTTCCAGCAGATGTCAAAGCTCCGTTGGCCACACGGATGTTTATGGCTGATGGATGGTGTTTACGTTATCATCATTCTAGTGGTGCATCATTTGTCTTTATCTTTATATTTCTACATCTTGGACGAGCTAGATCTTATGTTGCATATTGATTGAATCCTAATACTTGGTTTGCTGGAATTATCATTTACTTCTTCGCATTGATGGGTTATTCGCATTGATGGGATATTCGCAGAGTGCGAAGTTTATGCGGAGTTACAGTGCGCAGAATGTTGAAGAACGACCCAAGGAATAGGAACTTGTCTCAAGATAGGGGATTTGTAAAATTGTGATTTTCCCTTTCGTCCCGCAAAAAAAAGAAAAGAACAATGAACAAAAACGGAGCCCTCAAGAAAGACACGAACTCGCCCCCAGGCTAACATGGAAGCTCCTGAACGGACCCCTTTAAAAGACTTGTACAAAGGCTTTCTGGGTGTTCCTTCCCCCCCAAGTTCTGGCACCCCACCCCCCGAAATGGTGGTTTTTGATGGTTTCCCTTTGGCCCCAAAAGGAATAGGTTGCCTCAAACAAACTCTCGTACCAGCACCCTGCAACAACTGCTTTATGCACACTATTTAGGATGTCGGACAAGGAAGAAACAGTTTCTTGGGGTGCTGGTACCATAGCTGGCCTTTTGAGCAAATACCTATCCCTTGGTAGATGGAATAAAACCCATCTAAACCAGTGCCATCGGTCTTGAACCAAACTGCCCATGGCTGGTGCACACCAGCCCCCCCAGCCCCCCCCCTCACGGCCAAAAACAAGGTCCGGGCTGGCAGGTTCTCGCCCCGGTTGAAGTCCTTGAGCGCCTCAAGCCCCAGATCCGGGGTTTCGGCAGGCGCCCAAAACGGCGAACGAAGCGGCGAATCCGAAGCGGCGATGCCTCGAAAGCTTCACAGAAAACGGGCACCGAAAGGGATCAAGGTGTTGTTTGTTCTTTCTTTTTTGGGCCAGCTTTCGTGGAAAAATGATCGACCCCCTCGTAGTGAAGGATTCGTTTTTGAGGGGGTCGCCAATTTTCTCGCCAAAGGTGGCAAAAAGACCCCCCCCCAAAAAAAATGGATAAACCAAAACCATGGGAAAGAAAGGCAGATGTGCCAAGAGACCCATGTTAAAAAGGAAGCGCTAGGGAAAAAAAAACAAAAAACAAGAATGAGACAGACACGATTCGGCGACCGGGGACCCAAACTAAGGAAGTTCCTAGTGGACTCTGGTCGCAACTCCAGCGCATTGCCTCTGGACACGCTCTTTGACACAATGATAGACAGATGAAAGGAATAGGATTAGAAGCAGTTTACATTAAGATCTCAGATTATTGCCTCAGAGTCTATTCCTTACACAGCATCCAGATAATAGGATCTTTGATGGACAAGAGAAAAGCCATTCATTACTTGGTGAGTCTTAGAGACGTAGGAAAGGATAATGTGAATGCATTTGGAGAAATCTCTTGATTAGGGTTATGTCGTAACGGCTAGAATTCTTGGTTTTCAATAATATCCGTCAATAATCATTTTGGTTGAGGAATAGAGAGACAGTTAACGGCCAGTCCTTAGGTCATTTCTTCCTTATCTTTTCCGCTGGGTTCCGGTGAAAGTGGCAGGTGAAACGGGCTCCTGGAACTCTTCGGGAGCTGAAGGTAGGCTGACTCCCATCCAAAAAATGCAGTGAAACGGAGGTTCTGCAAACAGTGCCGTGGATGAACAAGATCCTCCACCAGTTGGTAGGTGGTTCATCCCACTGCTTATAGGGTTTCATCTGCCTCAACTGATCTGGATGTTGAAATTCCACTTGCTCAAGTCCCGTGTACATGAGCGAAGTAACTTGTAAAAAGGCTCCCTTAAAACCAGCAGGGGAAGAAGAAAAAAAACACTTCTTGCTGAAACGCCAATGGGTCGTACTAGTCTACAAGGAACCAAGAAGGCGGCGAAGGCACCCATTCATGGTTCGGATTCTCCCTATTCATCCGTTCACCCGGCTGTTGAGTCCGGGGCTCTAACTGGAAGTTGAATCTTTAGCGCTGGGCCTACGGCCTGAAGCTTGCTGGTGCTCAGTAGCGCATGACCCAGGGTGTTGGGAATGAACCAAGGGATTCCCTGGAAGCCAACTCGGGGATGGTTTTTCTTGGGGTCACTCCAACTCATTCCATGCTGAGAAGCAGCAAGACAAGCACCAAAATATGTCCAGCCATACTATGGACGAAATCCTGGGTTGTTCCCAGAACTCATAAGGTTTCATCCATCCCAACTGGTGGGAAATGGATTTCGTCCACAGTTTCCCTCTGAAACCAGGGGAACATGACACATCTGAATTCGCAAATGGTAGGGTTCAACCGATTCCCCTAAGAATAGGACTCCTTTTTGGATGATACTCCTTGGGCAAACAAAAAAAGTGGCCAGGTGTTTCTTTGGCAATCCTGAGGCCAACAAAAAAAAGGTGGCCAGGCAGGCGTTTTTTCTTGGGGTAGGCAAACAACAGTGGCCAGGTTTTTCTTGGGGTTCCAACTCATCTGCCTATCGAACCAAGGCAGGTTCCGCCTGCGCCGTCTTGAAGGCGCTGTCCGGGAACCACACCTGAAGCGAAATGAGGCGCTCCCGGAGTCCCAGAGAGAACTCCCGGTGAAATCTTCGACCCCAAAACGTGTTTGTTGTTTTTGTTTTACTTTTCTACGTTCTTGTGCTTTTACTTTTCCCCGGTAAAAGTGAAAACAAACGTATGAACCCAAGAAAAGTAAAAAGTAAAAACCAGCCCCAAACGTAAGATTTAAAAAACAAAACAGAACACACACAAACAAGACAAGTTTTACTTCTTGCAGGGTGTTTGATTAGCGTATTGGGAAAAAGTACAAGCAACTAAGGTTGTTTTTACTTTTATTGGGAAAAGTTTAAAAAAAAGAAGCAAAACTGGCTGAAGTGAAACACCACTTTACTGTTGGGAGTTTTCACGGGCCCAACAGTTTTTCTCAAGACTATTGAAACACCTTTCTGTGAAATCTGACATCTTGAACTAGTGGAAAACTACTTCCAAGTTGTTGGCAAAAACAACAAAGTATTTTGGGGTGGCCGGATTGAAGATTCTCAGACAACATTTCCGTGAAATAGTCTATCTTGAATCTCGAGTCAGTGGTAGATTACTTTCAAGCTTTTCAAGTTGTTGTTAGTGAGCCCTTTGCTTCATCTAAGCTATTCTTGTGTTTACCCTTTGTAAGGAAGTAGAAAATGCAGAAGCAATGCTCGCAAACGCTGTACTTTACAGCATCTTATTAAGAGGCGCAGGTGCGCAGGGGGATACCATATGTAGGTATATATGTATGCTCACACCTCCCCATGAACTACCTTTCCACATTTGCTCATCTACTACCTCCGCTAATTTAACTTGAATTTATGTTTTGATATGGGTTTTAGAATTTGGACCTTTGATGCCTTGAAGTTTCCATTTTGCACCTGAAATCTAGCATCTGGAGATCTGAATCCTTGAAATATCTATTTGTGGGAAGCCTCACGATTTGGAGCCCCGGCATGTCCAAATATGAATTCCTCTCCCGATAGAATGTTAACTCAATGGAACTTTGAAATAGAATTTAGCAAGGACATAGTTTGCCAGCATTTCTATGTTTGATTAGAGTTTCAATAGGAAATATTCTCCAAAATAGGAGTTAAAAGAGAAAAAAAAAGAAAAAAGAAAAAAGAACAAGTAGAGTGTTAAAGACTTCAATTGGCCTCGTAACATATAATTTGAATAAGAATTCATTCCCAAATATGTGTCAAACATAAAAACAGTTTAATACGGACATAACTCAATGGAAATTGATGTAAATTATACTTGATGTTTCTTAATGTTTTTGTTAATCACACCAGTTCAATTGTAATGTAGGTTCTCAATTAGAACTTGAATTTGAACTTTAATGGATTCATATAAGATAAGCAGTTCAATCAGCATTTATATGTTGAATCAGAATTTGAATATAAACTGTACTGGATTTGTACAAGGAAACCAGTTCAAATAGAATGTGTAGCCCAAAGATGACTTTAATGACAGTTCAATTAGACAGTACAATATAATAAGGACAGATTCAATCAATAAATATGTCTATATTGAAACAAAAAAACAACTGAAGACTGCTGAAACCTAGGTGGTGTTGTTTTGTTTGTTGGGGGAGTAGCATATATATATATATATATGTGCTACCTCCTCCTTTCCGGGACCTACTTTTTGTAGGACAAAATAGGACTAGAACCAATGATCTCTCAACTAGGACTAGGACCCAACAGGACTAGACGATCTGCCTCTGATTGCTATAGTAATTGAACTTCAAGTATAACTTCCTCTGTAACGTCCCTTTTACTTTCTAATTATTCAGTAAACTAGGACCAAACTAGAAAATTGAATTTCAAGTATGATATTCTATTGCAGTGGAGATCTTTTGTAACATTTGACTTCAAAATAATGATAAATATGTAGAATAGTCAACATTTAACACTGGAGTAGCTCCTTATCAAATTCTACACAATGTCAAATAGACATTAGGTAGAACTTGATAATTATACAAGGTATAACTGTATATAGTATAACTAATGAAGAGATAATTCAGACGTCTTAAAAATGCTAGATTATTTGAATTTAAATGTTGTCTGATTTGTAAAACCGATTCTATAGGACAGGATATCCTGTGTGACATTTAAGTTGAAACAGAACAATCACTATTTAAAGTCAGTTTAACATCGAAATTCTGACTGGAGTCGTTCCTTATTAAATTATATTTAATGTCAGTTGGAAACTGAGTATAATTTGGACAAAGATACTACAGTAAGTATAATTCATAACGGAAGAATTGAGAGGTCCCAACATTCCGTTTGTTTTACTAGTCCTAGCACGAAAACACCTAGCGTGTTTCAGCTCAATTCAATCTCCAACGACCGCTCTCTAACTTTGATTTGATTACTTGTTCGACATCTTAAACTTACAATTCAGATAGACATATTTTCCCAATAGAACTTTACAATTCATTTATAGTTTACACAGCCGAGCACTTTGCCTAGATTGAAAATGATTATTCGGACATTGACATTTAAGTCTGGGCATGGATTCAAGATCCAAGATTCCCTGGAAAAGTTTGGCCTGGAATCTTGAATCTGGCCCTAGATCTAAAATATTTACGGAGACTCAAATTCAAATCTGGGCCTCGATGGAAACCGATTGACATTTGAGTCGTGCCTAAAACTTCCATGATGTCCTTGGAAATGCACTTGTGTTTGCTGCTTTCCCCAAGGCCCCAAAAAGAGCAACAAACCCTGCAAATACAAGTGAAGTCTTCAAAAAGGTAGGTCCCTGCGGGGGGGGGGGGGGTACCATATATTTGTTTGTTTGTATAGATGTACGTTTAAATACCCTTACTTCCTCTCATGGACAGACCATCATGTACCTACATGGGATACACCAAGGCCTTAAGCCCGCCTGCAAGAGTCCACACAGAGAGCGACCCAACGTGCGCGGCTGACCCCTTGCCCAAATCCCATTTCTCTGGGACCCAGGAAGCAATCCTTTGTAGCTCCAACTTTGAGCTCCATGTTCATCCGGCCCCGAGAGGCCTAACGGAAGCAGGGGATCCAAAGTTTGTCAAATCGGAGGCTTATGAGACTACCGATGGATCTGAACCAAAAGCCGACGTCTAAGGCGAAAGACACGCCCAACCACTTGCCCAACAAAACTCGAGCCCACGGTAAACCTCCTGGTTGAATGTAAAAGGGAAACCCACCAGAAAAGGACATACACAAACTCGTATGGGGACTTTCACCCCTCCCCCCCCCAAAAAAAAAAAGAGATAGAGGAGAAAAACACGCAGCCCCTCTTGTTTTGGCCTTCTTGTTTCTCTTTGCTTCTACTTTTGGTGTCTACAACCTCCCCGGCCCCAGGCCACAGCCTTCCCTCCCATCGTATCCTTGACCTGCGGGCTGGGAAAAGGGAGCGAAACGTGACGATCATGGGTAGTTGGGTGCCTCTTTCTTGGGTGCCAGGTTTGTTGGCTTTGAAGTGAAACCAATTGGAAAACCGCCATTTTGATGGTGGGCTTCCCCTAAAAACGGACACACCCAGCTGGTGGCAATCTGCTCGCAATCCAATGGCCAGGTTGGCTGGTAGCAAGATGTGGCAATCGCGAAGGAACATGGTCGGGCATTGCGGAATTCCGTAGCTGGTGCCAAGAAATCGGGAAATGGCAACGGAAGCCAACAGCCGCAGCAACCTGGGGGGGGGGGGCGGTTTTTTGTTGGGAGTACTTTTTGAGGACTTCCTTCTTGTTGCAGGCTACCTCATTTTGAGACGTACCTATTTGCGTCAGATCAACTTGTTGGAACTCCAAAAAGCATGTCCGTTTGGGGCACCCTTTTTGGCAAGCTTCAAGTGAATTTGGGAGCAGCCTCTCACAAACTTCCTGGTTCGATAGGCAGGGACTGAGTTGGATTGACCCCCCATAAACCATCCAACTGGTGGTTTCCTTTAAGGGAATGCTTCCGGTTCATTCCCAACACCCGGAAACTCGATCATTCTCTACCGCACCAGCAATAAAGCAAGTACACAACTTGAAAGGGACTGGAAGAGATCGATTTCCTCCAGGTTCCTTCCATTCGTTCTTGGGAGGGTACCGTTCAAACCAACAAAGGCTCCTCCAACTTCCCCCCACCGATTTTTGGGCGACCTGTTTCTGAGGTCCAGGTGGGTTCCTGCCGTTTCTCTTGGCCTTCCGGTCCCTTTGGTCTCTGCCCCCGGCCCCCCACCACAAACAAAAAATCGATCCAGTCCGCCGGGCTCCGGAAGAATGGCAGCCCCCATCACTTGGCTGGAATTACCCCAGCAAAAAACTCCATTTTTGTTGCCTGGTTCGTGGAACACAAAGGGGACCCACCAAAAAAGCAAAAAAGGAAAAGGGGAGCTAATTCTGGGGAAGATCAGGGGTCCCCACTTTTGGGCTACCCCAATCCCCGGGGTGTTCGGGGGAAATCAACCGGTCGACCGGTTGAAGTGGACCTTGAAATAGCCAACAAGTGTCGCCCTGGCCACGTTGTTGTTTACCTAGGGATTGTCATCCAAAAAATACTTGTCCTATTCTTATGGGAATCGGTTGGACCGTACCAATTGCGAATTCAAATGTGGCATGTTCCACTGAAACCCAAGGGGAACCTACTGAGGACAAACGAAATCCTGCACCAGTTGGGATGGATGAAACCCTACGACTTCTGGGATAGACCACCCAACTGGCGCAGCATATGTTGACATCCCTATACCAACTCCAAACGTATCTTTCGATGGCACAAATATGAGCAACTGGTATAAACCGAGCTCTAGTTTATTGGACCATCAAACGTTTAGTATGAGAAACCATGGTTGAAACCATAGCGCTTGTTGGTATGTACAGGGGAATCGACTCAGAAACCAGAGTTTCTGAACGCTGGTGCCAAATGCATTTCGTAACCATCCACAGTGTGACTGGAACACATTATCCTGGTTGCTGGCGAGACCCCTCTGCAAAAAGTGCAAAACTTATTGTGTTCAATTCAGAAAATCCCACCTGTTTCAACCAAAAAGTTGTCCAGCCCAAAGATCCAAGCAGCAAATCTCCATAAAGATTTGGTCGGGAGTTTTTGGTTGTGCCTTCCCTTTAAACCACCACTTAGATGTTTTTTATTCCATTTGCGAATGCGCCCCTCCAGTAGTGAAATTGATTCCCTCTAACACCAACAGGGTGACAATAACACAAATTTTCATTTCAGCGAGACCTACCCATTTATTGACCTCGACCAGCTTGGCGGAATTCCAAAAAGTGGCTTGCTTCTGGAGCTCCAAAAGGCCTTTTCCCGATGTTCACCTTTCGCCTGACAAGGATTACCCGCAAGGGGCGATGGGGTTCAGTGGGCAACCTTGGTTGCTAACCACTCATGAGCCAGAAATGAGAGAACACCCAGGAGAAATAAATGTCCAGACCAAAAACGACGTTCCCGATCGCCCCTTTAAGCAGTAGGCTTCTTTCCAGACCAAAGACTGAAAAACAAGAACAACTGAAAAAACAGTGAAAACAAATATACAAAAAAGAACCTGAATAAACTTTGAAAAAAAGGAGAAACTGAAAAAACGTTGACTAAATGAACAATATATATATATATTCATGTTGTTTTTTTGTTTAAGAGGGGAAAAACAAAAAAGTTGTTTCTCTTTCTTTCGCGCGGTTCTGTCGCGCCTCGCAGCTCTCAGCGTTGGAGGGGTCTGCCGGCACCAGGCGGTCCACCGAGCGAGTCTCCACCTCCACCCGGCTGCATCGGGCGGGTGGATTAACGCCAGCCACTTGGGGCAAGTGGTTAGGAACCACTTAGGAGACGCGAAACCATGGTAAGGGGTGGTTAGTAAACACTTGGGAGACTCTTAACAAGTGGTTAAACAGTTACTTAGATCGTCTGGATCGCTAAATGGCTAGCTTTGCCCTGGTTGTAACCTACCAAAGCAATGGTTGTAAGTCCCCGGTAACCAGGGTTACTATATAGCCATTTAGCTAAGTCCCACCATCTACGTAGGAGACTTGTAACCATGGCTTTTGCGGGTTATAACCAATGGTTACACCACTTACGAAGTACCTAGCTTTCACAAGCCCATGGTGTGTGTGTGTGTGTGTGTGTGGGTGGGTGGGTGGGTGGGTGGGTGGGTGGGTGGGTGGGTGGGTGGGTGGGTGGGTGGGTGGGTGGGTGGGTGGGTGGGTGGGTGGGTGGGTGTGGTGCGTGCGTGGCGTGTGCGTGCGTGCGTGCGTGCGTGCGTGCGTGCGTGCGTGCGTGCGTGCGTGCGTGCGTGCGTGTGCGTGCGTGCGTGCGTGCGTGCGTGCGTGCGTGCGTGCGTGCGTGCGTGCGTGCGTGCGTGCGTGCGTGCGTGCGTGCGTGCGTGCGTGCGTGCGTGCGTGCGTGCGTGCGTGCGTGCGTGCGTGCGTGCGTGCGTGCGTGCGTGCGTGCGTGCGTGCGTGCGTGCGTGCGTGCGTGCGTGCGTGCGTGCGTGCGTGCGTGCGTGCGTGCGTGCGTGCGTGCACGTGCGTGCGTGCGTGCGTGCGTGCGTGCGTGCGTGGTAGTGTGTGTGTGTGTGTGTGTGTGTGTGTGTGTGTGTGTGTGTGTGTGTGTGTGTGTGTGTGTGTGTGTGTGTGTGTGTGTGTGTGTGTGTGTGTGTGTGTGTGTGTGTGTGTGTGTGTGTGTGCGTGCTTCTCTTTTTTGAGGCTGCCCCTCTGTTTGGGTTGGTCTTTTTAAAAGGAAAACGGGGCCCCACCATGTCTTGGGGGTCACCTATCCCATGGATTTGATCTCCGGGAATCTGAGCGGAAGGCGGGTCCCTTGGTTTGGTGGCAAAATCTAAAGATCCAGCCCAATAGCAGTCAAGCAAAGGACCATGATCCAATCAGGAAACTTATTACGAGGCCCTGGATTCCCTTTTATCAGGATGTTCAAACAATACTGGTTAAAGCATGAAACAGGTTCGCACAAGCCTGGATTCCTTCGACCCCTGAACTTGCCAATCACCGGCCCTTTCGGGCCACATCCTTCACGGAACAACCGGTACCCTTTTTTGGGCACGGCCAGCGGGGCAGCATGAAACAGAAGCCTCGAAGCGATGTGACCTCCTGGCGCCGAGATCTCATCGAACTGCCGACGCCAAGTTTGCATTCGTCCTCTCCGCCGTTGACCCAGGTGTTGGATTTCTCCTTCGAGACGACGTCGTACACGGCGGCAGGCTCATCCGTCACAGCACTCCGCGGAGGTGAATCTTATCAAGGGAAACCGAAAGCATCAGCCAATCTCTCCTTTGTGGGGTTCCTTCATTCTGTAGTTTAGAAAAACACATACGAGCCATCGTCCCAATATATCATGATACCCAATGAGGAAGATTGGAACATTGACGAGTCCCTTGTGTGTTTGCGGGGTTTGTAGCTTTGTTGCAAAAATGTTTTGTTTCAAAATGGCTCCCAAAAGTGCCCCAAAGTAACGGGGGGTGTTGTGTGGGCGTGCATTGCACACCTCAATATTTACCCAAGGTCAAGATATGCCACATGTGTGGTCGTACGGGAGCCTCTCTTAAACCATGACATACGCGCAATGAATCGGGTGCCGTCCCCCATTCTTGAGGGTAAAAATTGAGCCAGTCATGCCCCAATCCTGAATTACAGCATAGTACTGGAGTGTCTCGATGGACGAAATCCTGCACCACCGTTCAGGAACCCTGGATTTTTTCGATTCCCTTGTAAATACCAACAAAACATAAACAATGGTGGTCCCATGGTTTCCAAGTGGTGCGAGATGGATTTCGCAACCATCCACAGTACGGGCGTGTCCTCATCAATGCTTGAAACCAAAGCTGAAGAGAGCTGGACAAGAGAGAACCTCATGCACCACTTTTTATCGAACTCTGAGGTTCAAAGGGCCATGAACCAACTTGAAACGGCAGGCCTGAGCTGCTCGCTGATACCCTGCTACTTGTGAACAACCTGTGGCTTAAATTCGGAAACCCAACCACTAAACCAACCAAAAGCCACTAAACCGCCCCGAGGCTTAAACCCCATAGTCCATAGTTCCCTTCTCTGGCGGTTTTATGCATCACCTTTCCTCCATTTGCTCAAGTCCCCAGGAAAGCATATGCCCAGTAGTGATCTGCGGCACCCTTGAACACCAACAGAGGAAAATAAAAGTAATATGTTATGTTGTTTCTATTTACTATTATTTAAAAAAGAAGAAGAAAAAAAAACATGTTTCCCTTTAACACCAACAGGAAAAAAAACACGTGTCAGCAAATGGAAGCTTTTGGGGCCAATTTCTTCCATCCCTTTGGGCCACCCGGCAGCGATGACGCCCATTGGAATGCCTCCAAGTCTCCAGCGGGTGTCCGACCCGTGCGGGGGACACGTGCGTGCGTGGGGCCCGGTGTATTTAGTGCACCACAATGGTGTTCCCAAAAAGTTTCAAGTCCAGGAAATCAGGAAGTAAGTGCAAAACAATGGTACATACACCATCATTGAATCATTGCATACGTCATCACTGTGTTTGTACATTGATCTTCCATTTGCCACAAGTGACAGATGTCCTTTAACACCAACAGGGGGAGAAGAAAACATCTTCAGCAACGGATGTGGTGTGAACAAACTTCGAAAACATAAGACACAACATGTTAGCATAATTTAGCATAGGTTGTGAGCAGGTGCCTGGGAAGTCACAGCTTGTTGGAGGGATCAACCGCAAGGCTGACGATGCTATGCCGACGGGCAAGGAGTAGCTAGAAAGTTGGAGCTGGTTGTTCAAATGGCAAAGTGGCTCAAATACACCTACCAAAATGGCACCAAAAGGTAAATGGCCTACATTTTGCAAGGCATCTCCAACCTTCTAGTTACTCCAAAAGTCAAGCCCGGCTGAGGTCGCGCTGCCGAAAAAAGAAAAAACAATAAAGAGAAAAAACAAGCCAGCACCCTTTACCCGCTTCGATTTGTATGCCTGGCCAGTGCGGTGAAGGTGCAACAACAGGAAAGAAACGGATTCGAGCAACTGGGTAACCCTGAATGGTTCTAACAAATGGGTTGTGGCAATCCTACACACATGATTGTGCTTTGGTGCGCGCCGTCCGTGGGTCTGAGCTCGAACGCACTTCTGGTTGCTCCCGTCTGGCAGCCATGTGCTGCTTGACACGTTTCGAAGACGAAGACGCACCCATGCTGGCAACCTCGATTGAGGACTGGCTGTACCCTTGGCTGTTCAACCGTGGCCACCCTCTGCAAGTTGCAAGCAGGCAAGTCACCCTCTCGGCCACGTGGGTTGACCGCTGAACACAACGAGGACCCCGCGAGACCACCGTCCAGCTTGAACAGTCCGGTCCAACTAGCAAGAAGGCATTTGGGCAGAGACACATCACCATGTAGAGAGCTGTCCTGGCTTTTGCTTGGCGGCTGGCAGCTAGAACTAATACGTTCTAACAGCTGAGACCCTGGCGCGTAACCTCCCTCAGAGTTGAACGGCATCCGAATAGGACCAATCAAATCTCCCAACAGCTCTGCCGTGCTCTGCAAAGACCTTTGAGACATTGGCAGTTCCGGAAAAAAAGTCCAGCAATTAGTACTTGGGGGACACGTCGCAGCTCCAAAGAATGAGAAGCACCTCAGGTTTGACCCTAGGGCCCAAAGCCATGCATGACCCGATGAATCTTGCTTTCAGCCTGAGTCCTTCATGCAAGCTATGAAAGCCTGCAAGGTGAGCGGTCTGCATCGCACTTGAAAATTGTGCAAGAGCGCACACAACACGGCCCAGAACCTTGGGGGCCTCCATCTGGGCGAGCCCCACAAGGAGCGACTCCTCCAAACCACTGCCACGATTTGGCATCTCGTTGCCCTTTGGATTGCTGACCCCTTTGAACACTCGCCCCGCACTTTAAGGACACTTCTTTGGCACCCTGAACGGGTTGGCAGGACATCGGCCCAAAAGTGGCTGGATGCCGAAAGTCGGACCCAGAAATCGGCGAATGCAGTTTTTAGATTTCCGAAACATGAAAGAGATTGGTGCTTTGTTGGTACTGTGGTCATCGCATTATCCCGGGTCCCCCGCTGCCCCCGTGCTTAACATTTCAAGGATTCAACCAAATGGGTATCTCTTGTTCCGAAGGTTCCCTTTTGTAATCATTGTCAAGGACAAACATGTCTTGCGAGTTGGACTCATTTGATGAGTCAAGGTCTTTCGTGTTTTTTTCTTTTTTTTAAGGGGACCCCCAAAAGCTTGTAGTTTATCTTTGGTTTCCCTTTCCAAACTTTTGGTAGAGCCCCTTTTGCTTTTGGAACCCTCCCTTTGAACCCTCCATGAAACCTACTCCGAACCACCCCGGAGCCTATCTGGTCAGAGACACCCATAGCTTCCAGCTGTGGGGGAAAACGCATGTTGTCCATTGGGAACCACCCTTTGGTTTCCCTCAAATCAGACCAAACAGTTGGGAATCCAAAAAAGATCCCATCTGTGCTAAGGACCCCCTTTCCTTTAGCATCCTGTGGTTTTCCTGTGGCTCTCCCTTTGGCTCACCAATCCGATGCGTTCTCTCGCCTCCCAAACGAGCGCGGCCCGTGATCACGGTGCGGCCCCAGCCCTGCGGAGCGAGGGAAGAAGTGAAGAAGCCAACGGACCAAGCGCAAATGAAGCCCCAGGAAGGGCCGGGTGATGTTCATACCTCGCCCCAAAAGGGGTATATGAGACCCCTTATAAAGTGCCTGCACTCTTAAAGGACCGATTCCTTTCTGCCTTTGTACCACTTTTGTGGGGTCGAGGGCGGAAACAAGGGGTTCATTAGGGGTCCGGGTGGGTTGGAAACCAGGGAAGCCAAGGAACCTGTATGAACTCTAGGTTCAAAAAATCAGAACCAGGGTCCAAAGCACCAAAAATTCACTTCCCCTCTACTTGGTGGTTTGGAGCCGAAGCCCGGTGGTTTGGTGGCTACGAGGTGTTTTTTCCCACTTACCCCACAAGACCCAATGCAAACCACCAGTTGAGGGCGCCTGATCTGGGCGTCTCGCGGGGGTCTGTGAGACTGAAGCAGTTTTGGACCGACTGACCTGAAAGGACACCTACGGACCTATGCATGAATGGTGTCTTTGGCCCAAAACAAAGTTTCGCCCCCAAAAAAGGTGTCACAATCAAAACTTGGTTGCTGTTGACGCCTCTGCACTGCGTTTTAACTTTGCGTGTGTCCAATTCGGAGCTCATCCGACCTGCTTCAGAACCAAACCAGCCGAGGTCCAAAGATCCGTTACGACTATCGCCCAAGAAAATCCACCCCGCACCCCCGGAGAAAGCGAACAAAAAACTGCGGCGCTTGCGGCTCTGGTCGTTTGACTCCCAGCCGAAGGCTCCCAGAAGGCCACTGTAAACTTCCACGCTCCGCTAATGCCCCCGGAAAAAAAAAGAAGATGAGAAGATACCTCCAGTGGTGAAATCGATTCCCTTTAAAACCAAAAAGGGAAAGCTACAAATACCCATTTCAGCAAATGGGAGTAAATGGAACCAAATCTGCCCAGCGACTGTTGGGAGCTTCCATGGAACTCACTGCTCCCCTCTCTGGCCGCCTATCGAATGTGTCCGTCAAATCATTTCTCTAAAGGGATAGAAAGAAATCATGTCCTGCAAGCTCCAATCTGTTTGTTTGAATCCATGCTGAGTCTCGTGAATGTATCTTGGTATCGATGTGTATCTCTTTCGCAATTGGTGGGTCTCACTTGCTCATGTGCTTGAATCGAGGGCCCAAACAATTCAATGAGGATCACGAACAGTGAGCTTCCATGTTTCACAACAGACGACTATAGGAAACCAACAGGAAGTCTCCTCAGGTGAAGACGCTTCGGTTGTCTGCCAAAGTGCGGGCCCACGTTTTTTTTTCTAGTGGGAAGGCACTCGGCAATGCAGACATCAAAGATCTCAGCGAGAAACGTCCTGGCTCTTGGGGATGAAACCAAAATGGGTTGCGCGTCGATTTGTTCTGAGGGAGCCCCAACGTTGGTTGGTGTTACTGGGAAACCAAGAAGAAAGCCGCCATTTTGGGGGGCATCTAAAAAAGAACGACCCAAATGTCCACGTCCAACCAAACGCCCTGATCATGTGATCCACCATCCAGGGGGCTTCTTTGTACTGCCTGGTACAGTCAAGCGGCGTTCGGAACTCCTTGCAGGAAATTGACATGGGCTGGCGGCTGGTTGCCAGCGAGTTTTGCGACCCATCAAACCATCCAATGTAATCAACGAGAGCCCCCAAGAAAGCAGCAACCGGTGCCAAGCAAAAGTGTGCTGTTCTGGGTGTTTCCTTTTTTTCCTTCTTTGATTGCGCCTCTTTTTTGGTGGTTTGCAAAGGAAACCAAAAGGACAACCACCTTTTTGGGGGTCCCCTAAAAAAAGACATCCCCTTCTAAGCGTACGCGTGTCATCGGGTTTCAGCGAGATTTTTCCGAGTCGGCGACTGAGTCGAACCGTCCTTTTGTGTCACTCGCCTCGAGGTACTCGATCCAAGAGCCCGCGTCGAAGAAGCCCCGCATGCGCCGGCCCTCGTGGTCAATGACGCCCTCAGCGCGAGCGCTTGCTACGTGGCGTGCGGCAGCAGCGAGCGACAAAAAAAAAGCCGTGGGGGGGAGAAAAAAACGGGGGCAACCCATATGAAACCAGGAAGCTGAGCCTTACTCTGAAAATGGGGCTGATGCACCGGGGACAACCAGATGAAACCAGGAAACTAAGCCTTCCGCTGAAAATAGGGCTGATTCCTCGAAGTGATCCTTACAACTCACCTAGAAAATGCACTCCAGAAAGAGCACTCCCCAAGACAACCTTCATCATGAGGCTGCATGCCAGCAAGTGACAAAACCTTCATGTCTGCGTAAGCTGGCTTACTTTGGTTTGCTCACCAAAGGCAAAGGGGAGCCCTCAAAACCGCAGGAATCGGCCCCCGCCGCTTCTGCTGCCATTGTCCATGTTTTGCAGGTTCGCGTTTGTTTCTTTGTCCAAAGCGAAACCGAACGGACAACCCTCCTTCACGGGGCCGCCGCCCATTTTGCCGCAACCCCTCGCATCGACTCGCGCGACTGAGCAGCGCGCCCGCAGGAAGTCTCGTGGATCATAGGGCAGCCTCCGTAGCACAGGGTTCTGTCGCAACTGCCTTGCCAGAAGCTGGGGTGGGATGGGATGGGGTGGGGTGGGGTGGGGTGAAGTGGAGTGGAGTGGAGTGGGGTGGGGTGGGGTGGGGTGGGGTGGGGTGGGGTGAAGTGGAGTGGAGTGGAGTGGGGTGGGGTGGGGTGGGGTGAAGTGGAGTGGAGTGGAGTGGGGTGGGGTGGGGTGGGGTGGGGTGGGGTGGGGTGGGGTGGAGTGGAGTGGAGTGGGGTGGGGTGGGGTGGGGTGGGATGAAGTGACCCACATTATTCTATCGAAGACACGTAGACATGTTCACCAAGAACTCCTTCAAAACACAGCGCGCAAGCAGCCTCTCTTGCATTCCCTGAAAGCCCCTGCCCCCCCGCCCCCCAACCTTCCAAACGGTAACTAGGGTCGACAAAAGGACTGTAGTAAATAGCTACTCCCAGTGGATCCATTTACCTGCAGAGTAGGTAGCCAACTCTTTAAAAATAAAAACTATAGCTGGGTACCCACTACATTCTATTAACTGGGATGCAATGGGAATATTCTGACATCCCACCAACCCCGAACGTGTGTTTCGATGTCACAAAAAAAACTGCCATAAACCTCTACTTCATTGGTCAATCCAACCTTCACTAAGGCTTCCTCTGCAGATTAACATAGAGCCAAAAAACATCTTTTCAGAGAAGTCTCCTTGGCCCCCTTGGGCTGCTTCCTTTCAATTGGGAGTACTAACAGTTTTAACCACACCTGGCAGGGATCACCCCCTCCCTCCATCCCCCTCGTTCCAACGGAGACGAACCAACCGTTCTCTCGCGAGTTGCTTAACCAAACGGAATAATATGTTCTGACTCCGGCACATGTTAAGACTCTTCATTTTTTGTCTACCCTAATTCAAACTCTATTTCATATGTCGATCATATCACATCCGTTTTGGAGGAGAACCCGAAGGCACCCAGTCGTCATAATTTGTCATATTTCGTCATCTCAAACAAAATTTTGGAGGAGGCGGCACCATCGCTGACTTGAGTGGATTGGCCAAACAAAGTAACCACACTTCTTTGGTCCAAACCCATAAAGTAGCTATAGTCCTGTGCTTCTCAGGTGAAGTGAGCCTTTGGTGTTTCTTTCAAAACCACAGCAAAGGGGGTACAACTCAAAGGATAAGGACACACGCAAATCATTGCCAGACTTGTAAATAACTCTTGTGCGCTTTCTCCCTCTGGGGGTCATTCATTTCCCCTTTAACCTGCATTCTGCAGGGTGTCTAATCTAAGATGGTCAAACCACAACCCCCAAACCGCTGCCCCAAAAAAGGACAAACCACTACCGTTGTTTGTTGGTATTTACAGGGGAATCGAATCATCCCAGGGTTTCTGCATAAATGGATGTTGCAACGGTCTCGGGGGGGTTGGGTCGGGTTACGCCCTGAAAAAGCTTCACCTCATCTTTGCTCGTAATGTTGACCCCATACAAATCTGAAATGTGGGGAACCAGACCACTTTGGAAGGGCCCCCTTTCAATACACAGGGGTTGTTTTTTTTCACTCTGGGACACCCCCCTCATTAAGAAACTGCTTCGTTGATTTTCCTATGGAGTCAACATTACAGCCATTTGGGTTCTCTCGTCTGTTTTTTCTTTCTTTTTTTTAAGTTGGTCCCCCCCCCCCCTCTGAGACAAACAAACATAAAATGGGTGGGTCTTCTTTTGGTTTCCGTGGTGTCGTCAAAACACGACACTTCCAATCGGACATACCTCTTGAGTCGGCATCCATTCGCTTCGCCGCTTCCCCCCTTCCCCTTAAAGCCACCCAACACTACCCCCGTTTTCCTCGAGTTGGTTTTCCTTTAGATTCATATGGCTATGATTTGTTTATGAGCGGCCCTCTGGACATCCTTCGGGTGGGGATCTGTGGCCAACCATGATTTAGCTGGGGGTTCCCAATGAAACTTCATAGTTATGTGCACCCAACAAAACCCCCCCCCCCCGCTCAAAACCAAACAAAAGAACTCCAGGGGTGAGCTTGTTTTTCCTTTGGTTGATTCATACGGACCCAACAACCCCCCCCTCCCCCCGGATCCAACGAGTCGAGTCGGTCAAAGAGGCCCCCGGCGGCGACGGCTCGAACTCCACGTCCCGGTCCCAGGCGTCCGCGCCGCTGGGCTGGCCTCGAGGCGCGCGTCGGATCGGCGGCCGCGGAGAGAGACGAAGGACGCAGCGCAAGGATCAGAGATACACCTGGGGGGCTACGAAAAATGTCTCGAAAAATGAGGGGGCGGGGGAGGAGGGAGATATATTTGGGGGGGAGGGGTTCTCTCAAAACTGGGGGGAGGGGGCGCAGTTTTGGATGGTGTGAAGCGAAACCAGAAGGAAAGTGGAGGGGTTTCGGACTCTTTTGGGATGGCTTCGAAAGGAAACCAAAAGGAAACTAGAGGGGTCCCCTTTTTAAGACTACGTACACATACGTAAGACACTTGGGTCCCCCTTTACAGTGCTTTTGAAGGGAAACTAAAGGAACACCTCTTGTTTTGTGCTTGGGTCCCCTAAAAAGGAGACACCCATTTCAGAAGATGTCATACATTGCTACCTTCATACGTATGCTGTAGTATTGGAGAGGCTGTATTCTTGGTGTGACCTTGGCGGGACCATTGCCATTCAAAGAAAGAATCCATTCCAAGATTCACCCTGACGCTGCGCATTAGTTCACCCCATGTCTTGTCGTTCCAAGGGCAACTACATTGCCATGACTCGTGGCCAGCATATCAACATCGGAGATTGTGTCTGTGTGCTTTCACTTAAAAACCCACTTCCCATGATTATGAGTCTCCTAAGTGGGATGTAATCATGGTTTCTATCCACTTAGCTGACGTACCCCATCGCCTTCTTTAAGCAGAACCTATCTGTCCCCTTTCCCTCAAACCCACCCGCCAGCCCTGCGACTGTACCGGTGGGTTTCACCCTCTGCTGTTCACCTTACCCAGAGAGGTCGACGGCGTCGATTCACCCAGAAGTTGTTGGTTGTTTTCTTGGGTGAATCGTTTGGTTGTTTCTCTTTTTTCTGGTCTTTTGGTTGTTTCACCCGGTTATTTCTTGGGGGGACCCTGGCGCCGCTTCACAGCGCAGCGAAAGGACCGGCCATTTTGATTTGGTCCAGACGAAACCTGCAAAAGGTGGACTTCTAGTGGTCAAAAGGGTGGAACCAAGAGGGCAAAAAGGCCAAGCAAACATGTTTGTGAAGTCTGGCAGGTGGAAAAGGATAGCTCAAGTCTGGCTCCATATTTCGTTCGGAGACGAACCCGTTCAAACTGCTCTGGGCCACGGGCAAATGGGGGGCAGACAGCTCACGTCCTGCGCGAAAGGGGCGGCTTTCGTTCTAGATCTTCCCGCGGCCCTCGTTGTACGCAGAAATAATGAATGCATTCAAACTCTGTTGCATATATGCATTCAAACTCTGTTGCATATTTTGTCGACCCTAAATATACATCCGTTGCTTGTCAGTCTGGTTGTGCTTTCCCCATTCTTCCCGGGAGTTCTTCTCATTTTTTGAGTGAATTGGTTTATAAGAAGTCTAAAGTCTAGAAACTCGGGGCCCGAATGAGGTTCTGCGCTCCTTCGCTTCACACATTTACCCGTCCAGGGTGTCTTGGTGGTTCTCCGACTTGATGGGAATGGGGATCAACCTGCTCCCTTAAGAATGGTGGTCTCCCTTTTGATGTCCCTTTCAAAACACCAAAAAAAAAAACATCGTCGATTTGCCGATCTTCCCACCTGGCCGTGTTCCGCACCGTTTCAGTGGATTCCATCGGCTCTAAGCTGGAGGCCTTTACAAACCCCTAGGTCGAAACCTGCGATGTCCTGGTGGTTTCCGTTGGAATTGCGCCACGTTGGAGGTTCCCTTTAAAGGGAAACCGGGATCCTTACATTATACACCTGAACATTGCCTTTTAAATGATGGTTTCCCTCCATTTTGGTGGAAAAAGCCATGTATCGTTTAAGGAGCCCTGGGGAAACAGGTTGCTCCTTGGGCACGAAGCTGAGCCAGTCCAGGATGGCAGACATGCCCTGGGCTGGCCGGCCCAAAGGCTCACTGCCGACAAGAGCTATGTCCAAACGGGGAGGTGTCGTTTCTTGTCGACACCCCTTTTCTCGGGTTTCAAAAAGGGAAACCAAAGGAATTGTCCACCCATTCCCCTTTTTGATGAGTGGTTTTAAAGGGGAACCCAAGGAATTGTCCACCCATTTTGGGGGGTACCAACTCAAAAAAAGACGAGCCACCCCAAGAGGGCCGTTTTTGAAAACCTGACAAAAGTTTGACTTTTGTGTCGGCCGAGCCGGATCTCAACATGATCTCAACTGGTGCCCTGGCACCATCTGGGTGTTAGCGGCACAAAGAAATGAAGATGGCTGAAGTGTGACTATAGCCGGGCTGTGGGAAATGGAATCCACTTCCGTGATGCAACAGAAAGGGCTTCCCAAAGACGAACCCCCATACAAAGGGGGAGATTCCCTTGTATCACAGAAGTGGGGAGAAACCCCGAGCGATCCCACAACCCTTAACGAGGGCCTGGTTACAATGAGTAGGAGTAACCTGGGCCTGACGGCCCCCAAAAACCAACTCAAAGAGGGCGTCATTTGCATCGGGGAAATGCGCCAGGAACCCCCTCTTGAAACATGCCAAAACTGGGCTGTCCAAGACCTGCAAAAAGTCTAGCTTTTGGTGGTTTAGCGGAAACTACCACTAAACCAACCACAAAAACCTAAAGAACCGGAGCTGGGAAGCTTCCCACGAAAAGAGAAGCACCCATTTGCCGCAGTCACACTAAAGGAGCCCTCAAACATGGGCTTCGGAAAGTTTAAGTGAGTCTCCCAATGTCCGAACCCCAGACCGGATACGTGAACGAGCGAGCGCACCTGGTCTTCTCCTTCGGGGCCCCAAAACAAGCGCGAAATAGCAAGACATGGGGCACATAGCTGGACCCCCAAAGGACCCGTTCCTTTTTCTCTGCCTTCGTAGTATTGTTCGGGTCAACGGCACGACGAAAAGGGGTCCATTGGGGAGTCCAGGTGAGTGGCCGTTTGGGAAAAAATAGCTGGGTTTCGCCGGTAAATTCGTGCTCCCTATATTTTCCCTTCAAACATCACGTAACACGGGACCACGAGGTGAATTTCAAAACCACCAACAAGGGACATATGTATATATATATATATATATATATATCCATATGTAGGGAGCCCCGTAAATACAATAAACATCTAAACCAGCGGAACCCACCTATTTCTGTATCAAATTCACCCATCAAAAGGACAGACTATGGGGCACAGCTTCGCCCACAGGTAGCCCCAGCCTCCTGATCATCCCTCACCACCTGCAATGGAAGGCGGGAATTCTGGGGATTCCATCTTGCGTGAGATCCACAAGAGACAAAATCTGTTGGCCTGGGACAAAACTGCGATTCACCCACCTCACATCGGTGCGCATTTTGTTTTCTGGTTTGTTTGTTTGTTTGTTTGTTTGTGTTTTCTTTTCTCTGATTTTTTTTTTGGGGGGGGGGGAGAAATCGGACCCTCTACAATGGGTGAGTTTCCTTTTGGGTAGCAAACTGTAGCAACTTAAAAGAAAAAAACGACGCAGCCTACTAACACCAAGAGAGGAACCTTCATGAGGTCGCAACGCGACCCCCTGGGTCGCAATGAACGACTCAGCAGCCGCGCGGAAAAGTGTCTTCAAAGCCCGGCGGAACCCGAGCCAAATGGGGTGATGTCCTTCAGATTACCCTTGGGGTCATGATTAGAGTTAGGCCCAGTTATAGAATGTATATGTTATTGTCTGCTTCACTTTGAGTCACTGGTAAAATGTAACATGTATCCTAAGTCCACCCGAGGGGTGATTCCTTGGTCATCATTTTGGGATGATGCCAAAAGGTGCAACTTGAGGCGAAACATATATTCCGGCATTGAATCGCGGCACATGAGCCGTCAACATTGACTATCCCTCCATTCACATGCGGCCTGCCGTCCACCAAGCATCAAGGCGGGCTGTTCCCCTTCGATCCCCCGCTAGAAAGTAACTAACTGCTGCCACTAAACCAACTAAAAAGCTAAATCTTATGGAACTGGACAGCTGGGGACCACCAAGTCTGAGGTGGTATCCTTACTAAATTCATGGCCGGGCGACCCCCCAGACCCTGCAATTTGGGGAGCCCACCGGACCAAGTCAAGCTTTCGATTCGGCTCACCAAAATGCGAACCAGAAAAGTGTACCCTCCAAAGCTCACTTGAGTCAAATCAAAGCCGATCGGCATGAAAATGGTCTACCTAGAACCACGTACGTAAAGAACTGAAAAGGCAGCCGCACCCATTGATGGCTGGAATTTTGATTTTGAGTCACTTCCGATCGAGTGGATCGGCCAAATGTGTGAGCTTGTTGTTTGCCACTAAAATGGTCTCCGAGTCCAATCCTCCATTTGGGTGAGTCCCCCCCAAAACAAAACAAACAAACAGAAAACATGCTAACAGTAGTGGTAGATTCCCTGCAACCAACGGGGGAATCTCCAGAATATTCATTTCAGCCAATGGAACGAATTGGGGAGGTGAGAAACAAGACACACTTAAACTCCAGATGGAGGGTGCTAATCGGCTTGGATAAGGTTCTTCATGCATAAGTTTCGGCTCGCAATGCACTCGGCTTCCCTCTAGCAGCGAACGCGTTACCCGAAAGAACAAGAAGCACAAACAGCGCCGCAACCAAGGGGGCCAAAAGGACTTTCAGAATCACTGAAGCAGGTACAAGATGCTGCGTCCAGCATCTCCTCCACCCGATTTCCGTAGCTTCGTTGGCACGGCTTGGAAATCAGGCGCCGTGCCCCCTGCAACTGTCTGGTGGCAGGGTAATCTGCCACTCCGCATGAGGGCGAAAATCTTTTGTTCCTGTCGGAAGATCACGCAATCGGCTCATCAATGCTAACGTCTACCAAAATATCCACAGCGGCGAGGAGAGCGCGAAGCTGCACGAAGCCGCTCAGAAGACGGGAACGAAAGATCACCACGATGTGCATGACGGGTGCCGCCATAGAAGACCGGAGGAAGGTGCAAATCAGTCGGGCGATCACCGTCAGAAATAGGTGGGGCATAGGTGAACATCTCCTCGACCCGGATGGTGTCCGAATTCTGCACGTCAACAAGTGATTGATCCTGAGCTTGATGAGTGGAGAAGGACTCAAAGCGAGAAAGAATGCGTTGGTAACCTTGATGTTGCCAGTCGCGAATTGTCCATGCCTGACTGGGCTCACCAGTCCCATCAATTGGATCAGTTACCCGCTTCCACTCCCGAAACGAGTTTTCTGGTAGGTCAGGTACTGCTTCTTCTGGGTGCCACAGCTGAGGTTGTCCTGGAGTGTAGAACCGCGCCCTGACCTTGCCAGACTGAATATTCGAGCCATGGGTGCTGCTCATCGGTTCGGCCCAACATCTGTGTTGCATCCTCGATGTCCATGCCGAAGTGAAAGACAGGGCGTACCGCAGGTTCCGATCCAGCTAGCAAAGAAACAGTCACCATGCCCAACCATGCACAACCAGAAATTACACAAGAAAGCAAGAGCAAGAGAAAGCACCTTTTGTACCATGATCAAGACGCATCAGTCTATTCATCGTTTAGCTCAAAGATAGGCTTCTCCTTGTTGGTGGAGCTGCATGGTTGGGTCGGAGGTAGATACGGATCAGCGACCCAATAGATTCAGGTGGTTCAACTCCACGAGATGCACGTACTGGTTGGTGCAGATGGGACGCCGAACACGCGCGATCCGACAGTTGCTGACAGATCCCATCTTGAAGACGAGTGAGATCCTCAGTAGAGAAAGCCGAAGCATCCGATGATCTAAGAATCGCTTTCAACATTCGCGGTGACATACACAAAGCCGAAGATTGCGTGGCCACGCTATGTTGATCTGGATAGGACATCGAATTGAAGCCGTGATCAGCTTCAGGAGCTGCAACACGCCGGTGGCCCTCGGTGGCCCAGTCCCTTGGTGGGCTGCCCGCCTTCTTGATCAAAATTTGGGGCATAGAACTCCTTCCACTCTCAAACCCTAGACGCAAAATCGAGAGGTATACGGCTGCAGACTACAAGCATCACATGCGACAAATCAACAAACATGCAAGCAAACACTCACAGAACATGCAGCGCCGAACGTCGCGGTTTGGAGCAAGGCGCGGCTCAGGTGTCGAAGCCACTCACCTGATCAGTTGCTCCAACGTAGTATGGACTGTGCCATGGAGAAAGTCTGATGTAGACGCATGGCTGTTGATGGTGACCTGGATCCTGAATGAAGTCATAGAGGTCCGGGAAGCGTGTCCGTAGTGATCGAAGGTGTCTTGTATCCGCAAAAGTGGAGTGCATGATTTCACACAACAGAGACGTCTTGTAGAAGTGAAGAACCGCGAAGAACGGCGGGACATACCCATAGTCCTGAGAAACGAGACGCTGCAAAAAACTGCTCAATAAATAGGCAGTGCGCCGGCACCTATGAAGTTCATACCTGTTGGCCACAGTGTGGTAAGACTGCGACATGGAGTGAATCGGGATCTGAAGTGCGATCCGAACCACAACTAGCACTTCCAGGATAAGGCCCAGCCGGTGGCCCAGTCCCTTGGCGGGCTGCCCGCCTTCTTGATCAAGATTTGGGGCATAGAACTCCTTCCACTCTCAAACCCTAGACGCAAAATCGAGAGGTACACGGCTGCAGACTACAAGCACCACATGCGACATATCAACAAACATGCAAGCAAACACTCACAGAACATGCAGCGCCGAACGTCGCGGTTTGTAGCAAGGCGCGGCTCAGGTGTCGAAGCCGCTCACCTGATCAGTTGCTCCAACGTAGTATGGACTGTGCCATGGAGAAAGTCTGATGTAGACGCATAGCTGACCTGGATCCTGAATGAAGTCATAGAGGTCCGGGAAGCGTGTCCGTAGTGATCGAAGGTGTCTTGCATCCGCAAAAGTGGAGTGCATGATTTCACACAACAGAGACGTCTTGTAGAAGTGAAGAACCTCGAAGAACGGCGGGACATACCCATAGTCTTGAGAAACGAGACGCTGCAAAAACTGATCAATAAATAGGCAGTGCACCGCCACCTATGAAGTTCATACCTGTTGGCCACAGTGTGGTAAGACTGCGACATGGAGTGAATCGGGATCTGAAGTGCGATCCGAACCACCCGGTGGCCCAGTCCCTTGGTGGGCTGCCCGCCTTCTTGATCAAGATATGGGGCATAGAACTCCTTCCACTCTCAAACCCTAGACGCAAAATCGAGAGGCACACGGCTGCAGACTACAAGCACCACATGCGACAAATCAACAAACATGCAAGCAAACACTCACAGAACATGCAGCGCCGAACGTCGCGGTTTGTAGCAAGGCGCGGCTCAGGTGTCGAAGCCACTCACCTGATCAGTTGCTCCAACGTAGTATGGACTGTGCCATGGAGAAAGTCTGATGTAGACGCATGGCTGTTGATGGTGACCTGGATCCTGAATGAAGTCATAGAGGCCCGGGTAGCGTGTCCGCAGTGATCGAAGGTGTCTTGTATCCGCAAAAGTGGAGTGCATGATTTCACACAACAGAGACGTCTTGTAGAAGTGAAGAACCTCGAAGAACGGCGGGACATACCCATAGTCTTGAGAAACGAGACGCTGCACAAAACTGATCAATAAAGAGGCAGTGCACCGGCACCTATGAAGTTCATACCTGTTGGCCACAGTGTGGTAAGACTGCGACATGGAGTGAATCGGAATCCGAAGTGCGATCCGAACCACAACTAGCACTTCCAGGATAAGGCCCAGCCGGTGGCCCAGTCCCTTGGTGGGCTGCCCGCCTTCTTGATCAAGATTTGGGGCATAGAACTCCTTCCACTCTCAAACCCTAGACGCAAAATCGAGAGGTACACGGCTGCAGACTACAAGCACCACATGCGACATATCAACAAACATGCAAGCAAACAATCACAGATCATGCAGCGCCGAACGTCGCGGTTTGGAGCAAGGCGCGGCTCAGGTGTCGAAGCCACTCACCTGATCAGTTGCTCCAACGTAGTATGGACTGTGCCATGGAGAAAGTCTGATGTAGACGCATGGCTGTTGATGGTGACCTGGATCCTGAATGAAGTCATAGAGGTCCGGGAAGCGTGTCCGTAGTGATCGAAGGTGTCTTGTATCCGCAAAAGTGGAGTGCATGATTTCACACAACAGAGACGTCTTGTAGAAGTGAAGAACCTCGAAGAACGGCGGGACATACCCATAGTCTTGAGAAACGAGACGCTGCAAAAAACTGATCAATAAATAGGCAGTGCACCGGCACCTATGAAGTTCATACCTGTTGGCCACAGTGTGGTAAGACTGCGACATGGAGTGAATCGGGATCTGAAGTGCGATCCGAACCACAACTAGCACTTCCAGGATAAGGCCCAGCCGGTGGCCCAGTCCCTTGGTGGGCTGCCCGCCTTCTTGATCAAGATTTGGGGCATAGAACTCCTTCCACTCTCAAACCCTAGACGCAAAATCGAGAGGTACACGGCTGCAGACTACAAGCACCACATGCGACAAATCAACAAACATGCAAGCAAACACTCACAGAACATGCAGCGCCGAACGTCGCGGTTTGTAGCAAGGCGCGGCTCAGGTGTCGAAGCCACTCACCTGATCAGTTGCTCCAACGTAGTATGGACTGTGCCATGGAGAAAGTCTGATGTAGACGCATGGCTGTTGATGGTGACCTGGATCCTGAATGAAGTCATAGAGGTCCGGGAAGCGTGTCCGTAGTGATCGAAGGTGTCTTGCATCCGCAAAAGTGGAGTGCATGATTTCACACAACAGAGACGTCTTGTAGAAGTGAAGAACCTCGAAGAACGGCGGGACATACCCATAGCTTTGAGAAACGAGACGCTGCAAAAACTGATCAATAAATAGGCAGTGCACCGGCACCTATGAAGTTCATACCTGTTGGCCACAGTGTGGTAAGACTGCGACATGGAGTGAATCTTGACCCATTGAGCATCTGGTTGTTGAGGATCCGGGCACCACTCCAGCCACGGCATGACGGGCGTCATGAACTTCGCTGGTGTGGGCTCTGGAGGAACCGGCATCATGTAGTTGACCGGTGAATGATGGAACTGCTGCGTAGGGTTTGGAATCGATTGATAATTGCCTGGCATCACCGGAAAATTGCTGTTGAAGTTGTAGCCCGAATTGTGTTGCCAGGATACCAAGTTGTTCCAATCCATGCCCTCCGAGACCTGATTGTCATTGTGTTCACGTCGGCGTGCTTTGCGAGATTGAGGAGACGGACTCCGATCCCGTCTGCGCCGCGTTCTGGATCTGTCACGATCATCCCGTCGAGACATGGTGGCACAACAAACTCAAAACCGCGACACCTCAATCTTGAGAGAATCGAATCCGACAAGATGCAAGTCAACGCAAGTTCAAGCCAAGCACAGATCAACACGCGGTCATGCAGCCAACAGCAGCAATTGTGAGACTTAGCTATGATCTGACGGCTGTCTTCCCTCTAGTGAAACCTCGTTCCTGGTTAAATGTGAAATTCCGCTGATCTATGATAAGCACGTTGAGGTCAAATTTTCCGACAGAGTCGGCCCGGGGTCACACGATGGGTACACCCGAGGATTCCCCACGAATGGGGTGTACACACTTAAACTCCAGATGGAGGGTGCTAATCTTTCGAGTACAACTGGTAAGTTTCGGCTTGGATAAGGTTCTTCATGCATAAGTTTCGGCTCGCAATGCACTCGGCTTCCCTCTAGCAGCGAACACGTTACCCGAAAGAACAAGAAGCACAAACAGCGCCGCAACCAAGGGGGCCAAAAGGACTTTCAGAATCACTGAAGCAGGTACAAGATGCTGCGTCCAGCATCTCCTCCACCCGATTTCCGTAGCTTCGTTGGCACGGCTTGGAAATCAGGCGCCGTGCCCCCTGCAACTGTCTGGTGGCAGGGCAATCTGCCACTCTGCACACACACACACACACCTGGGCTGTCCTCAGATCCCCTGCTCAAAGCTTAACTTTTAGCAGGTTGAATACGGAAACGTAACCACTAAACCCCCCCAAGAAAAAACAGCGAAGTGTTTGCTTCAGATGGCTGGTGGCAAGCCCACCCACCCCTTCCCACCCCTTCAGCTTGCCAAGGGCTCCGGGTCAACTGAGTCATAATCAAAACCGATCGGCATGAAAAATGGTCTACCCAGAACCATGCTTCAGGAATTGAGAAGGCGGATATCCGCAGCTATTTATGGCAAGGGGATTGGCCCCCCTCCAACTACCCAGGCTTTGATTGTGACTCACCTGGTGGGTGACGCCGTTGGGCACCATGATCTGCGGCCCGCCCAGCTGGTCCTGCAGACGCAAACGCCCAAACGGGGAGAAAACGCGAGCTCCAGAGGCATGAGAAATCGGGCAGAAAAACATGAAAGGTGTGGGAAAGATGCAACGTCTTACTAGACATGATGGTGTTGTCAAGACAAAAAGTGTATGAAAGATGTGTCGCTTTGCTGTGTTTGTCTGTGCTGCTAGCAAAGAAACACAACTGGATAGAGCCCCACAATGTTGTCGCTGAAAAAACCCACGCAAGTCAGGGGCCTCGCAAGCCAGAAAACGAAAGTGCAGCCTGCCTACAGACCTAGTGCCGTCGAGCAACAACAAACATCCAATCATCCATCCCATCGAAGAAGTCCTGCGAGGAGTACACGTTCTTGCCCAGAAGCTTGTTGAGAGCCGCATAGCCCGTGAGGATGATGGGGCTGCTGACCTCAGACGGGTGGACGTCTGGCAGCAAAAGGAATCCTGATCGTGGTTGTGTAGGTTGTCTAGGTCCTCCGGTGGAGAGGTTAGAATAAGGGTAACCGCTTTTTTCTGTAGCCCATTTTAGTAAGGAACCCCTCCCCCCCAAAAAGGGGAGAGAAGGGCACTGGGGGACCTAGTTGTGTATACGGTTCTTAAGAGCTGATTGACCTTCCATGACCAAGAATCCTGCTGGGCAAGCCCGATAAAGAGTGCAGCATTTCGAGAATCCTGCAAGGACAAGCAAAAGGATCAGGTCGGCTTTTTTTCGGCCGCTCTGGGCAGGTTCGGGGGGGTTCCTGAAACTGGCTGGCCAATGTTCGGGATGCACCTTAGGCATTCACACAATTCTTGGACCACTCATGAATGTATGTCAAGGGACCCAACAAAATGGCGGGCTTTCGTGTTGGCAACTTGTAAAGGGCACCCTGAAACAAAAACACACTCATCTTAACTTGTGGAATATGGTTATGTGTCAAAATGGGGAGAAGGTTCGAAACGGGGTTTCCCTTTAAGTACCAAAAAGGCGGGAGTGTACCCCATAACGTTGACCTCATATTAATAAAAACCCCAGTTTATATATATATATATATATATTGGGGGGTGGGGGCCCCTCCAAAAAGTGGTCGGATTCCAACCAGATTTCACCCAGGCACAACCTCTGTTAATATACTGAGGCTCATTCATCCGGGGTCAACAGTACGAGCAAAGATTGCTGGAATGTTCCTCGCCGCCCTCTGCACCCCCTCAGGCTGGACCCGGTTCGGAAACTGCGGTGGCGGTTGCGCGGTTTGCGTGAAACGGGAAACAGGGCGAGACCTGAAGCATCCTGAAGCTCTGCTTGACGCCCAAACCACCACCCGGAAAGGAAAATTGGGGCACATCACCTGTGGCTTTCTAGTGTTTGTACATGGATGTGTCTTTCTGAGGGAACCCCTTTTTGATTAGCATAAACACCCACCACAAGGAAAACCCCACCGTCTGTTTGGATGGCCCCTTACTGAAAAAAGACGAGCGAGCCGCCCACGATCCCATTTGAAACAATACCTGTGGCTTCCTTCCTTCGGCTCCCCAAGCCCCCGGCCATCTGGATGTTCCGCTGGCCCAAGCGGTTCAGATAGGCCCCGATGCCCACGGAGCGGCCGGTGATGTAGGAGAGCGTGAAGGTCTCCTCTTGTGAGGCGAGGCTTCTTTCTTTGTCTTTTTCTATTTGTTCGCGTCCCTCTCTCTCTCTCTCTCTCTCTCTTTTGGGCGCGGTTGAGCGTCACCTTCAGGGGGCTGGAGGGGAGGGAGGGGAGGGGGAGGGAGCCCCAAAAAGCCCTTGTTAAGGCCTTATTTAGGGCTTGTTTGAGCTCCGGATTTGCCTTCCCAACATCAGAAAGTGGATCATTTTACGGTGTGGGTTGCCTTGAAACAATCAGCACTGTGGAGCAACCCACAAATCATTTGGAGGTTCTTCGAAAGAGGAAATGGCGCGGGAACTGGGTCGTGGCGCGCCACCTTCGGCTTTGTTTGTTCCCAAAGTCAAAAGTTGTATTCTTCGGATTTTTTTTCGGAGAGACAGGGGTCGAACCTGGATTTCTTCTTGAAGTTGATCAATTTACTGGTGGTTTCCATTGAAACAATCACCACTGTGGAGCAACCCAAAAAATTAGTTTGAGGCTCTTTAAAAGAGGAAATGGAGGAAACTTGGCGGTGGCGTCACCTTCGGAGTTGTTCTTGCCCAAAATGAAAAGTGCGGTAGTTGCTGAAATCTTTTCGGAGTGACAGGAGTCGAACCTGGATTTCTCCTTGAAGTGGATCAATTTTAGGGTGGTTTCCATTGCCACTTCCGGCGCTTGGCTGTAGCGGCACCTTCAAGTTTCCCCCAAATCAAAACTTGATCAACTTACCGGGTGGTGTCCATTGAAACCATCACCACTTTCGAGACTCTAAGACGGAAATAGCTCGGAAACTCTGTGTGACAAGCCGAAGGTTTGGTGTTTCATTGTTTTCTACGTCCCCTTGGTTCTGGTGGTATTTTTCTTGCAAGAACCAGAAGGGAAGGAGGGAATGCGCCCTGAACCATTCCTTGTTGTTTCCTTACTGAGAACCCGCAACTGTTTGGGGTTTGGGGCGTGGTTGTTGAGGGTACCATCTGGAAGGAACCAAAAACAGGCGGTCCAAACCCCCTTTTGGTTGGGCTCCATGAACTGGCGAGGTTGCTCCAGTTGCCAACCCACGGACCCACTATCTCTCCTGGTAGGCCCTGCTTGTCTCCCCGGCGATGAGGCCACTGCCCTGGAGGTTCTCCACCCCGATGCCGCCCCTGGGGATTGTTGGTTCTTCACCATCCGCTTCTCAGCTTCCCTCGCAAAGAATTGGAGGTTTGGAGCCGAGTCGGTGGTTTGGTGGTGAAATGGGGTGCTTCACAGCCCAAACAGTAGCACCTTTTTCCCAGCCCCCTACTAAAAATGAAGAATGCCAACCAAAAAACTGAACCCCGGCAAAAACATGCCGACACCAGTGAAGATCCGTGGCTGAAACAAAGGCTCTCGGCGAGAAAATAAGCCCGTGCGGTATCCCCGAACCCCTGATTCTCAGCTTCCAGCTGTTGGGGAATAAGAACACGAAATTGGCGCATCCACTTCGTTGCTGTAACGACCCCTCTGCAAAAAGTGTTCAACGTTTTGTGGGTGCCATTCGGAAAAATCCGACCTCTTTCAACCAAAACATGCAATTACCAAATCCCCATAACCCTAGAAGCCCAAGACCCTCAGTATGAGGGCCTTTGACCCCCAAAGACCTTAAATAATGAGGTCTTGGGCCCCAGGGGAAAATCCATAAAGCTTGTCTCAAAATAGGAGATGGAAACCTCATCTTTGGGAGTGGCTTCCTTTGGAAACCTGAAAAAGAACAAGTAAGAAGAAGAAAAAACAAATCCCCCCAAACCAAAAAAACACAGATCGCCTGAACGATCCATAACACCGCAGGATCGATGCGCGGAAAGTTCCGCGATGCCTGGTGCTCTTCATCCCCTCCCCGATGATGGCGTCGATGACGTAGCGCTCCTCTCCCGCAACCTGCCGCTGGTGGACCTGACACTCTGACCACGCGAGCGAGCGCCAAGCACCACCGAGGTGGGGAGGGGCATCGGATAACTTTCGTTTCTCGGATGGCGAAGACATGTTATTTGTTGTTGCTATTGTTGTTGAATATGTACTGGCCTGTGGGAGTAGTCTGTTTTAGGTGGCTAAAGAGAAACCAACAGGAAAACCAAATTCATTCGTTGGTCCCCCCATTTTAACACATGCCCGTGGCAGTGAAATGCAATGGATGTAATCCCCACCTGAATGATGTCCACCGAAGGGTCTATTGAAATGTTCACACCACTGCCAGTCGACAATCACCTAAATCAGCAAATTTAGAGGATCAGGTTCCTTATCCACTTGTTGGCTCGTCCAAAGTCGCTCCCGTCGCAAAGACGCGTCCCATCGCCTCCACGGCTCCGGGCGGCAGCTTCTCGTAGTCCTCCTTGAGCAGGTAGAGATACTCGAAGCCTCGCGCATCGCAAGGCTCGCAAAGCTCCCATCGGGGCTGTGCCCCTTCGATCCCTTGGTAAAAGTAAATCACTGTTCAGTGGGTTTAATCGCAACTACCACTAAACCAACAAACAATTCTAAACAAACCAAGGGAACCGGATAGCGGGGAACCGCCAAGCCACTTCTGTAAGTTGCCATGGTACGGCTATGTGGAACCGTGGAGCCAGGAAGGGTACTAAACGCCCCAAAACAGCCCACCCTCTCGTCTCCAAAGTCCCAAAGGTTTTGTCGGAGACCAAAGGCGGTTGGAAAGGCATCAAAAAGCTTTGCGCTTGGAAGCTGAGGCGTTAGCGAGCTCTGGTTGAACCCTAAAGAGAACGAGCACCTCACAAATTGCTCCGGGAACCGAGGCGTCAGAGAGCTCCGGTTGAACCCTAAAGAGAACAGCTCCTCACTAACTCTCCACGCTTGACTCGAGCGGGGCAAGAGCGCTGGCACGTGACGCTTCGCGGAGCCCCGACCCTGAAGTCCCCTCTAAAGCGGAAGCCGCACACTAAAGAGACAAAGCACGAGGCATTCCACGCCGACCACCACAAACAAACAAACGAACGAACGAACAAACAAACAAACAAACAAACAAACAAACAGACAGGTTCCCCACATGTCCCTTCAAAAGGCAATGTGAAACTCGATTTCTGGCAAGGCCAATGATTTGCGCGAGGGTCCTTTGCTTGGAAACGCCAAAATATGCTTGGCCGGGGCTTCTAGGAAAGCCAAAAGCCAAAACTTGTGAGACCTCTCGGGTGTTCGGGTCCTAGCCCACTTCAGTGGGGTGAACCCAGTCAGCGGGTTGTAACCCAGGCAGCTAACTCACTTGCCCAAGCGAACATTTAAGCTTTGGGGGAGAATCTTCTAGCTGTCTCCCCATTCTCTTCAGGCATCCTGCTCAAAGAATGGGCCAAAACCCTGGAAAATGGGCGGCTTCCAAAGAGAAGGATGGGTGAAGAGAATGGGAAATAAAACCTTCGAAATCTACGCCCCAGCTCCCCCCATCTCCCACAGCGCGCCTTTCCCGCAGTCCGAGGCGTCCAGCCACTGCACCTGAAGGCACGGGATTCTGTAGGATGTTCGGCCAAGATGGCTACAACCCTGCAATAACAGTTACTAGGTCCTCCAATAGAGAGCTTAGAATAAGGGTACCCGATTTTTGTCTGTTGTCTATTTTAGTAGGGAAGCCTCCCCCAAAAAAAGAAACAGGAAAAGGGCACTACTGGGGGTCCTAGGTTAACAACCAGGCTACCCCCACTTCGGGGGACTTCCAAGTGGGTACCTAGGCTACCTGCCCTCACTCAGATGCCCCAGTGGCCAGTTTCGTGGTCTCAGCAAACCAACCCCCTGGTTGAAGAACCCAGTTATTCATCAGCGGGGGTCCCTTTCTTTTTAGTGGAGCTTCCTTTTTCCCAGAGGGACTGGGACCACTGATGCGTAACTGAGGGGGGCTATTCATTAGTGGTTAACACAGGCCCATTGCTTTACCACAACAAGCCACCCTCTAAGTGATAAGTTAACTAGGTCCTGAGGTAGAGAGGTTAGAATAAGGGTACCAACTTTTTTCTGCAGCCTATTTTAGTGGAACCTTCCCAAGCAAAAAAGAAACGGTGAGAGAGGGCCTTCCCAATTGCTGGGGGACCTAGTTAAAGGGAAACACCCAACCCAGTCTCTGACTTTGATCACCTCCAAGACCCACAGCTTCAAAGCAACCCGCAGGTCGAAGCTTCTTAAACTCCCAGCTTGCCGGTCGAAGTGCAAACAATGGATGCTGCTAGCACCAGAGAAAAAACATATGGTTTGCAACTGGGGCAAGTGAACCTAATACCCATATATTTACATACAAATGCGTGTATGGTCAGCCTGATGCCCAACACTCAGCTGGAACGCCCAACTCGACGTGCTCACGCCTTGAAGAGCGACTTCAGCTCCTCCACAAGGCCCACCCGCGCGCCTCTTGGCTCGATGTAGCGGCAGAAAAATCCAGCTGGCTTCAGTCCCCTTGAAAAAAAGTGATAGATTCCCTTTAAAACCAACAGGGGAAAATAAAACATATTCTTAACCAACTGGGGGGGGGTGGTGTGGTGGGAAAGGTGAGTCATAGTCAAACTTGCGATCGCAGCGAAATTGGTAGGGAATATGAAATGGAATGACCCGTTTTGGTGCGATTGGCAGGGAATGTGAAATGGAATGAACCGTTTTGGTGCGATTGGCAGGGAATGTGAAATGGAATGAACCGTTTTGGTGCGATTGGCAGAGAATGTGAAACGCCGTTTTGGTGCGATTGAATGTGAAATGGAATGAACCGTTTTGGGATTCCCGAATAAAGCAAACCACGATGGTTTAATGGTTTATCTGCTGAGCACCAGCAAGTCATAGTCAAAACCGATCGGTATAAAAAATGGTCGGGACCCAAAAGCATGCTTCAAGAATTGAACAGGACGATATCCGCACCCATGTCTGACTGGGTTGGCCCTTACCCTCCCATTACACGGGCTTTTAATTGTGGCTCAGTTTGGTGTAACACCGAAAGGTGAAAGTCATATGTGTCTATTGCCCTTGTGACGGATGAGTTGACAAACGCTTCCGTCAAGTTCCACTTTCGGATCTTCGGCTGCCATAATTTGGATGCAGGAACCCTCGCCTTGGATGCTTCGGACATCGATTGGAAGTCGCGACAACAGTAACCCCGATTTTCGGACACACCCGGCTCGTCTTGGGAGGGTGGTGATTCATTACCTCTGTTTCAGGGAACCTGGTAACCTCAGCCAAGTTTGAGGGCGGATTTGGAGACAAGCCATCCACGTGGCGACAACAGTCTCCAGAACTGCAAAGCTAGGGTTCACCGAAGCCCAGCCGCCCAAGCCCACACGTCAGCTACACGAAAAGCTGGAAACCAAACTTCGAAACGCCAAATGATCAGAAGCGTCACCCTTAAACTTATTAAAAGCAAAAGACCGCGAAACTTCGAGGAGAAAAAACAAAACTCCAGAACAGCGGTGAACCTCAGAAAAACGGCTTGGAGGCGCTTTTTGCGGATTTCGCGTCGGTTGTTTATTGTTTTGTCGAGTCGTCTTTCGTACTCTTTTCATATCCTAGGGGGTGGGTCCACAGATTCGCCACCTCCAAACATAGGTGGCCACCTGTTCACAAACATAGATGGGTTTCCTGAGTAGATGGCTGGCTATGCCAATCTAAACCAGTGTTTAACCCATCTATTTTTGGCCAACCTAACCCCAGAAGCCCAAAACCCTAAATATACGAGGGCCTCTGACCCCCAAAGACCTGGGACCTATGCATCCAAACACATCTCTCCCACGTCCGAGCCCGAGCCACGCCCCGCGTCCGCGTCCGCCCCCGGCCGAGCCCGGCCGCTGTTGCAGGACACGTAGATCCGCGGCACGCCCCGCACCCGCGCCAGCTCCGAGGCCTCCGGGGCTGAGACTCTTTCGCTTCGATCCAGTGAACTCTGCGCAATAAAATTTCCACACAACAAAACGGCCACCGCTTTTTGGGCCCAGATGTTTTGTGGATCTCCATGGGAGAAGAAAAAGGCCTCCATTTTTGGTTGGCTTGCGTTTAAAGGAATCGGAACCCTTCCCTAACAAAAACAATTTTGGGTCGGTCCAGATCCCCATCTAAAACCGGACAAAACGAGGGGGCGGGGTAGGGGGAAGGGGGAAGGGGAGGGGAGGTTGATTTGGACACTTGGGTGCCCGTTGTCAAGTTGGCGCAAGTTGTCGGTAACCTGGGATCCAACCCACTTCTAAGCCTCAAGAAGGGTGGCTTTGCTAACCTGGGGGTGGCTGAGCGATTTACTAACCTGGTACGGGGTGGCTTTTCCAGGTCACTAGGGTTGCTCCACTTGTTTACAAGTTTGGGAGTGTTGGTCTTTGAGTTTTTAATGGTCTCCGCGACAGGGTGTGGTAATGTTGTGGGCAGTCACGGGGTAGGGTAGAAAGATGTATGGGAAGTGGTTCATGGTGAAACGCAAGGACTGCCAGTTCTCTAGTCTGCAAATTTGCGGCTTGGAGCGACCTACATGGGTTGACGGGGGGGGGCTTGCCCGGACTTTCATGCTGCCCGCGCATGCCAATCCTCAGCGTGCTCGCGGCTGTCGAGGGGGGGGAGGGAACGGGGGGGAAAGAACCCGGGTCCATGTTTCCAGTATGTCGAGGCCAACCTGTGTTTCAAACTAGTCGATCCCGAGCCCCCACCACACACGCCATGTGACTTCTCCACTATCTGCGCGCTCTACGCGACTGCTCAGTCCCATTTGCTTATCTGACACGCTGCCGCTTTGCTGCAGGTGGTTTTAGAAGCCTGTGGTGTCTAAGAGGGCTCTAACTTCCCGTATGCTGGTCTTTGTCTCCGCTGCGCTCTTGGTACCGAGCAGGCTTGGAAGTTCTGCCAGCAAGTTGTCAGCGCAGATCATGACTTGTACAAGGCAGGCAGCCCGGCCTGGGCAGCTGCATGAAAGTGTTGGTGGCATTCTGAAGGTCTCACTAAGACAGTTAAGCCACAGTCCTGGAGCCTGCTTGGAGCAAATGAAAATGCTGCGCCTGTCATTCGGTCCGGGCAACCCCCCCCCCCCCCGGCGCAACCCTACATGTTGCACAGGGCCTTCAAGCAATGGGTACTTGTCTTGGCCCGCGTTTGGGGTACACAGAAAATACGATCTTCTGATTCTGTGTCATGGTTGGGTGTGGATGTTTTTCTGAGGGTACCTTTTTTGGTGGTGTTCAAGGGCCACCTTTCAGTCTATCCTGTAAGTGTATAATCTGAGAGGAGACTCCAGGTTCCTCGTGTTCGACGAAATCAAGACCTTCGCGGCGGCTTTATCCCCGACCGAAGCAGCGCATGAACCGCTCTCACTCGTCCCAAGGCTCGGGGAACTGTCACAGCCCACAAAGGCTCCGGGCCATTCAAGGGAAGGCCCTCAACCTCTTGTCCTTTTCATGGAAACATTGGCATGGCGGATGCCAACTCAATATTGCGAGTAAACCAACCACACAAACCATGGTTGAATTTAGGTTGGGTTTCCTTTGTTCCCGACTTGCAACATTTATGTCATCCCCTGCATTCTGCTGGTGTCCGTTTGGTTCTCCTATGTTCTAGTGCCTGTAAAAACTAAAGCCAAGAACACACGAAACATATCGAAACTCATATTGGTGTGGATGTCAATGGGGGACCTTTGGCGGACGTCATGTACGTGGGGATTCATGTCCTCCAACCCCATTTACGTTCCCCGATTAAACATTGTTGGCAATACACTGGCGATATGGTTCCCCAAAACTGCGGTCACAGCCATCCCCACTGGCGCGAAGCGGATGTTTTGTCCATCCTCATCCACTGTAACGTTTTCTTCGGATTAATCCGGAGCCCTACTAGCCAGTGGAACCCCCAAATCCAGTCGGGTGTCCAATTCCTTTTAGTGGGGTTCAGACCACTTTTTGAGGGAATACCCACCCATAGGTAGGACGGGTTTAGTACTCCAGGGTTCTCGTTCTGTTTCCTTTCCAACCCTTGGTGCGGTAGCAACAAACTTTTTTGCAGCCCCCCAACTGAGGGCCGTCCTAAAACCCCAGTCTTCGGTTTTAATTATCGCCGAACAGGGAGAAGTAAAAGTTGTCAAAAGCTGTGCGCGCGCAAGGAGCGCGCAAGTGCGGCCCAAGGGACGCGCAAGGTTACAGTTTTGAAGGGTTCATGTACTGATGTTGCCTAGCTTCATGAAAGGAGGTGATATTTTCTTGCTGTACTTGTGCCTTTCGAATCAGTCAGACGCCAAACGAAGCCAAAGCTTCTGCGGTCATGACTTCAACAATCCGCAATTGACACGACAAAATCCGCGCAAGCCGCGCGCAAGCCGCGCGCAAGCCGCGCGCAAGTTGCGCGCAAGCACGAGAAGCCCCAGCAAGACATCTAGCCATGCTGTCTCGGATGTCCTTAGCGGCGCGGTTCAAGCAATGGATGGGCACCCGCAACATGCACTTTCTTTCTTTCAGGCTGTGTCCAAGCTGTGTGGCAGAGCCCGCTGTTCTTTCTGTTGGGTCAAGGGTATGTTGCTGGCATTGAATTGCCGGGAGCGACCTCAGCGGGAAAAGTCTTTGTGGGTTGCTGTGTGAACGACAAACACACTGCTTAGAAAAGCTTGCGCGCAATCCACACGAAAACTTCGCAAACCGAGGTCAACGAAAACGAGTTTCTGCGCCACTGTGCGCGCGCAAGTACGCGCAAGTGCCGCGCAAGTGCGGCCCAAGGGCCCAATCGTGGGCAAAGGAATATAGGGCAAGTAACTAAAAATGAACAGAACCCCCAAAAACTAAGTTTTGCAGAAACCTAAAACGAAAAAAACCTTCCTCTAAAACCAGCAGAACCCAAACGCGAAGAGAAAACAACCGCCGGCGACCCTTCGGCGCCTTCTGGAAGAACTGGTCCTCCCTGACCCCAAAGGAGCCGGCCTGCGCCGCACTTCCGTGCACGGGCGCGTCCGGATTTTTTTCATTTTTTCGGCCCCCCACGTTGCTGTTTGTTTTTCTCTCTTTTTTTTGGCTCAAGGTCAACATTCCAAATGGGTGCGTGTGTGGTTTGTTCTTTGGGACGGGGGCCCGCAGTTGTGCGGCTTTTTTTAAGAGAGAACCAAAAGAACAAACACCACATGCGTGGGCCCCCTTAATTCAAAAACAAACAAAAAAGAAACCAAATTCAACAAAACAAAAAAACACTGACACACCCACAGACATGAGCTCTGATCGAAATTCTGAGGCAGGGATGGTATGACTTTTGGTTGAAAAGGACCCTTTGGACGGGGGCATTTAACCGCCAGTTGCTTTTGCGCCCCCTTGGAAAACAAAAACAATTTCCGTTAGTGATAGATTCCATTTCAAAACCAAAAAGGCCAAAATGACACATATTCACTTCAGCAAATGGAAGTTTACATGGGAGGTTCCCCGTGCACTGAGCCTTTTTGAGCGTCCCCGATCAAGCTCGCCAAGAAAGACCACCCACTTCAACTGGGCCCAGGTCTCAGATGTTTTCAAACACGGTTTCCAGAAAGGGGGAAATACTGCTACAGGGGAAGCATCAGACACCAGGGTTTCTTGGGTGGTGCGAAATGGATCGTCCATCCACATTAGGGGGTGTGCCTGGAAAATGGGTGGTATCATGGTGTCAGATCTGTTTGGAGTTGGCACCCTGATCAGGTCTAGTGTTTGCTCACCAGCTGACTCCACGTACGTCTACGCGCGGTGAGTAGAAGCTCCAAAAGTGGCCTGAACTCAATGGAAAACCCATTAGTTGGCATTGGCTAAAGTCCTAACATCCAAGCAAAATGCACCGAAGAAAACGTCATTGGACCGGTCTTCAACTTTGTCCAAACCCTGTGCGGTTCTTCTTCTGCAAGGTGTCGCTGAGTGGCCGGAAAAAAGCTGGACGGGCTTGTCAACTGAGCTCCATTGAAACAAGGGCGCGTCGAGCGCCAGCCGCCAAAGCGTGATGGCGCAAGGCGGGGTCTCCTTACCCTTGCTACCCTAAAATGTTTCGTGCGACCCGATGGGAGGAAATCCAAGGAAATTGACCATATGGGTAGCCTTTCTTTAAGGGACCCCCCAAACAAACTTTAGACCACCAACAACAGGTTCCCCCAAAAGGTAAAACAGACGGACCTCCATTTGCCTTTCCGTCCCCTGCCAACATAGAACAATCTCTCCCGTAGTGCCCTTAAAACCATGAGGGGAACAGAAACATATGTTTGAGCAAATGGAAAAAAAGTCTACCCTTGTGGTTTGGTCATGTGGTGAATCAGGGTGAAAGATGAATATAGAAGCTCAGTTGGGTGTGTCGTTTTGTACGGGACCCCCCAAAATGGTAGTTGTCCTTTTGGTTCCCCTTTAAACCAACCAAAAAGGGTACCCTCAAAAAAACGACAGATCCACTTGGTGGCTTCGCAAAACAGTGGTCCCTGACAGGCTAACTATCCTGCTGGTGTCTTTTAAAAAGGGGTCTGCCGCTTCGCAGAAATGTGCTTCAGCTGACGGGCTTCTAGTCAGTGGCATGTTACTGTGGACAGACAAAATCCATTTCGCACCAACAAAAGAAACCTTGATAATTCCCCTGTAAATACCAAGAAGCATTACGGTGTCCCATGGCTTGAAAGTGTTGCGAACAGACTTCGCCACCATCCGCAGTATTGATTGAACATCCCATGCCTTAAGGGAAGCGTTGCGGAACGCTCAAAGGAAGCCGCAATGGAAGCTCCATGCACAGTTCAGCGAAGCTTCGTGAGGAAGGGCCGCTGGAATCCAAGGGGAAGCGTGACGGCGAAATGGAAGCCCGAAGAGATCAAGGGAAGATGTCTACAGGCTTTTGCGGAGAAGATTCATGGAAGCTCCATGCAAGGCTGGTGGAAGCGTCATGAAAGCTTGGTGGAAGGTTAGTGGACGGGTGGAAGATTCATGGAGGGCGTATGAAAGGCCAGTAGAAAAAATACGCAAAGTACCTGGAAGCTCCAGTGGGAAAAATGGATGAGGTTCCCCAAATATGTCGAACCTAAACCCCCCAAAAAAAACAACAACAAAAAAACAAAAGCAAAAACAAAACAAAAATGGTTATAGTTGTCCTTGTAGTGCTCCTTTGACTTTGAAACCACCAACAAATGGGCTCCCTCACACAAAAAGACACGCCCACTTGAATCTAGCCCAAACGATGATACCGACGTTGGGATAGAACGGGAGACTCGTCACATGGAAGGTTTACCAAGTCTCTTCCGCAACCCATGGGCGAGAACGCGCCCAAGGGGAAAAGCAACAAAGAGCCGGGCTGGGGGCGAAACAAGTCTTCAAGCGGCCCTGGAAACCTTTACTTTTCTCATTGGCGTGGCCCACATCTGGGGCTTGCATCCAGGGGTGCTTGTACATACCCCGTTTACATACCCCTTGGACAAATGAACCCAAAAGGCCTGCTGATGTTCATACCCCTCTCGCCAAAAGGGGTATATACCCCTTATAAAGTGGGTTGGAAACCACGGAAGCCAAGGAGTATGAACAAGGGGTATGTACTTCCACCCTTAGATTGCAGAAAACTAGTTTATCCCTTATGTTTCACATAGTCTGCTCAAACGCAAATTGTGTGGAGGAGACTGCCTGTTGGGGCCTCAGGCAATCCCTTCGAATGCCCGACATGTCCAAAAGAAACCCAACACGGAGACTTCAACCAAAACAATGAGACCTTCCCCACCTGCAAAGCCCAACACGAACTCTCCCAGGTCCGGGCAGGTGCGGTGCTCATTCTCTCCCCGCAAAGCAACCTCTTCTTATCAGGTTGACCTGAAATGGTTTGGAGCCTGGAGTCATTCGAAGGTCCCTGAATCTTGTGGAGGGATGGGTTTTTCCTTCCACCACCCAAACACCAAACTCCGAACCAAACCAAACCCCGAACCAAACCAAACCGAGCTCCCAAGCACGAAAACGACGCTGATCCAAATTCCCCCCGAGCCACCAGCCAGCTGGCATCCCTGCCCGACTTCGAGCCAGCCTGGAAGGTCACGTCGTTCGCCAGCAGAATGATGTCGCGGCCTGACGGCTCAAAAAGGCGTGCTTCAACTTCCCTCGTGTTTGGGTGACTTGGAGCCGCATCGGTGGTTTGGCGATGAAATGGGGAAACATTTACCCTCTACAAGAACCAATCTAAAGCATCAATGTTCACTTCCCCTCTGATTGGTGGTTCGGAGCCCGGTGGTTTGGTGGCTAGGGGGGTGGGAAACTCTATCTATCCTCTACAACAACCAGGGCCCCGTTCAATTCAAAAACAACGCGAACCACCAATTGGTGTTCATGATGGACGAAATCCACGCAACGCACCACCGATCAGAAGCCTGGTTGATCATGGCAGTGGATGGTATCGAAGTCCATGCAACGCACCACCGTCAAGAAACCCTGGTTGATCATAGCTGTGGATGGTTGGAAAATCCATGCAACGTACCACCATTCAGAAACCCTAGTTCGATTCCCCGTACATACCAAGAAACGGGTTTCGTCCCCTTGGCTTCATTTCATGGTGCGAAATGGACTTCGCAACCATCCACAGCTACGAGCAGCCAAAGAGCAAATGGCTCGGTTGGCTCTGGGCTTCCGAGAAATGTCCCAAGCCAAGAGACCAGAGAGACTTTTCTGGTGCAAATGTGCAATTTGTTTCTTAAAAACCTCCAGAAATGGAGGTTTCAACTTTTGGCTCCCCGAATTACACCCACCAAAAAGGGGGTAGCCTCAAAAATTGAAAACACCCCAATAGATTCGTCGCAAAACGGAAGCCTCAACTCCTGGTCCAGTTGCCTTCCTTTCAAGAAGGCCGCGCTCCCAGCGATCGAGCGCGGTTCGCTTCCCACAGTCTCACGCGCAGGTTTTCCGAGCCAGCTCATCAGCCAGCCCATCTCATCTGTGATTCACCAAAGACGAGGAAACGCCATAGGTGTCCTTCTGGTAACCTCGAGGGGTTTTCCCTGGTAATGAATGGCAGACAACCATCTAAACAGGTGGAACCATTCTATGTCCAACCAAACTAACCGATCCAAAGGACATGGCGAACACCCCTCAGGAGGAACCTCTCAAGTTTCGGAAGGAGCCCCCAGCTGGAGATGGGTGGCTCATTGTTTTTTTGTTGGATGCTTTCTTTTTTTGGGTGGTTTTTTATAAAGGGAAACCAAAAAAGGGGAAACCCACAATTTTTTGGCAGGGGTCCCTTTAAGAAAGAGCAAAAGACGAGCCACCCATCTCAAACCGACAAAGCCCAGCCCTTGGCCCATCGCTTCTCATTTCATCCAAATGCCCCCCGCCCAAAACCGCGGACCCAAACGCCTGCTGGGTACTCCGGGGTCTTCATGGTGATCCTCCACGCCAGCATACCCTGGTCGTTGCTGCCTCCAGGTTTGAGGCGCCGTCTACTCCAAGACGCCGTGAAACAAAAAGGGTACTTTGAGGGCTGTTTGTTTGGCTCCATAACTTTTTTGGGCAACAGCCCCTTGCATGGGCAGGATGATTCCCATTCGCCAAGAAAGTTCGAAACCCAACTGGCAAGAAGCCGGAAGTTCAGGGAAACCCTACGGTGGATGGTCTTGAAATTCTCGCACCACTGTGAATCCATGGCTGAAAACATAAAGTTTGTTGGTCTGAGGTTTCTCTGCCCAAAAGAGATGTACTCCAAGATCCTATTGTCTTCGGTTGGGGTTTCGCTGCGTAATAGTGCGGATGGACGCAAAATCCGAGAGTCTTGCACCGCGAAATGAAACCATTGGGCGATTGCACCAACACGTTGGCTCCACAGGCCGGGGGGGAGGGGGGGAGGGGTTCTGCCCACAACATGAGTAGTGCAGGCGTCCGCATGCAGGCAGCACTTGCTTCCGGAAGGCTTTTTAAATGTACATGCTGCGCTGAGGCCACATAGGCAACCACGGGGCCCCGCACGGAGTCCCTTGAGAGTCTGGGAAACCACCGTATTTACACCATAGATGAAAACCTTAGAGACGTATCAAGGACCAGCTTTTCATGGTCACATTGATTCATTCAGGAGAGAGGCATTCTTGACTGGCTACATACTACTATCGCAGCATTTGCCGGAGCTTGTGCAAGCGTGACAACTTTGCTGTTCAGCAAGCAAAGCAAGCCTGGAAGTGCTGAGCGGCATAAATGCGCTCTCTCGGTGCTCTTGCGGATAGATCATTCTGGTGGCGGTGCTTTGAAAGTGCATGAGAAGTTCGCAGCCGCTAAAATGTGCGGGAGGCGCTAGGTGCCGTAGTTGTGTGTCTTGCAAACTCAAGAACTCAAGCGTTCTTTCCAAAAAGGAGCCAAGGTCAGCACAAATTTCATGGTGCCCCCAATTCACAGGTTCCAAGAGTTACCCAACTGGCAGGGTCAATATTGACTGCCTCACGTCATCCCCTTCACAACCGTATTTGACGGCTCCTACTGGTCATATGAAAAGATCCGAACTCCATCCATTTTCCATGAAAGGCATGTCTATCTACTGTCCATCCAGCCCAGCAATTCAACATTTGCAATGGAGCATGTCCAAATCGAAAACACACTCACACATGCTTCCGATACTTGCCAAACGCAAAGGGAAACAGGCAACCAATCTGAAATGGTTCATGGGTTTGCTAGTTTTCCATTTCAGACACTCCACCAGAAGGGCTCTTCGAGTTGCAAACACGCCCTTAGCAACTCAAGGCCACCTCCAAAATTGGGCGAACTCCATCTAAAACCACACTTGCCCAAAAGTTGGGTACCCTCGGCAAATCACACACACACAACCAAAAAAAAAGGGGGTAGCCTTCAAAAGACGCAGCCATTGAGGCACCTCCCTTCACTCGCACTCCTTCCGCCGCACCACGCGCACCTTCCGGGCGCTCCGTTTCGGAGAGCTCCATCTTGGACCAGTCCATCACCTCACAGAAGAAGTCGGTGCGGCCCAGTGCTTCCACTTACAGGCGGCCAAGCCAAGCCCACATGCAAAAACCGCAGGGAAACGAGAAACAAAACACTGAAAAGCCTGGTTGCCTACTCTTTACAAATTTTGGTATGTTAGTCATAAATATGGCTTTGTTTGCAGTCCCCCACAAAAAATGAACAGAACCAAAAAGACGAAAATCCTAGAGACATGCCAACAACAGTGAAGCTACTATTCTGGGAACTGCCAACCTGAAACCAAAACCGCTCGCCTTTAGGGACCAAGAAGGGTCTCTTCGGAGGCAATGGGTCTGAGGGGCCAACCCAAGCCTGGGGCCTTCGCCAAAGAAAGCTTCATCCCCTAAAATGTCGGGAGATCACTTCAGAACATGTGCGCTCCCAAAAGGTTCTGCTTTTCGTCCGGAATGTCGCACCGAGTTCAAGCCACACACCTTCTCTGTTGAGCCCTCCTATTCATTGAGTTCGTGGAACCGATCCGACCTATCCGGGGGAAAGGACCGCCGAGCCCCTTCCCCACTTGTACCACAGGTGACCTTTCTCGGGTGTGTCTTTTGGTAAGGCGACGTTTCTTGGTATTTACAGGGTCATTCCAGCGTTTCTGAACAGTGGTGCGAAACGGATATCGTCCATCCACAGTACCTGCAAATGGTACCATAACTTCAAAGCTGAAGTATCCCCAACTGCAGGACCTTCATCATGGTGAGCTCGCATACCCTTCAGGTGATCCAATTTTAAACCACCCCAACATGTGAGTCACAATCAAAACCGATCGGTATCAAAATCGCCAGGACCCCGAACCACGTAAGGAAGTAAAAAGGCCACTTATGGTTGGAAGTATTCCTTTTTAACCACAATCTACTCGGGTTTTGTGGCTCATGTAGAGCAAGTTGGATGCCGCGAGTCTGAAGCCCTTCAAGACACGAATGCTATGACAGGGAGACCATGCCAACATGCCATTGTCAATTCCCTCGAGGGAAACTCATTCGCTCAATCTGGCTCCACAATACGTGATGTTCTGCAAACCTCCTCATAGGATGAAAGCCGAAGCCTCCGTCGCACCATCGAGTTCCAGAGAAGCTACATGCTGGATAGAAATTACAAACAAAAGCTGTGTTCTACGTGCTAGTTGGTTCAAAAGCTACATCGTGTTGCTTAGCATTTGTATGAAGCCGTTCTAGCCGCCTTCCCGCCAGAAGCCCTTCAAAACGTGCAACCACAAAAACCCGCTTCCTGTCAACTGGGTGGCGGTTTTTTTGGCTTTGGCCCCCGGAGAAATGCATCTTGCTTTTCCCGTTGGTCTCCCTTTGAAACCCACGAAAAAAAGGGAAACCAACCCCAAAATTCCGCGGCTCCCAAATGAAAGGGGGCTACCCCGAGTGTGAGGTCGGCGCCCTCCGGACGGCTGGTCTCAGGACGACATGGCCGGTCCAGCTGCAGGCGAGAGATGTTTCGGATAAAACAACTAGCAAGGGGAAAACAGGCAAAACACGAAAAACGGAGCATCATGGAAACAAACAATCAACTGAAATCCCAAAAAACCATGATTTTCTATAATATATATATATATACAAAAATAAGAGACAAAACAAAAAAAGAAGAAGAAGACGAAGAAAAAGAAAAAACACGCAGAAGAAAAAAAAACAAAAAAGGAGGAAAACAAAAGCGAACCCGGCCCAAGGCGGGGTTTCTTCCCAGAGTCCTCTCGAGGTTCCGGCCAGCTCCCGGGCGGTGAGGAGGTCCTTGGGCATGGACTCCGGCACCTGCGCGCCGACGCCCGGCGTCTGTGGGGCTAGGCCAGGTGTTCCTCCAAGTGAGTCATCGAAAAACATGTGCAGCTTCCCTCCAAGTGAATCATTATTGTGTGTTGTTTGAGGCGACTTGTGGTGTATGCCTGCATGGAGTCCTTAGGGGGGGAGGTGTGGTTGAAGGGGTTCCCTAAGGCTCCCTAAGGAACCATATTTGGATCCCTAGGCAAGCCTAAGGAACCCGAAACGGGCTCTCAACTACCCACCCCCTTGTACCTGCCCCCCGTTCCATAATTTTGGGGCGGGATGAAAGTCGCAAGCAGAACCGATCGGTAGTAAAATGGCCTAGAACCATGTAAAGAGTTAACAAGGCGGCACCCGTTGATGGTTGGGATTTGTTGCTTACAAACCTTCATCCACCCGGGTTTTGCTTGTGGCTCAATTGGCGGTTCGGATTGGCGGTTAGGTTAGGGGTGATTTCCCATTTGTACAACAACCAGGGCAAATCCCCAAACCGCCGATCCAAACCAGCAACTGAGGGTTGCCTGAAATCTGGATGAGAGTGCTCAACCACAAGAAACAAGTACCTAATGTGGATGTACTTGTGGGTGCGGAGCTTTTCCTGGCTTTTCTGGGGACCAGGCTGGCACAACGTTCCAGTAGATCTCAGGCGTTCCGCCAGTAAGCCCGTGGTAGAATAGATAGCCGAGTCCTGCTCGTTTGCTCGTCCCGTCCAACCAACCAGCCAGCCAGTGCATGATTCTCCACCTGCCACTTTCTGGGCTGCAGCTGAACTTTTAGCGGTTTAGTGGAAACTGGAAACTACTACTAAACCGACAAAAAACCACTAAAAACCTAAGTTGAACCGGATGTTTGCTCAATGCACCAAGTTTTGAGGTGGTTTCCGGTTAAAATCCATGGCCACATGGGTCTGTCTTCTTGTTGAGGCTGCCTTCTTCGTGGTTTCAAAGAAGGAAAACCATGGATTCTCCATCGAGACCAGACAGCAAGCAACTCGCCTGCGAGGGCACCGTGGGAGCACCCCGCCTGGCGAGAAGAAAGCCAATCCAAGATGGTGGTTCCTTGGCTTCCCTGTTTGTTGGTTGGTTGAAAGGGAAGCCATAAGTAACACCAACCCATTTAAGGTGGGAGAGTGATACAGGTTCCCTGGTTTCCAACCCACCCAAAAAAAAATGATGGACCGATCCGATTTTTTGTCTGCCGAAATGACCCCAGAAAAGTGGTACAAAGGCAGAAAGAAATCGGTCCTTTGAAGGTGCAGGCACTTTCTAAGGGGTCTAATATCCCCCCTTCTTGGGGAGACGGGTACGAGCATCAGCAGACCTCTCAGGGTTCATTTGCCCAAGTATATAAGAATGGTCATGGTCAGGCTCTTGAAGGTTGCTTTGCTTGCTCACTTGCTGGTTCGATAGGCAGGGAATGAGAAATGGCATGATCCTGACAAAAACAATCCCCGGAATCCCAAAACGCTTCATGTCCAAACCCGGACTCGATCATTCCCCACTGAGCACCAGCAAGTTCATCTTGAGGAAAGGACGTGGGGGAGGGGAACGTGGTGCCTTTCTTGGTGGAGGTTTGGGCTCAAGGGAAAAGGAAGGGAAATCATCCAGTCTGGGAGAGGAGACCCTTGAGAGATTAACCAATTCATTCTTTGAGCAAGCCCCAAAGAGCAGGGCCCTGCCTTCGAGTTCTGCGAGAAGTGATGGAAGCACCAAAAGAGATCAAATGTATGACAACATGTGACAACCCTCAGCAACGGACAGACTTACTTGCTCCCCAAAATGAACATGGGAAAATGGCGCGGTCAATTTTCCCACTGCTTTCTGTGGTTGCACCTCGCATTCCCATGTCCCCAACAAGGCGGGGGGGGGGGGGTTGTCAAACAAGAATGGCGTCCATTTTGCCCCCTGCGCGGCACGTACCGCCGAAACGAGTCCCTTGAGAGGGGGCCATACAACTTGACGAATTCAGCCAGACTGCCAATGACTTAATCATGCCAACGTTTGGATGTTCAACCAGCGTCAGGTAAGTAGGCTAGAATCGTAGAGGGGCCAACCCAGTTGCACAAGACATGACCATGGTTATAACCTACCCACTGTGGATGGACGAAATCCTGCACCACCGAAGAAACCCTGAATGGATGATTCCCCTGCAAATGCCAACAAACGTTCTGCTTTCCCATGGTTTCAACCTGGTGCAGGATTTTGTCCATCCACGGTACCATCTTGATTGCACATCCAAGTAGCTCTCCCCAGGCCAAAGGCCGGAAAGGCCCAGAAGGGCGCCACTCAGATGGGATGGCGTTTATGATAGGAACGCCACAAGTTCTACTGCACACTTGTTGTTTCAATCGTTTTCGTTTTTTTTTTTTTTAAGCAGGGACACCAAAAACACACACACACACACACACAAACTGCCAGCACCCCAACACCTGCTTTTCCCATGCCCAGAATCAGTCCCAAAAGCAGTTTTGGGTCCCGCGCGCCGGTGGGTGGCTCTTTAGGTTGCCCACCCCCCTTCCTCAGCTTCCCACGAATTAGCAGTTTGCATTGGTGGTTTGGTGGTTGAGGAGGGTTTCCCCTTTACCCGCCACACAGAACCACAGGTTCAAATCCAAATCCAGACCGCCAATCCAAACCACCAATGAAGGCTCACCCGACCCCACCCCCATTATGATGGACAGTTTATTTGGCAAGCTCCTTCATTTAGGGCACCGGTGTTTTTAGGGCTCTTGGTTGCAACATCTACTCGAACGGCGAAAAAAACAACCAGAAAACGAGGCCAGGCGCGCAGCGACCGGGGCGAGGGGCTGCGGCGCCGCGCGCCAAAGGCATTGGCGGCCCCTGGGTGGACGGGAAGATGGAGATAGGCCCAAAGGGGTATGTCTGGTTTGGAGGGTATACTGTGGACGGACGAAATCCTGCAACATCTTGAAACCATGAGAAACCTTGTTTGTTGGTATTTACAAGGGAATCATCATTCCAGGGTTTCTTAGGTGGTGCAGGATTTCGTCCATGTTTGGTGGGTTTGAAGGGAAACCAAGAGGACAACAACCATTTTGGGGGATCTCCGACAAAAAGACATACACAAATGGCTGTTGTAGAAAACTGCAACAAAGGAGACAAGGAGGATCGTTGTGCTGAGACGTGCACCCCCCCCCCCCTCGCCCCCGCCCCTATGAAGTGATTGGTAAACATGGCCTCGAATGCATTTGGAGAAGGGCGATGTTCGCAATGGTCTAAAACTGGTCTGACTTTGTGCACGAGTGCCTCAGAAGGGCCCCAAAAAGGCAAGACCCGCACCACAACTAATGTTGACCCTGGACTAATCCTAATCAACACTCCGGTAGGCATGGGTCAAAACTAAACCACCGGGCCGCAGGTTTTAGTTTTTGGTTCCATTTACCAGGGTTCTGTTTGGGGCGCCTACTGTTGACCCACCAGGTGCTGCTTGCCAAACAAGAAGTGAAGACATCATTTCCGAGCTAAAATGGGACACCCCTTACTGACCAACCAGAGGTACTGTGGATGGTTGCGCAGTCCTGCCCCACAAAATGAAGCTATGGTTGAAACCATAACGTTTGTTGGTGTATTTACGTTGGGGAATCGAATCATTCTACTGTGGTTGGACGAAATCCTGCACCACTTTGAGACCATGGGAAACCATTTGTTGTTGGTATTTACAAGGGAATCATCATTCTAGAGTTGTTTGGGTAGTGCAGGATTTCGTCCATCCACAGTAGGGTTTCTGAACGGTGGTCCGTTGCATGGAATTTCGCAGGTTCCCAGGGCTGTGGTTGAAATGGAATCCACGAATCTGTGACACAACTAAAAAGGGCCTCCCAAAGACTAACCCCCCCCCTCCATTTTTCAGGGGGGAGACTAATCCCCCATTTTTCAGGGGGGAGACTAACTCTCCATTTTTCAGGGGGGAGATTCGAACTTGTATCACCAGAAGTGCTTGGACAAACCCCGAGTGATCCCACCGGCCTTCCTCAGGAGCGAGGCTGGTTCGCTTGGACCTGGCTGGCTGCGCGGCGTTCCAAACCGGAAGAGGTGGGCCGTTCTATGGCGTTAGCCAAACGGCCATGGCTTGGCAACACACTGAACGTTTTTTTCCAGCCCTATTAAAAATGAAAAGAAGAAAAATGAGGAGAAAAAAAAACGGAGAAACAAAAAAGACGAAAAAAAAGCCTCCCCCACCAACAGTGAAGTGGTTAAACATGTTTCGACTTCACATTTTACTTGGTTTTTATGCGCCGCGGGTTTCCCCAAGTTCCCTACATCTCGGGTTTCCTTGGCTCCTTGTTTCCTTTCCCGCCTTCAACATGGACCCGTCTGCCCGTCTGGTGGCAGCTCGGTTTACACGGCGACTTCCTCGAAACATCCACGGGGCATGGGTTGCGACGCCTAAGCCTGACGGGTGTGATGTACCGAAGCCATGATACACATGAAAGGCATCCTAAAAGGGGGGGGACAACAAAATGAGTGGGGTTTCCATCTGGCTTCCCCTTGAACCAACCTGAAAGGGTACCAAGTCCCAAAAAACGAACGCCCAAATGGAAATTGAAGGGGGTCTTCCCCAGCCATTCCATGTTTAAGCCTTTCACCGCAAGCACCAACACCCGCCGATCGCCACCCTCGGCCCCAATTTACCCTGCCCAAAGGACCTGAAAATCAAAGATTCACCATGGGTGCGTCTGTCTTTTGGGTACCCCGATTTTGGCGGTTTTAAAGGAACGCCAAAAGGAAAGCCCAGCTATTTTGGGGGATCCGTATCCTAAAAAACAAACGATCCACATAAATTGCCTGGTCTAAAATAAGCCATTGCAAACCCAAAAGGGTTCGATCTGCCACCATTTGGGTCTGTTTCACGATGGGGGAATCCTTCTCTTTAAATGAAAGGGCAACCAGAAGGACACCAACCTGGAGGAATCGGTCCCTAATTCTGACTTCCTGAGTGGATTGGCCCAAAAAAGTCCGAACTTTCTATATACCAAGTGCAAATGGTCCTCCCAAAAAGTGTTCAAGTCCTGGAACTCAGGAAGTGTTTGACTTTTGGGAACCCGTTCTTTGAGCGAACCTCCCCGTGTTTTCGAGTCTGGGGCCTTGCGAAACCCGCGAAAAACTCCTCCGACAAAGTCCACTGGCCATCCGTGGCCCAGGCGCGCTGCCGGCGGCGATCCACTTCATGGTCAGCGTCAGCTGCAGCATGCCCGGCCTGGACAAATCCGCCGAAAAGGGCACTGGTGTGTTTGGTGCCATTTTGTTTTTTCTTAAACGAAAAAAAATGGGTTGCCCGATCACTTACTAAAGCCTCCGGTCCAATTCCTGGCGGCTGAATATTGACCCGAACAGGCTGAAAAGAGGCGGTTTCGAAGATTCCCTTTGGAAAGGTCAGCTGGGCAGCTGCGTCTGCAATTTGCGAGTGCCTCCGTTTCTTGCAAGGGAATCAACGGCGAACCACCGATCTTGAAGGCCGCCTTTGTCTTCGATGAGTCAGACACCCAGAAAATTGGGGTTCCTCCCATGTCCCAAGTAAACCCTTTTTCACCATCGATCCATCGATTTGTCGGGTCCAAATCGATCGATTTGGGAACAAAGCCCCGAGAACATCCCTTGTGAGGCATTTCCTATTCACTCTTTGACGTCTATACAGGTTTGCCCTAGGACGCCCGCGTTTGGCTGTGGCTTAAAGCAGCTGTTCTCAGATCCCCGCTAAAAGGTGGTTAAATGGAAACCCCCACTAGACCCTCAAATAAACTAAGGGGATGGATGGGAACCAGCAAGCTTGCCCTAAGGCGCCCACATTTGCCAGCCATGAGTGCCCCTCCTCATGGAAACGGGCAACACAACAAAGCGGTAACTGGCAGAAAACTGCCAGGTGTGGTGAGCGGTCTCCTGTCATGAAAGACAACCACCCTTCCATTTGCTTAAGTTCCCTGGAAAAAAGGAACATATTCTAGTAGTACAGCAGAGCATACACATAAAAGCACCTTTGACACGAGGGATGGCAAAGGCTGGGCACCAAAACAGGGTTCCCCTAAAAAAAGACAAGCCCAACTGGGTTCCTTTCCGATGCTGCAGACTCTCCTGCGCAAGCAGTCGGAACACGATTCTTAGCTCGAACCTGCGTGAGGGGTCCCTGAGTGGTGGTTTGCCCCCTCTCTGGGTTCTGAACCAGCCTAAAAAAAAACGGGCACCCAGCCTCCATTCACTTCCGATCAAGTGGGTGGCCCCAAAAACGTCACCAAACTTCTTGTTTATCACTCAATGGCCAACCTGACGTTTCGGGGATGTCGTGGTTTTGGACCATTTTGGAAGACAATTTTCCGTTTAACCGGGCCATTTCCCTGTCAAGTTCCACGTTGATTGGTGGGAGGAAGCGGAACTCGGGGAGTGAGTCCCCCAAAAATCCATCCTCCCTACCTTAAGAGGGACCACGCACAACCCTCCTCCCCCAATTCCATTTCTAAGGAGGTGGGGCCTGATCCGCCCCCCCCCCCCCACAATAAATCGGCTGCGCCCACAGAGAACTGGAGTGAGTGAGTTTTAAGGAGGCGGGGATCCGCAAAACGCGGACACCGAGCCGAATACATAGGTGTCCTTTTAGGGGAAATAGATGGGATTAAACCACCAGGTAAACCAGGCCCATCTATTTTTCTAGCAAAACAACTAAAAGGACTCCCATGGAGCCCAAAGTCCCAAACTCTTTCTGGGCCCAGCGGCAGGTCATAGGCATAGGTGGAGCCCGCTCGGCGCGCTGCCACCTAGGCTCTCGGCGATGGTGAGTGGCGCGCCTTGTTTGGACATACCCCGTGTTGGGGTTGAAAAAAAAGGGGAACACAAAAAGTTTAAGATGGGCGGCTCGTCTCTTTTAGGGAATCACGCCGTCACCGACGCCTCCGCCACTGGGGCCGCCGGCGCGCTTGGCCTGGTACTGGCTCAGCAAGGCCTGGTCCGCCACCTGCTCGTCTCGCAGGCGGTAGGCGGGTGCCCTTTGTGCCCTTTGTGCCCTTCGTGCTTGGGTTAAAAGGAAACCATAAAGGAACCCGACGCGCCAGGGAGGAGGTAGTTGTGGTCACGCAATTCTCGCTATGGTTTTCTTGGGCAGGGGGGCCCAGTGACATAAAATGCTCAGTCCACAACTTTGGGATGAGGTAGTTGTGGTCGCAGAAAGGCGACTCCTAAAAGCTAAAAGAAACCCAAGGATTTGTCCGAAGAACCTTGGTATCTCAAAATCGTGGCCATTCAACCCAAGGATCGAACATTTTACTACCCTCACTATCTCAATCAAAACCTGGCATTCAAATGACCTGCCCAAATTTATGAAAGCATTCTGCCTTCGATATCCCATCTGGCTGAGCTGAGACTGCCCGTTGCGTCTATGCGGGTTCTGATGGCTTTCAGATGGTAACGTTACAAGAAGCGTGTGCAAGTTGAACCAAAATGGTTGGTTTCCTGTTCGTTTCCCTGTAAAACCAACCAAACAGAGTACCATCAAAAAGAGACACACCTATTTGTGAACCTTGGGTTCCCTTGATCGGAAAAGCTTGGTTGGAAAGACCAATGACAAACAGAACACCACCCCAAATGCCAAAATGGCCAGCGATCGGAACAAGACCCTGTTGGACTTGGCAACCAAAAGGCACCTGCTTACACGACCAAACAGGAACTAGAAGGACCACCCTGCTCAGTGCGCACGTCGAGACTCGCCCCTGCTGCCACGTTCCGAAGGACCGGCTGGGCGGGACTCAGATTCAACTACTGCAGCCCCCTCACGAAGTTCTTCTGCAATTCGGGGGCTGGGCGAGTTGCCAGCCCTGCGCTAGTAGCAACGTGACTCCACCCAGCTTGTCCGCCTCACTCTTGCGCAAGCAACGCGTCTCTGGCCTGTCCTCGACCGCAATGAAACCAGAGAATGTCAATCCATTGCTGGCGGAAACCCATCACGCCAGTGCCGTCAGGTGTTTCCACAATGCATTCACCAGCTTTGTGCAGCACTAAAGGTGATTTTGTTGAAAGGTGGGATCTACCTAAAAGTCAGCACGGGCAGCAGCTTGTTTTTCTTGAGCCATTGTCATGTCAGTATGCCATTACCTATCAACACCCCCCGCTTTGCAGAGGTGCGTTGGTGAGAACAGTACTTTGTACACGTTTCTCCCCCCCATGCCTGAAGCAAAGTCCTCTGAGGTCAAGGCAGTGAAGACGTAGAGCCTCAGTGGGATAGGTGGCAAGCCATGGTGATATGAGGCCTCATGCGTCAATGGTCGCTGCAACTGCGATGCATTTGGACTTTTGCAGGAGCGTGCCATCCGAATCGGCCGACCACGACTTCCGTCGGGCAAAACACATGTGATTTCCATGTGAATGCTTGAAACTGAATTCACACTGTTGCCATCAGCGAAGGTGATCTCACGACCACAGCTTCCGCCGGGCGTGCAAACTTGGCACTGCTAATGTTGCGGCATCAATGGATGAAAGATAATAGTTTTGAACATGACATCACCAATGAAATTGAAATGGTTACCGCAACATAAGCAAACTTTTGTAATTGATGCGGGCGCTCACCATCCCCACGGGCCCTGACGCCATTGATGCCATCCAGAGGACCACCCGTACCAAGAGCTCCAGTCCTGACGCCCCGTGCTCTTGCCTTTGCCCTTGCCCTTTCCTTTGGTGTAGGGCTCGGGGCGAATGGACCGGGTGATCGCCCTCCACTGGGTGTTCCTCGCCTCAACAGGATAGGTCCGCGTCCGGCCGGAGGAAAACCGCGGGATTTCGAGTTCACCGGTGCTGATGGTGCCCTGGGAGTCGAACTTGATCCAGGAGGCCCGAATGAAACTGACCATGACCTCCACAATCTTTTCGACGTTCCCTTCCGGGACGTATGAACCGCTGTGCCCGATGATAATCGGCACCTGGTTGCCCGGAATGAAGCGATAGGCACACATGACCGCAAACTGCATGATGCTGTAAAACCTCGCATGGTGTGCAATGAAAGCCTCCGTGGAAACGTTCAACTCATGGGGATCGCGTTTGTTGAGGCTGGGGATGAACACCAACTTCGTTCCGGTGTTCTGGGATCCGCCTCGCTCGCGTTCCTCCCTGGTACGGCCTGGGTCAGCGACAACCGCTCGGGCAATCCGGCCAAGGAAGTCAAGGCTCTCTGGGGTTAGCCCTTGCGTGGCGCAGTTGTATGCGTAGAATGGATCGACCGAGAGCCGGTCAGATACCTTCTCGCACCCCATCCCCAACGCCTTGGTTAGGTGCGTTTTGGCCGTCTTCCTGAGTGACGCTTCGACGGAGATTCCTCCCCGCTTCTCGCCTTCCTTGAAGTGATGCTTGGAACGGATCCACTTCCCTCCGCCGCCTTGCAAATCCTCCAGGTAGAAAACCATGCCCTGGAGGGATGCTGTGTGCTCGAGGCGCACCACCTCAGTGGCGATGCGTGCGTCCGTCCAAGACACCATGTCTGACCGGCACTCCTGACACAACAGGTAGCCGTCGATCTGTTGGTTGTTGCACCTCCTGTTCCAGCATTTCACGACCGGTACCTTCATCATGGTCGTGAAGAGGAGGTCCTCCCAACGTGGCTCACTCTGGTAGCGGTTCCGGAGGTTGTTCCAGCCGCGACCATGCCCTTTCTCTCCCCTGGAGAGCTCGGGCACCCGTCGAAGGGTTGCAGGCGCAACCTGATATGTCGGGCCTGCAGGTCTCTCATTCGACTTCCCCTTCCGGGGAGCGAGCTCATCGACCGTCTCAATCTCGGTCACGGCACCCGGAAGCAATTTGCCGTTCTTCGTCCCCTCAACGACGGTCCGCCAATGCCTCCAGGCCTTCTCTGCGGTCAGGGTGTTTTCACTTCTGAAGAAGTTCGGATTGACGTCCTGAGGCCCAGGCGCAAGCTCGGTTGTCAGCGCCTCGCGATACCTTTTGCGAAGCTCAGGGTACGCACGATTGAAGTAGAGGAACTCATTCTTGCGGGTATGGAAAGCGTAAATAATATAGGCATTTCCAATCCAATCTGCAGACATAAACGCCTCATCGCTCGTGAAGAGTCGAATGCCGTCTTGCATCATGAGCTCAGTATCAAAAGCAATCGTGACGGGCCTTCCGGCTCGCGTTCCTGCCAGCTTCCTCATCTGCGCCTCCCAGGGTGGCGTGGGGTTGAAGTAGACGTGGGCTCTGCCAGTCGACTTCGGATAGCCCCCCGGGACCAGGCCGAACTTGAGGATACTCTCGGCCGACCTGAGGTCACAGGTGTGGTAAAGGACTGCCGGAAAGCCTCGGCGCCACAGGTCAGTAAGTTCCGGATGCCGCACAGCCCTCGGGTAGTGGCCGTCAAGGTATTTCGCCGCGGTGAACTCCTCGTCGAAGGAATACAAACTTGTCAGGATCGCCTGCTCAGTGTATTTCCTTGTGAGCTCGTTGTGGTGTCCTTGCACGGCCCTCACTCGCAAAGCCTGATACGGCAATCCTTTCCAGGATGCTTCCCCCATTGGAGGGGGCCCAACCATCACGCGGAATCTGCGGGTGTTATTGTTCCGGATGCAGATCATCACCTCCCAAGGCATGACATTGGCAATCCGGTCATTCAGATGCCTAACCAGCGCATCGAATTCCACCGACAGGTCAACTCCGCGAAACGGCGGGTGGGGCTTGCCGTCCTTGAATGCCCCTCCCCGGAGGAAATAGGACATTTTCTTCGAAATTGCGACCAGTCGGTAGTCGCGGTCCATGTTGACCTTCGGGACGTGCCCCATGTCCTCGACCTCAAGCCACTCGCTCTGCTCCTCGGCCGGGACGTTGGTATTGATCTTCCGGGTCTTTGCCCAGTCTTCCCAGAAGATCTTCTCTTGCTTAGGGTCCTTCTGCTTTTTCGACCGGGGTTCCCCCTCGGCGTTGCCTGGCGGCGCCTTGGCCTTTGCAATCCTCGGCATCGCCTTCACCTGGGGCTTGTCGGTCGAGCCTGCAGCCGTGGGGTCCGACTCGTCTCCAATCTCAATGAAACCAGTCGACTGGGGTTCCCCCACAGCGTTCTTGGCAGCAGATCCGCGCCTTGACGGCGGCGGTGTTGGCGGTTGCTTGGATGTGCTGGTGCCCTCCGTCACGGACTCAAAAGTGACCGACTCCGCGGTGATCATGGAACTCATCCCTGCCGCCTCGGAATCATCAGCTTCTGACACCATCTCCAATGATACCACCGTTTCCTGATCGAACAAGTCACCTTCAGCGATGATAATCGACTGGCCTTCCGGCGCAGCACGGTGCACTCCTGGGGGCAGATTCGTCGCATCCCATCCAAAGTCATGGGTGTCATCGCCCAGCAAGAGCCACTTGTCTTTGTCCTCGTCGTCGGGGACCTTGGACAAGCCGTGTTTCTCCGCCGTACTGTCGATGTAGTGGGACATCGCGAGTTCCACTCGGTCAAGCTCGTCGTCGGAGTTTTCCTCACCTTTGTCGACGGCTTCAAGCACGATGTCGGATTCCTCGACCTTTGCCCCCCGCATGTCGATGGTTATGGCGTTATAGGACTCATCCTCCGCCACCTTCATCCATGCGGCCACATCGGCGTCGATTTCGTCGCCCTCCTGGTCGTGGGACCAGTCGGGCTTCTCTTCCATCGCCGCGTACTCGTGGAGCGCTTTGGCCAGCTTCAAGCATGTTGGCCAGCCAAAGAGCACCGGGTCGACCGGTTCACCTGCCACGTAGGGCTCAACCCTCCCAATGGCTGGGAGAGCGTATCTGATACGCTGGGCCAACAGCTGCGTGTTGATAGCCGCGTGAAGGAATTTCGACACAACCTTCCGGTTGGCATTGCTGTATGTCATGTGCACATCATCGTACCTGTGAGCTAGCAATGTCATAACCGATGGGTCGATCGAGTCGATCGCCTTGATGCGGGTCCCATCGTCGATGTCCCCGTTGGCCAGGTGTCGAAGGCATCCGTTCATAGCCTCGTTGTAATCGGACGTGAGGGCATAGTCCTCGGCGTCCGGGTTGCTGATGAAGGTAATGTCTCGAATGCGTCCGAGCCCAACCGCCTCCTTGAAGAAGTCGAGCTGCTCGTACACGCGAGTCTTCTGAACCGTCGGCCACTCTGACGCGGCCTTCCGGCCCGCCTCCGTTCGGTTAAACCTTTTCTCATGGATCCATCTGCACCCCACGAAACCATAGTTGCCGAAGACATCGTTTCCTCCCCATAACACGTAAACCGAAATGGGAAGCTGTTTGATGCCCTTCTGGGAGTTGTCCTCGGCGATGAATCGCACTTTGGCCTCCATGGTGCTGTAGATAGCCTCAAGCCCCTTACCCCAATCCATGCCGTGGTAAATGTTGCGGACCCCCTTCAGCTGTTCGGCCTGAAGCAGCTCCGCCACATGGTGCTTGGTCGGGTATTTGTTGTTCGGCTCTTCGACCATGGCACAGGAAGAGTCTCCAATGACCAAAATGTCGACCACCTCTTCCGAGGGGCATGGCACGGCGCGAAACTCCGCAGGGGCGTTGCGCCCTAGGACCTGGATCAAGTCCCAATATGCCATTTCTGAGTTGCTCCCGGCTAGGGTTCCCCCCAGCATCACTCCCGGTGCCTGTTCCTGCGATGCGATAGTCCGCGTCACCGTGTCCGGCTCCGGGATGGTCGCAATCGCTGCCTGCGTTTGGAATTGCTTCATCAGCTTGTCCCATTCCACCAAATTGTAGATGGTACCCTGAATGTCGAGCTCCTTCTCCAACACGTCGTTGAGCAGGATATCAACGGAGGGCGCGAGGGACGACATCCTTATCGCAGGAGTTGATTGAATCACTCGGGAGGCTACTGAGATCGAAAAGGCTGCGTGGATCGCATCAGTAAGTTTGAATGTATAGTTTTCAGTGTTCTTAAGTGATTGGCCTCTACCTTGTGCATGTGGTGAAGTACACCGGCATTTGAACTTAGACAAGGTTTTTCCCAGCATTCCAACATTGGTAGCAACGGACCAAGGCTTCTTAAGAGGGATTCCGTCGGCGTTCACTATACCAACAGCACATCCGTCGAAGTCAGACTTGTCAAGTCCATGCCTGTCAAGAATACTCTTCACCTTCGGAAGCTTCCAATATGTGCATCCCTTGGGCCATTCAATGGCGATCGAAGGGTTGAGATGTCCCATTTCATCCAAGAACGCCTCAAAGGAATTCCACAACGCATTGAACAACTTCCTGTGGTGAGCAACTTTCTTCCTAGCTGAGGGAATCTTGTTGTTGATAAAGTTCCAAGGTGTACCCCCCGTGCAAGGCAGACTGGCCCAGATCAGAATGTGTTGAAATTGTTTCGCAAACTCAACTGCAATCTTTCGGTTTTCACTCTGATTGAAATCGTTATTGAGGGTGAACCTGAACACCTGGCATCCAGCCGCAGTGGATCTGCCTACGTCACCAAGCTTTGAGTCCTCTCCACAGCACACTTCAATGATGCATCTGGGAGTTGGGCATGGTGCCGCGGCAGCAGGTTCCCCCGTGCGTCCGTCCATCCTAGGGGACGATCCGCGATTTTTCGATGTGTCTGAATGGATATCGGTATGACTGATTAGCTTGAGGGCGTTCTTCCATTTGTCACTATTCGTAAAAGGTTTGGTGCAGATGTCGGCAGACTGCCTGACCGTGTCTGCATGAACCAACTGGTAGTGTTTCCTACGGAATTGTTCCGCCAACCAAGCTAAATTCACTCTTTGGGTTTTGTCCGTGTGACGAAATGCAGGGGATTTGCCCGATTCCAGGATCCTAATGGTCGATTGATTGTCTTCGACGAACACTCCTCTTAGGCACTTGGGTCCAAACAGTGAAATGCTAGCCGAGCCAATCCTCTCATCTCCCACGTAGTCCCAATCAGTGACGGCTTCCCTGATCTCGGTGGACTCGATTTGGTAGTCGACATCAAACATCCCATATACACGAAACAAAGTTCTTCCCGTCCACCTCTTTACAGGCCTATGGGGTTGGAATTTCCAATCGTCCTGCATGAGATCTACCTCCGCTTCTTCGTCAATCATGATGGTAGTTCTGGATCTACCCAACATTTTGCAATTAACGGGGCAATCTTTAGTGGACTCGGGATCAAACAATGTATTCCTAACGCGTTTGTGCACTCTCGATAACATGAATCTGTGTGGTTCGTAAATCCAGTAGTCCCCAGAATCGACTTTGGTTACGACCTTGCCTTCCGGCGGGCTCTTCGTGCTTATTCCCCCCGCGTTCTGAAGGTACGCCCACAGACCGGCAGAAGGAAGTCCTACTGCACGAAGGCTGACATTGGCTGCCACGACCTCACTTTCAGTGGAACTCATCGACACTGAAGTTTGTTTCTTACTAAAGGCAGTCAATGGGTAGTACGTATTGGGGCCAACGAGCGCCAACACGCACCCACTAGTGGACTTGCTGTCATGTTCACCGGCGTGGTCTGCATCTGCAAAGATCCACAATCTGCATTGAGTGATTGGATCGCCAATGAAACATGACATTTTTAAATCTTTGGTGGTATCTACATAGCACACAAGTCTATGCAGCGCCTTGTCACAGTCGGCAGACCACTTTGTTACTCTTGATGCAAGGCCTTGTACTGCTCTTAGCAAATCGAAACGGGCCATTCTCGCAGCAAAGAGTATTTTCATTAGCACTTTAGTTGCTATGGGTGCCAAAACGCCCTTGATTTCCTGCTCGTTTTCAACGGGTCGAGCAATTTTGTCATCATGAAATGGCGTTGGAACCTTCTTGATTGTTTTGGCATTGCCCCCCGCAAGGTCAACATACCTCTCAACACAGCTTTCAAGGAAAGAACACATGTCATATTCAACCACGGTCACCGGTTCACGCATGGCTGGTTGGTCCTTCTCCAGCTGATCAAGGTAGAAGAAACCTTGCGCTCGGGCCTCAGACTTCGCCTGAGATTTGCTTCTTGATTTCTTGGCGGCCGCTAGGGCATTCATGGCATCACCTACGGAGGTGTCGAAGAAATATGAGGTTCCCTGCCACAGGTGCGGCAGCGACACTTTGGGATTCGTGACATCATCCCACAACTCTCCGGCATCCCCTTCCGGGGTGCAACCCCGGTACTCAGTGTACCTCTTACCCGTAAGGCCGAGCTCTGAGGTGACATCGTCATTCAATCTCATGAGCTTACACCTTGGTTGAATGTGATGGCAGGCCAGGACACCGTGCTCCGGCATATATTCCCAGTGATCTTGGGTCCGCCGGGCAGGTGTTGCATTCTTCGCTGCGGGGTCGGGCAAAGAATGTTGAAAGACATCAGCGAACGGATGGTCGGTTACGCTAAGGGTTTCCCCTGGGCGCACCATGTGCTTGCAACCCAAGTACCTACCTATGGGTTCCGGCTCATCCATGTCAATCTGGGTTGAGATGAGCCTCCATCCCTCCTTCATGTTTTTCTCCGGACCTGACATTTTAAAGTCATCTACGTAAACTATCAGCAACAGTTGAAGTTCATGGTGATAGAACAGGGAAGGCCACGTGTCCGGGTATAGCAAAACAAAATTTACTACGCCCAATCTGTAGGTGCAATCGATCTCCCACAACCCCCCGGAGTCTGGATGCCCATATAGTGCAAGCCTAAGCGGCACAACTGGGTCCTTGTACTTTCCCATCCACGACTTCGGCCATCTGGTTTTAGGGAGCCTCACCCATGTCTTGGTACCTCGCATTAGTGATTGCGTGTATGCTTGCTTTCCATCAGCCTGCTCCGTTTTGTAACCAGGCTGGGCACCGTAGGCATCAACAACTTTGCCGGCTTCCATTGTCGCCGGACTCGAACCTAGTTCTGCAAAGAGTGCTGCCTCTGAATTTTCGTCCTTGACATCATTGCCCTGGAAAACAGTTCGCCCTTTAAACTTCCTAAGCTTATGGCCTTTGGGCAGTTCACTACCCTTTTCAACGCAAATTTCAAAAACGCGTCCAACATGAGCTTTTTCACCAGTTTTCTTTGCCTCGGACGACACGTGGTCCCATTCCCGAATACCTTCGAGATCCCATGCTTTCTTCACACTGAGCTTTTCCCACTCAACATCGAGGGACTTTTGAGCTTCGGGATTTACGCGAATCTCGGCGGCATTAACTGGCCTGGCCACTGCAGCATACATGTGTTCATGGAAACCTAGCTTGTGACGGTGCGCCTGCGACAGTCCCTTTACCGTCGGCATGGCGGGTGCCGGGTCCTCTCCTGAAAACATGATCAGTTCGGTCAACTGCTTGACTGACAGACCGGCAAGACCTTCCGATCTGCGCTGCTCCTTGGCTTCGGCGGCAGCCGCCTTGCGCTCCTTGCTCGATGCTGGTCGATCAGCTGTACTCGGCAACGTCTCGATCAGTTTATCCTTTTCATACTTCTGCTTAGCCTCTCTACGCTGCTTCTGAGACATAGATTGCCAAACGAAAGAGGATATAGTGGGTGGTCGGTTAGTCCCTTTGTACTTCCTCACCAGAAAGCCTCCCGCCTCTGAAAATGAGGATCCTTCTTTCGGGATTTCAACTAACCCACCAGTTTTGTGATCAACAGTTTTGATTGTTTCCACCTTGGATGGAGCCGGTTCATCTAGAAGCGTCTCATCTTCCACGTCGGCAACAGCCTCCGGATCCTGTCCCGCTTCTAGGAGAGGGGCATCCTGAATGGTGGGACCAGACTGATTTGAAGATATCTTACCCTCTCGAAGGGACTTGTAACGGTCCTGCATCGGGAAAACAAAATTTCCGTCGGGTCTCGTGATTTTGAAAACACGATGCAACTTCACAACATCATCAAAGTCCGTTTCATTCAGCTCTTTCAACGATGCAACGAGGTAGTCACCTCTCCATAGAAAGCCGGGGTGGATAACATACCCAACAAACACTCCCGGATTGGACGTGGGATCAAACTTCAAGTCCTTCTTCGGTTTCTGTCTTGGGCCAATCCAGTAGTCTATACGACATCCAAACGGCAAGAACTGACCTTTGAACTCATCTTCGAACCTAAGATTCCACGGTGTTCTGGAACCAGAAGGTGGCTCACAAACATTTTGAGATAAACACCAGTGCCTTGCGGCGTGCGGCCAGTATGAATGATTCAACCCGGCCTGTGCAAGTGCGACTCGAGTTCCCTCGAGCACGGTTCTGATGCTTCGTTCAGCCACCGCGTTCGTTTTGTGAATGTACTCTTGGCTGAGGACATGTCTCCAGCCCATCTGTTCAGCTGCAGCAATTAACTCAGGGGCGTTGTCACTATAAAACGTGCCAACCTCGTCTGACGAGGAAGTGAAATGCTGAAACGCCTTCACAGTGGCTTCCGCGTTTCTTTTAGCAAAAGGGTATGCATATTTGAAACCGGTGGCAACGTCACTTATGACTAGGGCAGAGTACTCATCATCTATGCCTAGCTCCTGTTCGTCTGCAGTGATTATGAAATCGGCTGTGATGTGCTCAGCAAATTTTCGAGCATCAACCTGTCTGGATCCCCCCCGCGAGCGAGAGGGAGACTTGGTCATCTTAGCGCATTTGCACACTTCGCAGAATGGATTCTTTGGCTGGTGTGTCATCAGGTGCTTCCGTGATGCTGCTTCCTGCCTAAGGGCGCTTTCTGCAAGTGACCTAGGACTTTTCTTATCGGGGTTGCCAACAACATCTTCCCCTGCCAAATCTTTACTCTCCATCGGCTCAGCAAGTTCATCCGGAATGACTTCAACGGGGTCATTCGCCAGAAGTTCGGCGACAACTCTAGCATGCACCTCAGGATCTTCTAGAGGGGCAATGCTAGGCGTATACTCTTCTTCCGCGGCATCTTCAGTTTGCACGGAGGAGGAGTATGATGATTCACTCGGTGAACTGCTTCTGGCGACCTGACCTTCCGGTCGGCTTGGCGGTGTTCCTCTGGCGGGACACGCACATGCTGAGTCGCTATCCCACACGTCGTAGTACGGGACATAATCTCGAACTTTGAGATAAATTCTCGTCCCATCAGGCTTGACAAAGAATGGCTTCTCTTTTGCATGCCAGATGAAGTCATAACCCTGATTCATGCACTTCAAACCTACGGAGAGAACAGAGGGTGTTTGTGGCAACAAGTATGGATCCGTGTTTCCAAGGTTACCTGCGGCCATGTTGGCCTGCTTTGACGAATCACTTGGTCCATTGGCAGTCATCAACATCACGGGATCATTTGAATTATAAATTGCATATTCGGGGCAATTCGCGCGAGTGAAAAGGTCGGTCCCACTGCCAGTGTCAATAATCCATGAACAGTTCGGAGAAAATCTCTTGCTCGCCAGTGCGGGCTTTGCGTGCATATCTCTCGGGGCGCATTGGTCGCATCCGATCTCGCTGTCACATTCATACTTGCATCTAGTCGGATGGCCTTCCAATTCACGCCTCACGATAAAGGCGAGCATGGTTGCTCCAAGTCTCGCATCATCTATGCTGACTACGTCATGGAAAAACTGATGGTCGATTGGGTAGACCTTTGAATACACGCGCGGTTTGTCCGCGATCTTAAACTGCTCACCATGTGCTGGTATCCGATTCATTTCAACCTTCGAGCTGAAACGCACACTTGGAAGGGCAGGCATATGCTTCCAGTCCGACATGAGGTTCCCCTCAGCGATAGGGACGTTCATCATGGAAGACAACAAGCATCCCAACACACAAACAGCAGCAGGAGAAGGCTTTCCGGAAGACTTTCCCTTGTGACCCTTCTTCTTTTCTCCCTTGGAATCACGGGAAGTGGATCGAGAGGTCGACTTAGAACGATCCCTACTCGACTTGCGATGCTTCCGATCCTTTCCTTGCTTCTTTTGCTTGTCTGCGGATGGTTCCCTTGACCCTGGAACGGCCGGCTTCGGGTCGATGTGAGCAAATGGGCAGTTCTCACCACGGTCACACCTCCCCTTAGGGTAGAAACGGCACTCTTTCTTTCCCTTTGGGCTATTCGTTCGGCCTTTACCCTTACCCTTCTTGGGCTTAGCGTCTCTTGATGGGGTCCTACCCCTGGCATCGCCCGATGGCTGTTCATGCTTGTACGTGCAATTGTCCCGCCGACACGACCCATACTTGACAAATGCAATGCAAAACCCCTTAGGCACACGTTGGCTCTCAGCGGCGGGTGCGGCTGGCCTGCCCCCGTTCTGCCTAGCAACCCGTTCTCGGTTGCGCTCGAGCCTTGCTCGAGACAGGTATTGCCTCACAGATTCAATCAAGTAGGTGTATGAGTGATCGGCGGACTCTTCCGAGGCGCTCAAATAGACATTCAAATGGTGTTGCATTTGCTTGCTCTTTTTCAGCTGGTTGTAGAACAGAGCCTCAAGCATGGAGTCATCCGGCGTCTTGGCATTCATTCCTGCAAGAACACCCTCCCAGCTACGCATGAAGGAAGTGAGGTTATCGTTCACGAGCCTCACGTTGAGGAGATCCTCCATGGCATAGGTGGCTCCGTGCTTGATGTTCGTGCTCAGGTGCTCGTGCACCATGAGAAGCACTTGTCTCCCACGAACTGGATTCCTCTTCTGCGCCTCTACCTCCTTGAAGGTGTCGACTTGTCTCGCCAGGTCACCCTGAATGATGTTGGTGAGGGCGGACAGCAACTTGGCGTCCAAGGTGAGGAAGGTCCCGGGTTCTTTGAGCTCCTCGATTGTAACGGCGGGCTCCCACACTCTGCTGATCCACGTGAAAGCGTCATCGGGGCGATCGGATGCCGCGCATACGGCTTCCCGCACCTTGATGCGCCAATTCCTGTAACTCTCAGGAAGTGGGAAGGAGGGAATGATAATCCTCTCCGCCTCCTTGACCTTGGGCTTGTCATGGTCTGCGTCCACTGCGCTCGCCTGCTTACCCAAGATCTTGTTGAGCTTCTTGCGGATCACTCGTGCCTTCTCCGATGATGATGATGAGGATGATGATGTTGAGGAGCTGGATGATGAAGAGCTGGAGAGTCGGAAGGAGACCCACTCTTTCGCTTCTTGTGGCTCTTCTTCTTCTTCTTCTTCTTGTCCTTCTTGCTCTTCTTCTTTTTATCCTTCTTCTTCTTCTTCTTGTCCTTCTTGCTCTTCTTCCCGTCGTCATTCCCATCGTCATCGTCGTCGTCAGGATCATCGTCATCATCTGGATTACCGGCAGGTGGTTCCCCACCGCCTCCGCTCTGGCCATTCCCTGCGCCTGATGGACATCCGCCACCATCGTTAAGGTCCTGTGCCGGAGATGTCGGTTCGTACTCCCCGGCATCCCCGTCAAGATCATCGGCGGCACCTGGCCCGTCACGGCGGAGTTCGGTGGAAGCTGACCTGACACGTACCTTAGAACTAAGATCCAGGCCAGGGGGAGGAAACGTCTGTACAGGAGAGGCCTTTGGCCTCAGACCGAAAATCGGAACATTAGAAGAACTACTCTGCTCACTGCGAGATTTCAGTTCATGACGTAGTGCCTCAATGTCCCTCGACTGCTTCATGATAATCTCCCTCATTTCAGCAGCGTTCCTGTCCGCTTCCTCCTTCTGCTTGTTGTGGGTGACTTCCCAAATCAATTTGAGCCGTTCATACTTCTGTTCAGCTTCTGAGCGTTGAGCAACCCACTGCTGTCTTGCCTCGTTGAACTCTCTTTCTTTCGCCATTGCCTCTTGTTGGCATACATTGATGTGGTTCACCGCGTCCTGATAGAGTCGGCCTTTTTCCTCAACATGGCCGGCTTGGAGCTGATTGATGATGGCGTCGTGGCGTGCCGAAGCATAGGCAGCCACTTCCTCCGTGCTCGGACCTGTGTTGACCACATTCACCGTCTGGCTATGTTGATATATATTCGGGGCGCTCACATGATGTTGATGAAGGTGAGTCTCATTCTTAGTCATGTGCGCGTGCATCTCTTGCCCAGGTTGATGTCCGGCGAGAGGTTCCCCTCCGCTTCCCATCGAATCCTCCGGAAGAACGACCGATGTGATGGGCACAAGCGCATCACCTTGGTCGGATTCAGGAAAACTGCTTCGGGAGCGCTGTGACGGATTGCATGGCGGTTTCCCTTCCGGATGCCCACCCTTGATCAATTCGTTGGCCACTGCTTCGTTCATCCTTGCTATGGCAGGGTGGCATCCGTCGCCGCTTGACGCCATTGCGGCGCGGGTGAGAGCTGACTGTACAAGGTACCAGCGATACGGCTGATAACCTGTTGAAAGGTGGGATCTACCTAAAAGTCAGCACGGGCAGCAGCTTGTTTTTCTTGAGCCATTGTCATGTCAGTATGCCATTACCTATCAACAGATTTGCTTACACGACAAAAAAGAAAGTAGAACGACCACCCACCTGAAAAAGTGCTCACATAACATAACTTGGGAGAACTTGAATGTCCAACAATGGTAGACCACATGTCCGAACAAGGGGTGTCACCATCTCTACCAAGCAGTGTGAAGATGTCTCTCGAACGTGGCACATATGGAACCCACTCTAGGGCCCGTCAAGTTCCATGTAAGTGGGAATTCCGGCTGAACAAGATGTAGTCTCGCTTTATAACATGCTGGATGCGAGTCCTTTTGTCCTGCCCGGTAGCCTTTAATGCATAAAATCAAATGAGAACTCTGTAACAGTGGCCTTGAATGCTCACGATCGCACATGGCAACTGGTCTGACGCCTTGAAAACACCCTTGCCCATATTTTTTCAGCAAACCAGGCAAAGAAAAGGCAAAGATGAGTCCTGCCAGCGCGAAGCCAGTATTTGTTTGCGCGAGGGGAGTCGCATCGAAAGTGGCTTCGCAGCTGCATGTGGAGCTGTGTCTTGGTCACAGAACACCACCCATTTTTGAGGGTCTGAATCCTGATTTTGGCCCAATGCCACTTTTCAGGGAAGCGATCGCCTGTGTACTGGATGGAGAGTTGGTGTATTTTCCATGCATAACATGAAAACAAAAAAAACACTAGAGAACCCTTCTTCATTTCCTTGCTGGTTCGATAGTCAGGGAATGAGAAATGGAAAACAATCCCTATTGCTTCCGGTAAGGGAATCCCCTTCGGAAGGTCATTCCCTATTGAACACCAGCAAGTTTCGTAACGTGCGTCTGCCTTTGAACAGACCAGATCTGTGGACTCAAAGGCAGAGTGGTTTCAAAGGGAATGAACTGGACTCAAAGGCAGATCTGAACTCTCTGCTCCCTTTGAACACCAGATCTGAACCTGGTTTCAAACTTCAAAGTGATAATCTCGATTCGGTGACGAATCGGTCGCAAATTCATGGGTGTTCGCCTGCATGCTCGCGAGAAACTGTGTCTAGAATCGGACCCTGGGTATTCCTTTCGGCCTTTAAAGACCAACCAAAAAAGGGTGCCCTCAAAAGACGACACACCCAAATCTGCGACGAACATTTTGCATATGGGGATGGGATGGGATGGCGGGGGGTTGTCGAGATTAGCGGCCTTGTTCATTGGTTTCATTGGGGTTATAGTAAGGCCAAGTTCAACCAGTGTCCAAATTCAGCCCATCCCAAAAACAGAGGTAGAGGCGTTTCTTTCTCTAGGCCTACCTTTTACTTCAGAACTTCAGGCTTCAAAAAACAAAAGCATAAAAACGCGCACACAAACACACACACACACACACACACACACACACACACACACACACACACACACACACACACACACACACACACACACACACACACACACACATCGCCAGGGGACAAACCTCTCGTCTCACCCAGCTCTCGGCGCCCCGGCGTGGGGGTGCTCCTGGGTCTGCAGCGCCGCGCCCTCCTTGGCCGCCTCCCAGCCTCGGCTTCTCGGCTTGCGGGAATGAGGTGGGATGACCCCGAGCAAAACCCATCCCCTGCGGCGGGTGGTCCTTTGGAAGAACGATTCGCTTCGCCCTGGTTGTAACCCACCAAAGCAATGGTTGCAAGTCCCCGTAACCAGGGCGAAGCTAGGCATTTAGCGATTCGTCCCAGACCATCTAAGTACGGTGGATGGGGACGCGAAGTCCATGTGGCACCACCAAATGAAACCCGAAGAAAGACACTCAAATAGTGTGGATGGGGACGCGAAATCTGCGAGTCTTGCACCACGAAATAAAACCACGGTTGAAGCCGTGACGTTTGTTGGCATTTGCAGGGGAGTTATCAGCAGCCAGTTTTTTTTTTTCTGAACACTAGTGCGAAATGGATTTCGCAATTGCCCACTGTATGGTTTCCTTTCAGGGAATCCCCAAATGGTTCATGCCCAAAACCCGGACTGGGTCATTCCCTATTGAGCACCAGCAAGTCGTTTTGTGCCGAGAAGAAGCCGCTTCGGCACACGGAAACGGTTTCCTGTCACACAAAGCCCGTTTCTTTTCACACCCCAAAACAACTAAATTTCGGCTTGCAGATACAACATGTGTGTGTGTGTGTATTGCTTCTTGTTTTTGCTGTAGTGGTAGAAATGTCCTTTAAACAACTAACGGGGGAAATATAAAAAGAACATCACATTCTTAAGCAAATAAAATAAAAAGGGACGGTAAAGAAGAGGCTTTCCACCAACCAGTTTAACCGGGTCTTGGTTCTTGGTTTCCTGCCAAATAGGCTTGCTCAAAAGGGCAGCCCAAAAATGGCCACGGTGTCCTTTTGGTGTTTTTTGTAAACCCGAAAAAGAGTGCCCTGAACAAAAGAGAGACACAGCCAAATGTCCACCCTTCCCACAATGGACGTTGACAGGAGGGTTTTGGAAGGCTACGCCACCGCCCCTTCTCATACTGTGGATGGACGAAATCCTGCACCACCTAAGAAACCCTGGAATGATGCTTCCCCTGTAAATACCAACAAACAATGGTTTCCCATGATTTCCAAGTGGTGCGAACGGATTTCGTCCATCCACAGCAGGACCCCATGGTTAACCCATGGTGGCATCCAAAAGCACCCCATGTCTTAGAACCCAATGGATCAAGGTGAAAAAGGTCTCCCCCTTGAGCGGGAGACCCACAAGGTGGGTATCAAACAGGTTCAACATGGGCAACAAATCCGAGATGGCCTCTTGACACCCAACTAAACATGGTTGCAAAAGAGAAAATCGCAGCAATTGACTGAATCGACTGCAACGGGAACCAACTGAGAGCCGAAGCTTCGAGTAACGGGAAGCTAATCAGGGCTGTCCAAACTGATCCCTCCTAAAAGTGAAGAAAACTTGTTGATCTAATGGAAACCCAACCACGAAATCAACTAAACACCTGAAAAAAACAAAGGGACGGGATGGCTGGGAACCGCCAAGCAGCAGGGTCATTGAACCATTCGTTCTGGCCGTGGTCATTCTTTCGACACACAAACAAGTCACCCACCTTGATAGGTAATGTCATCTGGCCCTTGATTTCGCAATAGAAACGTCACCCCCTTGGTAGGTTAAAGGGAACCCTATTTGGGTATGCCATGTTTTAGGGCCTTCCCCCAAAATGGTGTTCGATCAAAACTACCAAAAAATCGGGTACCCTCAAGAAACCACAGCCCCGCTTTCCCTTTGGCAGCTCACATCCACGGGTCACTCTGACCCCCTCGGCTCTCCTTCGCTCGGATCCCCGGCGCAGGGGGAACCCCGTCACCGGGTCCGGGAACTCCCGCAAGACCTTCGGCTTCAAAAAGCCCCCGCCTCGGCAGCCGGAGACTCTGCCTGCATTCGACTTGCAGCAAGTGGCTAACAAACCGTGGTGAGACAGCCCACAAAAGCTCATGGTTATAAGTGGTTATAAGTGGTTATAAGTCTCCTAAGTGGGTTCTAAGTCTCCTAAGTCGCGGAATTCGTCCCTCCAATAGGAAATTAATCCAGGAACCCACAAAAGCCCATGGTCACAAGTCTCCTACGGTGGGTTATAAGTCTCCTAAGCGGTTGGCAAACCCATGGTTATACCCTCCCTCCCACGTTGCCGTGGCATCTGGCAGGGAACTGGCCTCTCCAATAGGAAATACTGATCTTCCAGAGGTCCCTTCTTAGTGCGAATCAAACTATAATAATTACAATGGTAATTTCCAGATCCTTACCAGTTGGATGAGCATCCCAACGTCAACCCCGAGTAAACTTGCTGGTGCGATAGGCAGGGAATGAGGGTATGACACCAATGAATCCATTTCCTATGGCTTCCTTTCGGGAATGCGCAACTGGTTCATTCCACGTCGCAATCCCTGCCTATCGCACCAGCAAGCAAAGGAACCGGTCGAAACGGCGGTGGGTGTCAAAAAAAATAGGGTAACCCCCAAATGGCTTAGGCCCTGGCAAATGGGCTTCATGGACTACAACAACTCTACGGTCCAATTCCTGGTTTCATTTTGACCCATACCCAAACAACCACAAGCGCATGGCATCTTGGTTGACCTTGGAAGGGGAGCGAAAAATATGTTTAAATTTCAGCAATTAAGCGGTTGGATTTTTTAACCACTAAACCACAAGAAGCAAAAATGTGAAAAATGTTTCCCAACAACAAGCGCATGGCATCCTCCATCCATCAGCGGGCCCCTGGCGCAAGGAGGACAGCGAGAGCCTCAGGATCTCCAGGCTGCTCCCTGGCAATCAGAATTGGAAGGACCCAAATCGTTTTTTTTGTTGTTTCTGGCTTTTCTTTTGTGGGGATTTATTTTGATTTTTGGGGGAGGGGGGGCATGGGCTTACTGGGGATTTTGTTTTTTGGGGGTAGGGGGGGGCATGGGCTTACAGGGGTCATGCGTCTTTCTTTTTTTTAGGAGGAGGGGGGGGAGGGGGGGAAGGGGGGGGTTACAGGGGTCACGACATCACAGGGGGGATTGAGTTGGAAAGTTGTCTTGTTTGTGTCTGTTGTTGTTTTTTTTGGGGGGAGTGAATGAGTTTACAGGTGGTCATGAGACATGTTTACAGGTTAATGAGTTTAACGTTATGCCATCCTTGATGGTGTTGTTTAGGGGGTCCGTTTGTGATTGAGAACCACCAAGAAAAACATAAATTCTAGATGAATCTGGGTGCGATGAAGTTTGTGGCGCAGGAGTCATTTCCATTTTCTGCTTGGTAGATGTTTTGCGCCGCTTTAGGTCCGAAAAGGGGCACCTTTGACACGATAACACGCATGGGTGTGTTTCAGAATAGGGGACCCCTCTAAAATGGACGGTGTCCATTGGGTTTCGTTGAAACACCTCCAGAAGCGATACCTTGAAAAAAAGAACACGTATATGGGAAATTTCAGCAACCTGGAGGAATCCTGCATGGTAGCAACCTCACACTTGGCCAAGAAGATTTTGAGAGGAGCAGCTCAACAATGGCTGGGCGGGCACAAATTACCTTGTAAATGACGCCCCAGGATCCTGCATGGCAGCAACCTCAAAATGACGGCCGCCAGAGGCGTCCCTATTTGAAGATCACACAAGCAAGCAAGCACCCCTCTAGTGGGCTGAATCCGCAATCTTGGCGACTCCCACGGGCATGGCCGACGTTGCTTACGGCTTGCGGGTGCGGTTCGAGAAGCAGACCCCCCGCACCCAATCCCCCCTTTTCTAGGGTAAGCCTTTACTCACAAAGGAGGTATTTACCCGGGAAAACCAGGGTTTGCCGAAAACATGCCATAAAACACAGAGGATGTTTGTAGTAGAGGGGATTGTTAGCTCTGGCGTATCCAATCAATCTCCGACAGACCAAAGAGTCGGCCTCGAACGATCGAAATAACCATTTGGGCAAGGAACTGCCCTGGATTCATACTTTGAATGCTTGCAAAATCTAGTTTCCACCACTTTGAAACCATGGGAACGAAACCATGACGTTTGTTGGTATTTACGGGGAATCGAATCATTCCAGGGTTTTGAGGTGGTGCGAAATGGATTTCGTCCATCCACAGTATGTCTGATTGGCTGATAGTGGGTGGGGCGGGTGCTGCCTCCCCAAAGAGGAAGGAGGCCCTCTTAAATGGTACGCTGTTATTACTCAACCTCCGGGTTATTGAATCGAACTAGGGCTGATGTTCGAAATGGAGTGGTGGCCAATACTTGTCCACCAAACCACTAAGGGGGAACAAGTTCCTTTCGTAACCTGAGACAAGGTTTGCCGCTGGGTTGTGGCTCAAAATGATCGAATCCATAGACTGCCAAGGCTCCCTATCAAAGCCAAGCCTTCGGGACCCATTGGCATGGACGATGCTTTCTGCGCTTCAGCTTGACAGGAGATCGATCAGCCCGGGTTCCGAGCCAACTTTTGTGGCGAGAGACAGAAACGGTTTGTGAGAAAGTAGTCATCGATATCATCACAGCTGTCTTCCACAACCATGTAGATTGGGATGCCCCTTCTCTTTCCAAGTGCCCAAGTGACTCCCCGTCGCGGGGAAAACGGGGTCCAACCACCGGATCCCTTAAAGTCGCTACATTTTGGGTGCTCAAAATTACGTTTGGCCATTTAGAGGGTCATTCTGAGGAAGTCTTTAGATCCAAAAAAAGTCCCAAGCACGGTTCCACTGTTTGACTATATACCCCAAGACGGACTTAAACTTATGGTTTCTTTCTCCTTTCGGGGGAATGACCCGCCCCTCAAGGTTTAAGTCCACTTTGGGGCACTCCAAAATTCAACAACCCTCCCAAACCGTCCCAAAAGTATCTTCGACTACCCTAAGATAAGCTGAAACCCATGGTTTTCTCTTTTGGGAGAACGAACCGCTGGGTCCAAGTCGACTTCCGCTTCGGCCGCTTCCCGCCTGTGCGGTGGTGAACCTTCACTTCGATCTCATCGATGCAGAGCTTGATGAAGTCCGAGCCCCGGTGCCTTTGAAGCCGCGGCCCAGAGCCCAGGAAGCGCGTGTCCGGCTCTTTTAGTCGGACCCCACCAACATGGCTGGGTTGTCCTTTCGGTTTCCCTTACAAACCACCCAAAAAAACACGGAGGGGGGGAGGGGGGCACCCTCACAAAATGACGAGCCGCCCAATGTGGGTTTTGTGCCAAAAGGGTCCAGTTCAGTTCGTGAACATGCAACCCACAGCCAAATTCACACGGAACTGAACCCATGAAACAACCGCCGGGACCCCGAAAAGGGGTGGGTTCACATGAGTCGGTCGAGTTTCTCGGCGCAGCTCAAGTCATGGGACCAGTTTGGCAAGCCTTTGCGTGTCATGCCCCTCCGGTAGGTGTCCCTGATACATACCATATTTTTGTCTTGATTTATTTATTTGTTTATTTATTTATTTATATATATATATATATATATATATGGTCCCCCCCCCCCTCGCACGCCCAGAGCCTACCTTTCCTCTCTTCTAGTTGAAGGTGTTAAGTCTACTTCGTGTGCCTCGTTTGCAGATGCCTGAAAACACGGTAAACATATGTGTATATATAATGTATATAGTCGCTATCGCAGATGTTCGAATGGACGGGTGTTCCCCAATCCTCCAACCCCGCCCCTGGCTGCACTCATTAGCCTTGTTTTCCAACGCCGTATGTGTTTGTGATCTTACCCACCTCCGTCATGGTCCTACCACGCTTTGCACCGAATTCAGTATGCTACCCTAGAACTGTCTCCGCCCGGCATTTTCTGTAGTCTTATAAACATGAAGGCAGTCGCGCGTATAGACAATATGCCTCAATATGTGATGGGTATATGAAGGATACATACGACATTGATAAATGCACGCGGGAAGAGTAAGGATATTTCTCCCCAGACCCCTGCAGTAGTCTCCAAACTCTCACGTAGAGTTAGCCAAAACCAAGCCAATTCTAAACCAGCAAACTTCCCGCCGACCCCAACTCCAGTCGAATTAGGGGCACTGTAGAACCAATTCTAAACCAGCAATACTAAGCCGCCAAAAGTGCAAAACAGTAAACAGTTCGAAACCAACACCCACCAAACAAGACTCCGTACTCCGAAACTGCCATGCTGAAAGCTACTTGGACCAGGACTGACCCCATTCAAGACTATTAGACTATTGTTCCGCCTCCAGGCAAATATTTTCTTAAGGAGGGGCGGTGTATTTACTGTTTGGGGGGAGCGATATATAGATATACAGAAATATATATAATGTGTAGATTTGTACATATATGTAAATATGTATGTAAGTATGTGCATATATGTATGTGCATATATGTATACACATGTGTGTATATATATATATATAGAAACATACTATGTCGACAGGATCACCTACTCCAAGGACTTTGTGGAAATGCCTGCGAGGACATTCGCTACATCCAAAACCACGAGGAGAAAAGGGATCTTGATATACCGTTAGCAGGTTGATTTTGTCCCCCGTTTTCCCCAGGAGAAATCTTGATATAACGGTCCAAAGGCTTTGTAAGCGTTTCCCGGTTTTTCCCCCACAGGTAGGTCTTTCCCCGTTTCCCGTTTTCCCCAAGTCAAGGGGGTTCTGGGAAACCTGTGAGAATCGGCCCCGCAAGTACTCATCCCAATTTGTCCCTCCGACTCGCACCAGGACCAGCATGTCGAGTCTTCAGAAAATCACCACCACCGTCGATCCAATGGAACTGCCACAAGGGGGGGGGTCCAGGCCCCCCTCTAGCAAAATAGGGGCCCATTTCCAGCAAGGGTTTCCAAATTTTGGCGTCCCTCACCAAACGAGGTCCCCCCCCATTTCAGAAACTCGCAACTGATCTCAGCTCCAACTGGGGCGAACCTTCGCCTTGTTCGGCGGACCTGTTGGACCGCTTGGGCGCCGGGCCCCACGTGGCTGCTGATGGTGTCGGTGAACATTTGCTCGATCTCCTCCAGCCTGGAATCGATGGCCCCTCGACCACTTAAACGCACGCTACCCCGTGTCCCCAGGCGTCATATATGGCTGTGGTTGTCAAGACCAATGGGATCCCATTTTGGTTGGTAGGTGAATTCACCACCCATTTTAGAACCTATTTTAGTGGGTACGAGATTTTGATCCACAGCCATATGTTTTTTTTCTTAGCGGAATAGGGGTCCGTTTCCTGGAACGGGTGGTTGTCTTTTGGCTTCCCGTTCAATACCAACCAACAAGGTGTTTTTTGGTTGAAAGCCGGCAAATCAGCAAGTCTATGGTGCTTGGGCATCAAAATTTCCACATGGTGGGCCCAATTCTCAAGTGGCTGAATTTCTTGACCCAGACACCCCCTGATGGGCACCCTGTGTGTGCTTCTGTGGTCTTCAACAAAGATGTGTGTTTAAAAGGTTGGGGGGGTCTTAGTGTTCCCGGTTGCTTTAAAAGTTGAAGCAAACAACATGACCTGCTTGGTTCCTTACTGCCTTTCAGGGCAGTTTTGATCTGGCTTTATATTTCACAACGGTAAATCAAAAAGAACTGGTTTAAACAACCTCCTGGTGTTGGCTTTTTTTCAGGGAAAGGATAGTGCAAAGGGAAACCAAAAGGAAACCACCCATCAATTCAAGACAAGCACATCTTGTCTTGGGCGTCTGGCGTAGCGCCGTCCATCTCCGCCAGCATGTGCAGGAAGACGCGGCTCGTCACCGTAGGGCCTTATGCGTAGCCGGGGCAATGACTTTGAACTCTTAACAGACCTGAGGGGGCCACAAGAAAACATTTTACCAGAGACCTGATTGGTGGACCTAGCTTAGACTTTTACCCGTTTTCTTTGGTGGACACTGTTTTACCAACCGCAAGAAAAACACCAAAGAAAGGGGACCCCTTGGAGGACACCGGAAAACACCTCCCCCTGTTAAAACCTTTGGTGGTCCAAAAAAAAATGGAGACACCACCAGCATGCGGCAGGAAGGAGTCATTTGGGTGTCTCTAAAAAGCAAAATGGAGCGACCACTTTGGTGGACATTGCCAACTACAGGAAAGCTTGAATTGCTGCACCACTTTGAAACCATGGGGGAAACCGTTGTTTGCTGGAATCTACAGGGGAATCATCAGAAACCAGGGCATCTTAGGCGGTGCGAAACGGAGTTCATCCACAGTAAGTTGGAAACCAAAAGGAAGTTGGAACGGGCAACTGTTGATCTTCTCCCATGGAAAACACCCAAAGCTGGCCAGATGTATGTAATGTAGTGTAGTGTAGTGTAATGTAATGTAATGTCATGTCATGTAATGTATGTAATGTATGTAATGTATGTAATGTATGTAATGTATGTAATGTATGTAATGTAATGTAATGTAATCCAATGTAAAGTAAAGTAATGTAATGTAATGTAATGTAATTGAATGTATGTATGTATGTATGTATGTATGTATGTATGTATGTATGTATGTGTGTGTGTGTATGTATGCATGCATGCATGTATGTATGTATGTATGTGGGTACGTATGTATGTATGTATGCATGCATGTATGTATGTATGTATGCATGCATGTATGTATGTATGTATGTATGTAAGGTAGGTATGTATGCATGTATGAATGTAATGTAATGCAATGTAATGTAATGCAATGCAATGCAATGTAATGTAATGTAATGTAATGTAATGTAATGTATGCATGCATGCATGAATGTATGTACGTATGTATGTATGTTTGTATGTATGTATGTATTTACGTATGTATGTATGTATGTATGTATGTATGTATGTATGTATGTATGTATGTATGTATGTATGTATGTATGTATGTATGTATGTATGTATGTATGTATGTATGTATGTATGTATGTACGTATGTATGTATGTATGTATGTATGTATGTATGTATGTATGTATGTATGTATGTATGTATGTATGTATGTATGTATGTATATACATGTATGCATATACATATATATATATATATACATATATATATATATATATATTGTACAACTACAACTTTATTAGTGGTACAAACACATTGATTTAGCCAACTAATTTATGTATTGTATTCTTGCACCTGCAATATTTTCAACAACCACAATATCACTGTTCTAATCTATAAATATCTATCTCAAGCAAACTAAAACTAAACCAGGACGCCTACTTTGCACTAAAAACCCATCCGTCACGCCGATCGTCATCTGGGATACACCAAAAAACAACCACGTGATTATTGGATACCACCATTTGTTCTCTCTTTTGAGGTACCCCTCGTTTGGTGGTTTTCAAGGAAAACCAAAAAAAAATCCGAAGCCATTTCAGGGAATCCAAGTCCTACAAACGGACATCAACCAACTGGCTGTGGGTCAAAATTAAACCACCAGGGGACCGCACATTTTAGTCCATGTTTCCTCTTACCAGGGTTCCATTTTGGGTACCTAGCTTTGACCCACAGCCAACTGGTGCCACGATCGATTCGTGCGCACCCCGGGTCCCGTGCCAAACTTGGCCACTCGGGGGTCCAGCATCGCCTCGGACGAAACCCAACTCGCACCACCTAAAAGAAAAATGGAAGGACTTCCATTTGAGTCACAAAGCCCGGTATTGAAATGGTCGTAATCCCAGAACCATGCTTCAAGAATTAAGAAGGCGGATGTCCGCAACTATTTCTGGCTGGGACTGCCCTGCGCTAACCTTCATCTACCCGGGTTTTGATTGTGGCTCATTTGCTTAAGCCGCCTGGAAAATTAGAAGAAAACAATCAGTAGTCACAGATTCCCTTCAAAACAAAAAAGGGGAAAAACATAGTCTTAAACAAATGGAAGATGATGCGATTCCCCAATGTAAATTCCAACAAAAGTTCTGGGTTCATTCCCATGGGATCAAAGTGGTGGATGTCCATCCACAGCGTTGCCTCAAAATGAGGCCACTGCAAACATGGAGTGCCCCCGTGAAGAAAAAACACAAAACAAGTGATTACTACCCCTCCCCCCCCCCCCTCCAAAAAAATAGAAACACATGAAGATCATGAATGACGTGGGCACAGTACATTCCCCCCATTTTGAGGAGCCATAGACACTCCACATAAAAGGGGCGAACTGGCTTTCTGTCTGCACTGGTCTTCCCGAAAGGTATCAAAACCCACAGCCTCTTCTGCGTTCTGGCACGGAAGCAGCAACTTGGGAAGTGAGCCGATCGGCACACAAAAATCAAGCTCCCATTCTGCCAAACACATCCCTGACACCACTCTTGCAACTGGTGCTTCTGCCCGTTAAAGAAGGGTTAACAAAGAGCACGCTACAAGAGACCTGAAATTCTGAAAGGGAGTCGTCACCTTCAGGTTGAGTCGAACCCAAGACATGGGTGCTTTGGGTCAAGTGGAGCTTACTCAGGGATATATGCAAAAGCACAAGTAGTGAAAAACTGAACAAATAAACCAAAAATAGATTTCTCACTTCCTGAGTGAATTCACGGCCAAAACCGGGTCCGAACTTGTTGTTTGCCACTAACATGGACTCCCCCCCCCCCAAAAAAAAAAAAAGAAGGAGAAAACCCGAACATAGAGTCCCGTAAAAACACAAAGAAAGACAAAGCGGAACCTCGCCTCCCAAAAAGAAAATAAATAAAACAAAAAAAAACACTAACATGGTGTCCCCCCCCAAAAAAAAATAGCAGAAAAAAGCGGAAAACACGGAACTCTGGTCCCCCCTCCCAGAAAAAGAAGAAAAAAAAGGAGTGAAAAAAAGAAACCGGGACCTCGGGGAGTGACACCTTGACTTCTCGCACCCACCTTGGTGCGTCTCGGGTCCGAGGGACATGCTCCACCTCCTCCAGCGCCACGTCCAGGCTGTCGGTGATGCACTGGCTGAAGCCCCCGCTCATGCCTCGAGTCGCGCGGCTCTGCGGCTCGGCGGCTCGGCGATCGCACTCTCTTTTTTTTTTCCGGACACTTTCACCCAAGTAGCAGCCACAGCTGGGAAAAGGCGATCGTGTTCTCTGAAAGGTGTTCGGATGCAAAAACTACTGCGCAAGCTGAAGCGCTCACCATACGTGGATGGACAAAATCCACCTCGCAGCTAAGATGGATGAAACCTGAGGAGCAAGCCACCTATGGCGCAGAATGTGTCGTCCATCGACCGTAAGGTTTTGCGGTTGCTTGGGGTGAGTCTCAGAAACTGGGTTGGGCGTGGGCTTTGTTTAAACTGTTGAAACGTTGGCGCAGTTTAAAAGGATTTTAAACGAATTCAGCAAAAGGCCGAGGCGGTTTAGCTCTAGCTGTGCTTGAACAGCTTAAACATGTAAACTGACTAAACAAAGTATTAATCATCAAGAAATGATTGAACAATGAGGGCTTGTTTAAACAGCATGGGTCCGCTTAAACATTGTAGAACAGTCATGCCATCAACGGGAATCAGATGCCCTCCGCTTGGTGAAATCATCAAATTGTCAATCATCCAAATGTTTAAACATCCGAAATATGTCTTACAATGAGTGGTTGTTTAAACAGCTTGGGTTCGCTTAAACACACCCTAAACGCCATACGCTGCCACCACTTTCTTAGTAATAAAGATGACTAGACTTCCCCAAGGCTCATGGCTCCCAACAAAAACGTGCAAGGAGATTGGCCTTTCCCATCTCATCCACCATGGAGTGGATAACGCTCAATCCAACTTGCAGCACTTGGTATCCACCTTCCGGAAGAGCCTCCTGGGACATGTCTGCCTTGTCCACAATTCATTTCTTCTCACCGTGTTCTCCTTTCACAACCTTGGGTCCCTTCTGCCCCTGAAGCTTCTCTTCCGAAGGAGCTCCCCATGGAGATGACTTCTGGTCCTTTTTTGCCTTGTGCATCCAGCCATACCAGTCCTCTTCATCCTCTTCTTCATCATTCCAGGGCTGGTGTCCCCCAGTAAATTGTGCGTTTTCAGATCCCTCCTAAAAGTTGAACTTGTAGGTGAAATGACATGCCCCACTAAGCCAACTAAAACCTAAACACCAAAAGAACTGGACGGCTGGGAACCCCAAGCGAATGAAAAGAATGGGTGAGGAGATTGGAGTTTCCCCCCGACTTTGCCTAGTCTCAAATATGAGCTCTGGATAACGAGACGAGTCAAAAGGGACGTATAAAGTTCTATCTGTCCAGGCCTGCCATTCTCTTCGGCTTTTGCACAGCGAAGGGAGGTTTTGCATCTTTTTTGTCACTTGGTGTCTTTTTGTAGGTTGAATGTCCCTTTTTAGGGTTCTCCTTTTGGCTTCGCTTCAAAGCCACCAACACTCGGGGCAGGCCCCCCCCCCGCTTCAAAAAAGGAGAGACACGCTCTGGGGCACCGGGCGAGAGAGGTACAAGGCGCGCATGAGCAGCTCCGGCGCAGCCTGTCGGATCGACTCGCTGGTGACTCTTGCTTGGGCAAAGGCAATGTCCGCACGGAGAAACATGAACCATCCGCAGTATGATGGTAACAATTGTCTAACATCCCAACTTTTTACCTTTTTTGGGAGGGACCTCTCAAAACGGTAGTAATCCTCTTGGTTCCCCCAATCAACCCACCAGCCCGGCCATGCCCAGCCCCGGAGCCCACTGAAACCGAACCTCCGAAACCGAATTCCCTCCCTTAGCTTTCTGCAGTGCGGACTACAGTTCAACATGGGAACCCCCACCCTCCCCCCTCCCCCATGTTAGTTCAAGCTTCCCCCGAACTTGTGGTTGGATTGGTGGCTTGGTGGGGTCGGCTTTCCCATTTACCCTCCACAAGATCCAGGGCTTCAGGTCCAAATCCCACCAACCCTTTCCTTCCTGGGGACCTTCTGAGCTGTTGGATTCTAGAAAAGGGAAAAGTCAATCCAAGCCACCAATTTTTCGTAACCTGATCTAGTTGGCAGAAGCGGTTTCGGGCCGAACCCAGGCAGCACCGGGTCACTTCTCTTCTCTTTGTGGGTACCCTTTGTGGGGTTGGTTTAAAGGGATCTGCATGTGGTTTCCTCCATTTCCCTTTGTTGGAATTCCAGCGGCGATCGTTCGAGGCAAACCGGTATTGATCATCAGGGGAAATCCAGTGACTTTCGGAGGTCTCGTTGGCGCCTTTTGGGCACCTCCCGCTTTTTGATACCGTGGCTCCAAAAAGGGGCCCACCCGCCTAAGCACGGGGTTGCTGCTTTTTTGGGGTTGCTTGCCTGGGGCCTTGTCTCAAAGCCAAAGGGAACCGCGGGAACGCCAGGATGTCGGAGGCGAACACGTTTGGAACTGGTGTTGTTTCTTTTGGTTTCCCTTTAAACCAGCCCGGAAAGGGTGCCTTCAAAAACACGCACCCACATAGCCCAATCATATAGAATATATATATATATACACACATACGTATATGCAGACATTGTCGAGATTGAACCTGCGTGCGTGAGTATCATGCTTGCAAAAGGCCCACTGCAATGGGGAGTTCACTTGGCAGAAGGAGTGAGCTACCAACTCCGAAGCTGGTAGATCCAACACGCCAATTCTATGGCCAGCCAATTCGGGAACAAACGGGAAACAACCGCCTTTTTCAAGGGGGGAGGGGCCTAAAAAAAGACGCCCGCATGGTCGGAAAGCCTATACGAATTGGATCCCCAAGCAAGGACCAAATACGGGTTCAAGGCAAGGCTGACCTTCCTCTTTTTCTTCAACAAAACACATCTTTGCACGCCAAAGAACACGCAGATTTTGCGGAAAAGCGTTTCAGGAGCGGCGCCCGCGCGCGCCTTGCCCCCCATGGGCTGAGTGCCCAGGAAGATGTGGGACGAGGGCCGGACCTGTACAAGGGGAGCGATGCGGAAAGGACACCCCACTCTCCTTTTGCATTGAACAATCTTCTAGAAAACGGATTCGATGTGGCAAATTTGCGGATCCACCCCTCTAGAGTACTAAAAGAGTACTAAACGACTACCAAAAAGGACAAACAAGAACAGAACAGACATCCACAAAAACCGCATCTAAACTGATCTAAGTGACCGTCATGGTCATATCCTGCTACATGTTTCAAATTGGATTTGGGGGCCTTGGAAAGAATCTGAAAACGTGACCAGCTCGTCGGATGGTTGCCAGCCGACACGGTGCCAAGGCATAGTCAATATTCATTGCGCCCCCAGCTGACATTGTATGTTCGAATGTTTCAATCGTCTAGAAAGCCCGGCGCTCGTCCATACAAAGGTAGGCAAACATGGCCGGCCAACGCAGGAAGGGGCATCTTGTCCTCCACCCCCCGTACGGCTGTGAATTCTCATGAGGAGCACCCTGGGTGGACCCTACCCTTTTCATTCCATTCACTGTTCGTCCAGTTGGAGTTGGGTGTGTCAAAATAGGGAAATGCAGAATTCTTGTCTTCGCTTTGGTTTCTCTTTGGTTTAACCCCCCAACCACCACAAATTAATCATATGACAAATTCTTTAAAGCAGCGACCTGCTCTCAGTTTTTTCAAAAAGTACTTGTAAAGGATCCTCTGATTCCACCGGGAAATTATGCTGCTTGCTGGTGCATTTCTACATGATGTCTGTTTGGTTGGGTGTCTTTTTTGCTGGTGCCCTTTTTGGGGTTGGTTCACATCCTTGAACTCAGGGCGCGCCTGATACCAGAAGCCAGCACCAGAGGCCGCGCGCGAGCTCAAACCAGTGGAGGAGGTCTCTTCTGAGTTGTTTTCTAGCTGAACTATCTTAGAACGGGTCTCGGAAGGACACTTTTTGCTGGGGGGGGGGGGGCCGGTTGAGCTGGTGGGGCACTGCCACACCCCCCTCCACACGCCGACTCATCCGCCTCCTTGTGGATTCGCTGCAGCGTGTAGAGCCGCTGCAAGGTGCCCCTCAGGCGGCAAAAGAACCCACGGCATCGAGGGGCGCCGTTTCCCTCAACCTGTTAAAAGGAAGATCGACCCAATTTGGATGATGACAATCCTTAGGCTCACAATGATGGTTGTATGAACCCCTATTGCTTTACAGAAAGGCACATGGGGGGTTTTAGCACACCAATCTGTTGGGGTATGTGTTTTAGGTTGTCTGTGCTTTTCATGAAATGATGAGAAAAAACTCGAGAGAACCAAAAAGCAAAAAGCAATGCCGTCTGTCCAACAATCTCTTTCCAGCAGCCACTATGTGCTTACAATAGCTTCCTTGGTTCGCTTGCGCAGCGCTTGATGGACGGAGAAGCTTTGAAAGCCTTGCACAGTTTAAAGAAATCGAGATGACTAAGAGATAGAAATTATGATAGCATCTAAATACGAGACAATGTGTTAGAGAGGCAATGAAGCTCTTTCAACGTCAAAGTTGCGGCTGTCATTGCACCCACGGTCAGAGGCCCCACATGGACATGGCCGGGCATTTTTCGAAGGACAAAATGATCAGTGGCTTTGATAGCCTGCGGCAATGTCATATGATCTCGTCTGCCGTGGTCAACGCAGCCTGTTGTTTTCTTTTTGGGGGGGTTCTTCTGGCTTTCTCGTGCTTTCTTGCTCTTTGACGAAAAGTGCAGAAAACAAGTAGTTATGACTCTACGGCGGCTTTGTTTCAAAACAGCGCGTTCCAGTCCTGAACACTGCATCTCTTCCCTGTCACTCTTCGTTCTCACTACAAATACAAGAAAGCGCAACTTGTTTGTCATAATAGTGCATTGCTTCTCCTCTATCCATTGCATCTGCTCACTTTCACTCTAGGCTATCGCTACAGATACAAGAAAATGTACACCAAAAAAACACGCAAAACTATGCACCCCCCCCGCTGCCGCTCTCTTGCTTAGAATGTCGCTTCAACCCCAGGGGGGTACAGCTCCAGAGCTAACCAAAGCAAAGGACTCTGCTGGCCAAAGTTGGCTGTCCCAAAACGGGACAAAATGGTCTCAGCGGCGCATCAAAGCGCACTCGCGACCCAAAGCGTCCTGTTTCTGCTGCGCCGGCCAGCTGCAAAACTGGGACCTTGCGTTGCCATGTAACGCCTGGGCAAGGCCCTGATACCCGAACATCACGACGTGCCCCAGCCACAAGTCAGGACGCAGTTGCACTCCTCTTCCTTGTTGAAGCTTGCCTTAAATCACAGTGGGCGCCTCTCCTGCGACGTCTGCTCGTACTCGCGCCAGGTCCTCGAGAACCGTGAGTGAAGGAACCGGATGGAGTGGCTCTTCCGCCGGCACGCTGACTGTGAGCGCGCTCTCCTCTGCTTCGACGCGCTCTCTCCAGTTGCTGCCAGCCCAGCATACAATCTGGCTGCCATCTCCTTGGGCTTGCGCCAGCCGCTTTGGTTCAGCTTGCCGCCAGGGCTTCAAGGGCAACTTTTGCTTCAAAATCCTCCGGCGAGTGGGTCGCCCATGTGAGGCGGCTGTTGCACACGCTGCCACTCTGTGCGGCCAGTCCTGCCCGGCCCAACAAGAATGGCCCTCGCAGCTGTGTTGGAGGCGTAGAACGTGGACGCGTTGCGCTTCGTACCAGGTGCGCATGGCTGAACCTGTCTTCTCGGCCTCGGCTGCGAGCCCAGGTCCTTCAGCTGTCCAAGGCGAACGCTGTGTTGTCGCTCATGGTCTGCGCCAAAACTTCGACGGCGAGAGCAGCAGCCAAGGGTTTGCGAGTCGAGCTTTATTGACCCTGTGTCAAGTCTACAGCTGCGAGCCTGCGTTGGTAAACAAATATCTAAAAAATACACCTGCACCGACCCCATAGCGAACAACTGCACCAGCACCCCAAACTGCATGCCCCTTAGCACTCTTGCAAAAAAGCGCCCGCGTCGTCACCAGCACCTCCAGCACCCCGAACAACACCCTGCCATCAATCTCAAGCAGCATCACCCAAAACAGCACCTGCCAAACTGCATACCCGGGCGGCAATCTCGCAAAAAATCGCCCGCACCGTCACCACCTCGAACAACCCTGGACCAGCACCCCAAACTGCATGCTCGCAAGCACCAATCTCACAAATATGCGCTCGCACTGTTGCTAGCACCTCAAACAGCACCACAAGCAGCAACCCGAAACAGCACCGGCACCAGGACCCTGACATCGCATACCTGTAGCACCCTGCCGTCAATGTCGCAAACATGCGCCTGCACCGTCACCAGCACACCAAAACAGCACACGCGACAGCACCCAAATCTGCATCCCCCCTAGCACCCAGCCGTCAATGTCGCAAATCACTTTCCCCTCTTTTGAAGTTCGAACCCCATAGCTTTCAGCTATCTAGGAACTAGAAGAGGAATCCTTAAACAGTGTATTGTTTGAAGAAAAATGGTTTACATCCTGTGCCCTCCAGCGTCAAGTGCCAGCTTCTCCTGAAGCCCCACTCCGCACCACCTCTATCCTGTACGTGGGGAGAAAGTTTTGGAAGTCAATGGCCCAATGTTTGGTGGCTTTACACACAAACCAAAAGGAAAACCGAGGGTTCTTCTCTATCTTGAGACAAACCCACACCCGCCAAAAGGGGTGTTACTTCGAATTTGAGGCACAGCCATGGCAAGCGCAAAAATCCATCGCCGCATTCGCTCACGCGATTTTTGTCCAAGGATTCCTCTATAGTTTTGCCAAATAACGGCGCTCGCTTCAGGAAATAGATGTTCTGGGGCTGTTCTCAAATCCGTGCTAAAAGTTTAACTAGTGGGTTAAGTGGAAACCCAATCACTAAAGCAAGCTGAACACAGGACTTTGAACATCGGAACCGTCCAAGACAGACTGGATTACCACCGCTAGCGCCACGTAGCAAGAAGGTTCTAATGGTTATAAGGGACCCAGTCCCCCCAGTTGCAACCATGGCCACAACCTACTTGCTATCCAAACCACCCTGCTGCAGATTTCAAGGGACGAGAACCAGGTAAAACCAGATCACCATTCGGGTATATGTGTCAGAAGAATGGGGGGACCCCCCACAAACAATGCCCTTTTCCTGTTGATTTCGGTTTAAACCCCCATTTGTTTGGAGGGGATCTGGGATGCCTGTCACCTGGCTCTTTCTGGGATGCCGGGCAGCTCCAACATGCCAGGGAAGGAGGGCCACATGTCGCGGCTCAGCTCGTTCTCTGACCACTCCTTGCGCCGAAGCCTTTGAAACCAAGGCCCTCACCCCAAGGAAGATTGCATCAGCCCAAGAGGGCACGCAATAAGCCCGCCGAGGCAGACAAAAAGCCCATCGATATTCGGGTCGCACCACTGACCTGAGAAGGACAGCAACAAGGTGAAGTGGGTAGAATCGGTGTTGTTGGGCCCTTGCTAAAAAGTGCTGCTTGAGGATCAATGAAACAAACTCCAAGCGCTTCTTTTTCTGGTTGAAAGGCCCTTGTCAGCTTCTAGCACCAAGTTCGCGGCAAGACTCGGGACCGCTTTGGAAATGATCCTTTTTGCAGTTTGGAGGCGTTGACTTATGTTCACAGACCGGAAGGAAGACCCCTAGTAGACCTTCATAGAATTTGTCCAGACTATGACCTGCCGAGATCAACGGCACAAACTAAGCGTACATTCCATTCTCGCAAATGGTTGTGGCTCAAATCGTAGCGGATTGTCGTTGCAAATCAGGAGCGTCACCCCTTGGGCTTCATCCAAAGAAAACCACAGGACACCAACCATTCAAGGAGTTCCCCCATTTGGATTTATCCTACAGTAGGACTTGGAACCCCCCCAAAATGGCTTAACGGCTTGCTTGTTGGTTTCCCTTTACCACTCCAGCAAAGAAACCGACCAACTCCAAAAAAACCGACCTCCTCCCCTCCTCTCCCTCCTCCCCCCGCACCCCCACACCACCCAGCGCCCTCGACGAATCCGCGCGCCCCAATCGACGAATTCGACGAATTCGACGCGCGTCGGGACGTGCCTCGCTGGTGGGGTCCAGCAGGAACTTGGCGAAGCGCGGCAGGCGCGGGGGCTGCGGCAGCGCCTGGCTTGGCACCCTCCGTGCTATTTTGGGAATGGCCCGAGCTCAGCTCGCACTTCCGTGGGAATGAGCCTATTCAACCTGGCACTTAATTTGCCAAAGGCGCTACTTTGAGTGTGTCCTGAAATAGAAATGGCTGTGATTGTCAAATTGGGATCCCATTTTGGTTGGTAGGCGAATTCACCACCCATTTTAGGACCTATTTTAGTGGTTTGATTGGGATGTTCACTGGGGTACGATTTGGATTTTGACCCACGGCCATTTGTCGGAAGGGCTCGCTCAAAGTGAGTTGGTTCCTTTGGGTTTCCCGTTGAAAAAGCACGTGTGTGCGTTCCTTTTTGGTTTCCGTGCGATTTTTGGCCATGGGTCAAACTCCAAATCGGTTATCCCCCAGTGAACAGAACCCAATCCAACCACTAAAATAGGTCCTAAAATGGGGAATGGAATTCACGTACCACAAAATGGGATCCCATTGGTTTTGACCCACAGCCATTTGTCGGAAGGGCTCGCTCAAAGTGAGTTGTTTCCTTTCAGTTTCCTTAGTTAAAGCCCACGCAACAAAAGGGCTGCGCTCCTTTTTGGGTTGCCCTAACACGAACAAACACGCACCAAAAAGCACCCTCAGAAAAAGACAGGCGCGCATTATCCAAGCCGCCCTCTCTACCTTGAGGCCTTGTGTGAAGGACACCGTAAGAGTTTCGGGGGTGGGGCTTGGACCCTGCAAGCGGGCCCCCAAGAGGCGCGCTTTTTAAGCAATGGCTTTTGGGGTTCCAAATTAATCAGGAGTGTTGTAGGCGTCGATTCCCCTTCTGTTCGACCATCGTTCTTTTCAAGAAAAGTGTGTCTTCTCGATTTTAGTGGTTTTCCAGTTTAGATGTGTAGAGCTTGGGTGCTCATGACTTCCCTCGGATTCCCCTTTCACCCACATAAAAGCGGTACCCTTCAGTAGCGACACCCACTTGCCCCTAAATGTTCAGGATTCCCTGTATATATATAACTTTAAGCATCACCCCAAAGGGACCGTATGGGTGTTTTTGAGTAGCCTGCTTTGAGCGATTTGAAAGAGAGAAAGCAAAGGAAACACGCACGTACTTCGAAAGTGCCTCACTAAATGAGGCACCTAAGACGCGCGCATCCCAACGACCCAACGACTGAACGCACGAAAGAACGAACAAACGAATGAACCAACGAATAAACCAACACCAACGAACCAACAAACCAACCAACCAACCCACAAACCAATAAGCCAATTAACAAACCAACAAACCAAACAACCCAACCCGGGCAAACCAAGCCAAGCCCAAGCTCAAAGCCAAGCCAAGCCAACCCAAGCCCAAGCCAAGCCAACTGAACCCACCAACCAACCAACCAACCAACCAACCAACCAACCAACCAACCAACCAACCAGCCAGCCAGCCAGCCAGCCAGCCAGCCAGCCAGCCAGCCAGCCAGCCAGCCACCCTCAGAAAAACCGGACCTATAGGAAGAAACGCAACCACATCCCTTTGCAGCCTCTCTCAAAGAAAAACAGGACCAAACGCAAGCAAGCACAAAAAACGCCAAAACAATACTATTTTCCCTCTTTTCATTGTCCGCATGTCGGAGCCTGGCCGTGACACAAAAACGCCAAACAACGTTCAACAAAAACCAAGGCGAATTGCGATTCACCAAGCTGAAAGAAGGCTCTCCGAAACCCGGAACCTTCATATTCTGTGAGGTTGATAACTGCGAAGCCAAGGTGAGAATGGCTGAAATTGTCAAAATCCAGGCAAATTCCTCAGGAATTAAGACCGGAAACAAAATACAGGAAGGGAGAAGCAACTGCAAAGGTCTCAAAGCCGTTTTTGTTTGGGGGGTCCATTCTGGGTGAGTTGAAAGGCCCACTGACCTTTTTCCCGACGCTCACGCGCCAAAATTGCCCTCCGCCGGGTTCGGATTTTTCTTTTTCCCGGGCTCCCGCGCCACGCAGATCTCCCCCACGCCGGCCTCGCAAGCGGTTGGGGCGCTGGGTGCTTGGCCCCCACGGCCAGGTGCGTCGTCCCTTCCATTGTCTCCATTTGCTTCAGACTTCTGGGAAAAATAGACATGTTTCCAGTAGTGATAGATTCCCCTTAAACCAACAGGGGAAAGTTATTATAAGAAAGGAAGTTGTTTTTTTTTCCGGAAGGTTGGAAGCGAATATTATATGAGGGAAGCGACATCGAGATGGGTCAAAATGACATTTACCAGGGTTCCATTTTGGTACCTATTATGACCAACAGCCTGTAGTCTATTAGCCTTCTGGTTTAGCGACACCACCAAAGGCCTTTGGAAAGTCCTTTCGCTGGTGTCGGAAAAGTGCCCGGCCTTGACTGTATCGCCAAAGCAAACAAAACACCGCTGTAAAGGTGTTCATGATTTCCACCGAGAAGGGGGAAAACATGGTGGCCGCTTCTTCTTCAAACCGGTGATGTGTCCCCTTGCAGAAGAAAACCAGGGCTCGCTCGATCTCCCCAAATCAACAGTCGAGAGCAACTTTCGGTGGCTCCCAACGCAACAAACGTCGATGCTTTCCTGAAAGTCTCGATCAATGTTCCTGGCGGTTTCCCTCTTTCCCATGTGGGGCATGTCAGCTTTTTGGTGGTTTCCTGCAATGGTCATCCCACCGTTTGATCAACCCCCATATGTCACTTTGACCCTGAGGTTCTCAAAGTCAGAGAACCCCCTTCTCCCTCCCTCCCTCCCTCCCTCCCTCCCTCCCTCCCTCCCTCCCTCCCTCCCTCCCTCCCTCCCTCCCTCCCTCCCTCTCTCCCTGCCCAACAAATACAGAAAAAATGCTTCTGATCTTGGGAGGCTGGAGGGGTCCTCAAGGAATCCACCCACCCGCCCCTTCCCAAAAAACATGAGCATAACAACACAGCGCCACTCAATTTACGAGGGGCAAACCTTCCCCCCCCCCTCCACCGGAAAAAGAAAAACAAAACACGAGGCTAAATTAAACAAACACCAACTCCAACTCACGTTCGGAGAGGCCTGACCACACAGATTCCGCGCCCCTGCTCTCGCTCTCTCGGACCAGTGGCTCAGGCCCTCTGAGCGCCGGGCCGACTTCAAAAGCTCCGCCTTCCGGGAGAAGAGGTCCTGGCACTGCTTCAGCACCTGAAGCATCGCGGGTCTTCTGCTCTGCGCCGGGTAAAAGTTTGACGAACTCTGAGTAGTTTAAATTCGGACACTACCACTAAACACTGAAACGCTAAAACGCTAAGGAACTGGATGGCTGGGAGCCACCAAGTCTTTTTGACAACAGTCCGTTGCCTCGGTTTTCAGGCAAAAGGTGCCAGGGAAAAAAGGCATTTGTGCGGTCCACGTCCGGCTTCAGGTAGCCCCATTTGGGGGGGGGGGGGATTGCTTTAAAAGGGACACGGATCACACACACACACACACCCCACATGCTTGGCGAACCCTCTTTTTTTTTCACCCCGGGGGCAAAAAAAAGAAAGAAAAGTCTGGGACATCTTCAGCTTCCATGGCCGCGCCTTTTCATTTTTCTCTTTTTCCCGTTTTTTTCTCAGGGTTCGGGGCCCCGGGGCTTGGGCAGGGTGCTGAAAAACCGGAGACTTGGCACGAGGAGAGGCCGCCCTTCCGTGACGCGACCTCCGCGAGTCTCGCGCCTAAGAGAAACCACGGGAAGGAAAGGTCACACCACTTGTTTGGTATTTGCGTTGGAGAATCCAACAGCAACAACCGGGTGTCTGAACGAAAGTGCGCGAAGAGAAACGGCCAAACCGTGCACAGGCGTTCCTGAGTCCCTCCATTCCACTGATCCTGAGCTGACTGGCCAGAAAGCCCAAGCCGCTTGGCCCCGAGCTAAAACGAAGCCAAGCTAAGACTTTGAGGCCAAGCTGTTCAGGCAAGTCATTCATTTAATACTCGCAAAATCCACCTGGAAGTGACGATTTATTTTATGAGCCTCCTTTTTTTCGTTCCAGCCGAAACCTCCGTAGAGCGCCTTCTTGAGCTCCTCGTCGCTGTTGAAGAACAAGCTCCGATCCTCGACAGGCGCGCAGGGCAAGGTTTGTGGACTCTGCCCACCCGGAAATAACCGCCTAACCGCCAAAAGCTATTGGACGAGGAACCAGGAATAACCAAAGCATAACCCCTCATAACTCCAACAGGACTCAGAAACAACCGCCCAACCCCCAAAAGCACGACCTTGCAAAAGCTAAGACGGCGAGCAGGACAAAGCACCGCTCAGCAACCCGCTGAGACCGAGACTGTGAGCAGGGCAAGGCATTGCTTGGTTTTGTGGAACACAACACTCCTTGTCTCGAACATCACCCCTAAAGGATGTTCACCTTAGAATGGCCAAGAGCCAAAAGGTGATATGCTGGAATACAAGGACACTAGGAATTCTGGGTTCTTGGAGTTGGTGTGTCCATCTGAGCCATGCCGGAACTTCCCTTCACGCATCACCTAGCTTGCCGCGGATCGAACATTCGGGTCTCGAAGGGATCGGAACCGCTGTGGATGGACGAAATCCGTTTCGCACCGCCGTTCAGAAACCCGGGCTTCTGATTCGACTCCCCAACGCAAATACCAACAAACGTTGTGGTGTCAAGCATGGTGTATCTTAGGTGTCGCGAGAAGCGGATTTCTCCACCACGCAGAGTATGTCAAGGGCCGGTCTTGCTTTCTCCTCCAAAAAAAAAAGATTGCCCAAACCAACCCAGGCATAGGTGTCCTTTTAGGGTAAATAGATGGCCCTGGTAGATGATTAAACCACCAGGTGAACCAGGGCCATCTATTTTTCTATCAAAAACAAAAAGGACACCTATGAGCCCAGCTGGGCACCGTCCACCTCCAAATCGATCCGAATCGATCCAACCCGAGCAATTCGAGCGGAGTCCGTGAGGGAGGGGAAGGAGTCCCGGCCCACCACGATGTGCAAAAAGTTCAAAGGCACGGAGCCCTTCTCACCTGGCCGCATGAATCGACTGACGTCCATTTGGGGGCAACCTTTTCCCATTTGGGGGGTAAGTTCTGCCATGAAATGACCAAAGGTAACTTTTCCCCATGTGGGAAATATCATCGTCCTCTTGGGGGCTTGACTTCAATCCTCTCCAAATGACCAAGGGCAACTTTTCCCATGTGGGAGGTATCACCTGTGAAGTGGTTATTCGTTGACGTCTTGACCTGGAGGTTGAAAGGTCCCATGAACATGGGGCATTGGGGAAGACCACCCAAAAAGATTGCAAAATCACCCACTGAATGGGAAAAGCTACCCATGGTCAAAACTTGGGGCCGAACGGAATATTGATCAACCCCCACGTCCATTTGCTGCAAGTGGCAGAAAAAAGGGCAGGAGATGGTGCTTTCGGGTCGGATCTGAGATTCTGGGTCGAGATCCATCTTGGGGAAATCAAAAAGGGGCAGAGGGTGCCGCTTGAACTGGGGTGACTCATGAACTGGGGTGACTCAGTGGGAGGAAAACTCACCAAAACGTGAGCAGAAATGTGACGTGGTCTTCCCATTCTGGACCCCATCAGTTGCTCTTGATTCCCTGATACTTCGCAAAGTATGTGGACAACGAAAGCCTTGAACTTGACCGCAATTGGTGGTTGGATGTGGCTGGTTCACTTTCAACAAGAGTGTGCTTAGAATGGGGAAACCCTGCAATGTATTGCTTTCCCTTTTGTCACAGCCCCTTATCCGGGTAGCCTCAGAAAGAAAGACACACCAGGAAGGGAATCAACCACAGTGACCTGCGGGTGACCTTCGCAAAGAACTCAGCACCCGTGCAAAAGGGGCACAATGGAGATTAGTTCGATGAACAAAACAAATGCTGTCAGACAGAGTCGGCCATTGGCTCATATACAGAAACCTATACAATCAGCCTTTGATACATGTGTCTAACCAATTATGCAAACACCCTCCTACAAGATTGAGGCACGTTGCGCGTCCAGTAAGCAGTTGGCCCTGGAACAGGGTGTGTTACCACACTCCGACTGCAACAACCTTGCTTTGGGCTCCACTACTAACGTCTGCCACTCAGATGGTCTTTCCACAAAAGTATTTACCGTCTGGAACTCAGAGGTGAGTAGAACAGAACCCCTGTACACCCACCCACCCCGCACCTTCCCAACCCCCTGCACCCCCCACCCCCCTGTACCCCAACCCCCTGCACCCCCACCCCCAAAACATCAAAAACACACACAGGCGAGAAACGCGTCGAATCCGCCTTCCTGCAGCTTCACGAGCGGCCCTGCGCCGTGGTTTTTCGCGCTTTTTCGTGGGGCCGCGCGCGGCGAAGGAGCGGGGTTCGTCCACGTTTCGGGGTCCTGGTTTGGACTGTGTCCCTTTAACTGGGACCAAGTCTCTGGTCCAGGTTAGCGGACAGGTTGCTTCCATTTGCTGACGAAGTTTTATTTTGCCCTGGTAGGGTTGAAAGACAATCGATCACTACTGGAGATAGATGTCTTTGTTCCAGGGGACCAAGGGCCAAATGAGTGCCCTTCGCAAATCGCGTCCCAGAATTCAATCGGTGAACTTCCTTTGGGTGCATGTGTCGTTTTTGGGGGAACTTTCAATCTTTGCTTTGGCTATGGATGGAAACCAAAAAAACAACAAAAAAACATCCCCCAAAAAACGGAGCACACGGAATTGGGAGCTAGGCCTTTCTCCGCAGCATGTTGGAACCCTTTTTTCGGGCGCACGAGCCAAACCAAGCGTTTCCTGCGAAAACCCCCCCGATCCGGAGAAGGATTAGTCACACAGTCGGCCGCAAATATAAATTGGTCCTCCAGACCTTTTGGAGCAATGAAGAACAAACCACACCCATTGGGCCTCGAGCATGTAGGTCAATGTGAAAAAGGCCTGGTCTCCCCCGGGCTTCAGCCGGGTTGATGGACTTCATTTAAAAAGAGATAGCCAAGTTGCGATCGCTTTTTTCAGTCACTGCTGGTTTTTGGTGTCAAGCTCATGGCGAAAAAGCAGCTGGCGATCCAGGTATGTTCTTGTTGTGCTTGGGGCCTAGGCCTCAAATAGCCCTGGCCAGGGGTTCGCGGTAGATTCCAGGTTTGCTGCCCCTTCAAAACGTCCCGTTTCGTGTCCATGTAAGCCAATGCCCCTCCCTGAAAATGCAAGAAAGGAGGCTTTGCGTATTGCAACCGTCTTGCAGCAAGTCAAGTATCGTAGTCTATTTGCATGAGTACGCTTGTTCCCAACGGTCATCTTGGAAACCCCAGCCAAACGCCACCATCTTCAGCCCACCTCATCCAAACTAACTACGCCTCTGATCGACGGCTCCAAGAAAGAGAATTCTGCACTCGCAAGCCCGACCAGCTACGAACACGGCCATACATCATGTAGCTGGGGTCGAATCGGTGAGCCTTGCCGCATGATACTTCGACTCTGACATGCGGCTGATCAGGTCCAAGTCTTGCAAGAAATACACGAACACACCCCTCAACCTGACCCTCACCCTGACCCTCGCCTTTGCCACCTCACGCCTCTCACCTTCCTCTTCCCCTTCACTGCCCCTCACCTTCACCAAACACAATGCACAAAACAACACAAACCAACAGGAGTTCCGATATAACCCCTCCAAGCATCACCCCACCAAAAGGAGACTAATCCTAAAAACTTCCAAGGACGTATGATCCATGGCCAAAATCCTCGTATGGTTTATGGTCATGGTTCCCTGAATAGGAACCATTTATACTGGTTAAGCATCCTTACCACCATGACCATCCCTGGCAAAACCCCAGGTAAAGGCACCGAACCGGTCCTTTGACCACTAGTTTGGTTGCTGCAACGACCCCTCCGCCAAAAAGTGGTTCACTTTCGTCTGGGTCCCATTCGGAAAATAATTTCCACCAACATGTTTAAAAGTATAAAGCTCCTTTACCCGAGAGCAATCAAGATCTCACTTCCTGAGTGGATTGGCAACAAAAAAACAAACAGGAATTGTTGATTTGCCACCAAAACTCGGTAGCTTTCTGCTCTTCTGCTAAAAGTTTAATTTTTGTGGTTTAATGGAAAACTCATTAGTTGGCAAAAAGTCGAGGTCCTAACATCCCTTGGCAAAATGCGCCAAAGAAAATCCGAGTCCCGGAACTCAGGGAGTGAGAAAAAACTTTTGGAGCCCAAGCCTCTGGTCGCCCATGGGTCGATCGGATCGTTGCGCGCGACGCGCCTAGGGTCTTCTCCTCCAAGGTGTCCAGCTGAGGCCGCGAGAGCACCAGCACTTGTCCGTGCCGATGGTGCACCTCCCAAGGCCGGAGCGGAGGGTAGGGGAGGGGGTTTTGGGGGGTTTTGGGGGGTTTGGAAGGTGGGGGAGGGGGGAGGGGGGATTCTTGCTCTGATTTGCCCTTCTTGCTTGCAAGTAATTACATGGCTGGCTCGTCTTTTGGTGGACCCCCAAAAAAAGGGGACTACTCTGGAAAAAAGACCGACCCACATTTGGAATAACCTCTTTGTCTCCCTGCATTCAATGCGGCTCCGATCTTCCGGAGTGCTAGACTTTGCAAGGACTTTGGACGGCAGGAGGCATCGGCTTCCATCCGCAAAAAGGGCCAAGAAAGGACCTGACACCAAGAACCTTTTACCCAAAACCGCAATCTCTCATCTTCAACACACAAACAGGGCTGTCTTCTTTTTGTGGGCAATTTGCTTGTGGTAAACGGAAGACAAAAAAACCATTATTGTCCGACTCCAAAAATGAGACACAGGAAAGACCGCACCACAAAACACCTACGCCCATCCAACTGTCCACGCGCCTCCTCCTGCTTCACCGGGAAGTATTGCGACCAGACAGCGGACTTCACAGAGCCCTCACGCAGTGCTTCGTGAGTCAAAGGGTTTTGCCCATGCAGGTCTCTGTGGGCGTTTAGGGAGGGAATCGATTTTTACCTTGGTCGTTCGTGGCAGTGAGGCCGGGAAGCCCTCTGGGGTGTCTTCTTCTTTAAGGTTGGGCCCAGCAAAGACTTGGTAGGTGTTCAACTTTTGGCCTCCCTGTGAAAACCAACCAACTTGGGGGAAAAAAGTCTGTAGGCTCCTTGAGGGAACCCATTCGATTTTGGTCATTTTGTGGCCTAGTAGGGAACCCAGCAAAACCAGGATAAAGCAAAATGGCCGGGGGTGCCTATCTTCTGGCAACTGGGATCCACGGCAGCCAAGAACCACTAAGAAAGCAAAACCAAAACCTTTGAGACCAGGTTTTGTGATTTACATGGCTGGTTTCATGTCAAGCTCCTAAACCGGACTAAGCAGGATGCCCAGTTTTGACACACGACCTGCTGTGCTTTGCGGCTGTGGACCTTTGTGTGAAGCATGTCATGCAGTGCCAGACCGCCCTGCTCTTGGAGAGAGAAGCGTATGACAGGTAATCACACTAATTGCCTTCCTGACATGTTGCAAGCATTGGCTGGCTTGTAAAGGCCAGGTCGGTTTCCACTGCGGATCAGAGGATAACACTAGCGCTAGAGTTAAGGTAGCGGACATCAAACTTGCTTCTGAAGGGATCCACACGAGTTGGGTCACATCCAACTACTGAATATAGCAGCGGCAGAAGTCAAGTCAAGAGGTCTGCTCCAATTCGGAGGCTGCAAATAACTTAGCAAAACCAACTTCTCAAACAATCAGGGAAGCTGGTCGGGTCAGACGAGTCACAATCAAAACCCAGTAGTACAATGGTTGCCCCAGAACCATGTAAAGAATTAAGAAGGCGGCCACAGTTATTTATGGTTGGGTTTGTCCCTTACCAACTTTCATCTACCCGGGTTTCAATTGTGGCTCAAATGGTTTGAACACCTGACTTGGATTAATGGGAGGAGCGAAGCCTTCGAACATCTGTGCTTGGGTAGAAACCAAAGTCACGCAGGTCGAGCTTTGCGTCGCTCTGATTTTAACATGGGGCATAACCACCAAAATGGCGCGACGAAATATTATCTCCCCCCCGCCCTTCCAAAGGAGGCAGCTCACTTGGGATTTTGGACATCTGAGAAAGCAGTTGGGGGGGCTACTGGCGGATGGTTCTGTTTCTACCAAAAAATGGCGGATTGCCTTTTGACTTTGCTTTTACCCAAAGCAAAAGGGTACCATTCAATAGCCCCGCGTGCCCAATCCTCCAAATGGTCGGCGGGGGGGGGGGTTGCCTTTCAAAGCATTGGTTCCCTATCCCGCGCCATTTCGCAGTCCTGGATGGGAGCCAGAAAAAAAACATCACCATTTGGGGCCATGACTAAAAATGGGAACCCGAAATTGGTCAACCAAAAGTCAGATCAGGTCGATTCGCTTTGGTTGCAACTGAGATTTCAAGATTCTGGTATCCATGGATTCACAAACCTTTGGGGGGGGGGAAGGATTTTTCGTCAAACGGAAACCCCCCACCCCCCGTTCAAATCAACATCCGCCGAAACAGGTCGCCCATCTTTTTCACAACCCGGCCCCCACCCCTCCCCCAATTGTTTGAGTCTGACTTTGCTTTTAGGGAAAGCCTTTTTGGTTGGTTCCAAGAGGAAAACAACAGGAACGCCGAAATCTCCCACTTGAGTCGCAATCAAAACCCGGTACACAAATGGTGAACCCAGAACCAAGTGGAGGATTAAGAAGCCGGATACCCGCAGCTTTTTAGGGTTGGGATCGTCCCTTACTAACCTTCATCAATCCCTGGGCCTTGATTGTGGCTCAAATGGTTTGAACTCCATGATTTGGTTTTCAGGGAAAGCCTTTTTGGTTGGTTCCAAGTTCCCACTTTGGGGTCCCGGTCCAAAGAAAGACGAGCCACCTGCCCACCTCCCGCCTCTAGCACCTCCAGCTTGGACAGCCCTCGGAGCGAGCGAGGCCGGGCGGGCGGGCGCACGGCGCGAGCGAGGCTCTCGCCGAGTTGGGATCTGTTGAAGACCTCCTTATTTGAGCCTTTGGAGGCTTCAAGGCCCTCATTCTTCTAGGGGTACCTTCCATTTCCATTCTTTCCAGGGGTCTTTGAAAAGAAGGATGGTTGAAAAGAATGGGGAATCATAATTTTTGAGAGTTGGCCAAAGAAGTGCTTTTCAACCAGGGAGATTGCTGCTGCAGGCAGTTTCCTGTCCAATTTGGCTATGATTGTCAGGAGTTGAAACCGCCTGAAAAGTGGTTGCTAAATGATGCCCGCCAAAAGGCTTCCCTACCAGAATTCACACCTATTGAGTCTTGTCTCCAGGGACAAGACTCAACATGGGCGCTCGTCTGCGTTGGAGTCCGGCGCGTCCAAAAAGCAACTGAGGAACCTTTTCCAAAGTGGCGGTCTACACCAAATGCCCCTGACCAGACTTCACCTTACCCTTCATTGGTGGATTGGTTTTAGAATTCGACTCCCTGGTGGGTTGGAAAATTCAATGAGCCCTGGAACGAAACCGCTCCAGAAGCAGACCACGTGTGTGTCTTCTTTCAACCCAAAAAATGGGTGGCTTCCCTGCAAAAACTTTACAGGCAAGCCAGAACAACCCCGGGTCGGCCGCTTCGCGCCTTTCTGAAACCCGGACACCCAGTTTCCCGGCACAGCCGAGACCCGCACGGCTGGGCGCCGCGAGCCAGTAGGCATAGGCGTGCATGGCCTTCCGCTGGATCCTTCGATTTGTGCAGATCGGAGAGATCAAAGCCGAGAGCGAGGCGTTCTCTCGAAAACCTGTGGGCGTTCTCTCAAACCACTAGCTAGACCTTCTAGTAGGGGATCCCCCTGTGGATGGAGTCGCGGAAATCCATGCGTCTCGCACCACCGAACTCAGAAGCCCTGGAATGAGTTGAGTCCCCTGCAAAGACCAACAAACATGTTTTTCGACCATGGTTTCAAAGTGGTGCAGGAGTTCGTCCATCCACAGTAGGTTGTTTTGACCCCCCCCAAAAAAAAAAAAAAGAAAACAACTTGTGGATGAAATGGACACCCAACCACTAAACCAAAGCAAAAATAACAAAAACATGTACTGGGAAGGCTGGGAACCCGCCAATAAGATAATGGACTCCCAACATGCGTGGTTTCCTTGGCTTCCCCTTGAATACCAAAAGGAGGGAAGCTGTCTACAATGAACCCTGAAATGGGGCTGGTCAAAGAAAAAGGTGTAACCCCAAATGGGCTGCCCGATCGGTGAATGGAATATGGCCTAAAACCTGCGGTTCTGTTGTGGTTCAATCCTGACCCATTCTTTCATGGGGCTTGTACACACCAACTTCTGCACAAAAGAGAAAGCCTCCCATGGCCGCAGCTTTCTTTTTAAACCTTCAAGTGAAACCTGCTTCCACGGTGCTACGGCCAGCCAAGGTTCCTTTCTTTGGCTTCAAATGTCTCAGCCGCATGGGAATGCCCCAAATGCCCAAAACTCCCCCCCTCACTTGGGCAGGGCCTTGACCGGGACGTGGCAAAGGCATTCGTTTGACCGACCCACCCCACGCTACTGGACAGTTGTCAGTCGGAGCCCGAGGATCTGTTCAGCATCATGGCCCTGTGATGAAGAAGCCCCTGGAATGATGACTAGCAATGGCTTCAACCATGGCTTCATTTACCGTGGTGCGAGACTCGCAGATTGCGCAACCATCCACAGTACTCACAAAACATGGCTTTGCTTTTTCAGGAGGGAACCAGCCCAGTGATGGCGTGCGGAAAGAAAAAAAAAACGATTCCTGCTCGAACTCAGACCCCTCCTGGCGTCGGAGTCGCTGAGCGCCTCGACAAGCAACTCCACCTCCTCGGCCGGCCGGCTGGTGGCTCCGAAATGACTCGATCCCCTGCAGACGAGGGTTGATCTGCAATCATTGCCTTGGGCCCCGCCAGGCCTGCGGTTTGGCAGACTTGCTTGGGTGGTTGGAAAAGTTTGGCAAACAGAGCTGCAGTTTGCAGGCCTGCCAAGCAGTTTTGACCATGGGCAACCTTTGTTTCTTTTTGGGGCGCAGAAGCTGAGATAGACGCCCAGTGCGGGCGTTGAAATTGAACAAAACCAGCAAGAGCAGGGAGACGTTCCAGGATTTTGGTGAGCCTTGAGGCACGCAGATGCACAGCTTCTTATCAGGATCATGTGGAGGGCTATGTCACATGAAACGAACGCCAGAGCAGGGCATCCAACAAATAGTTTCAGACACGCTGGAACGGAGCGATTGCAGACATTGGAAGCGATTGCGAGAGTCATTGGACGGGAGTCTTGTTTGGTGGTTTCTCCAATGCTCATCTCATGTAAAGGGCCCGGCAAATAAACATGGTTGATCGAAAGCTCCGATCAACATGGGATGACCATTGTTTGGAAATTCGCTAACAAAACGAGTGAATATATTCGGCCCACATGGGACAAGTTACCCGCGCTCATTCTTTAGAGCGAAGCGGCCTTATGTCATGAGATAGTTCAAACTACCCCCTAGCCAACTACCCCTGCCCAAGTTAATTTGACTAGAGCTAAAAAGGCCTTCATAAGTAGTAGTCAGCTAGGGGGACTTTAGCATCCCATGACATAAGGATGGTTCCTCCCCTACAAAACGGAAGAAACCCCAAGGCGATACCCCAAAGAGGAAACGCCTCCTTTTAGTTGATGGCGGCTTGGGTTCAATCTTTATCAGGGGGGCTGTACAAGAAGACCCTTGCCCTTGCCCTGATTGGTCCAGACCCAAAGGACAGAAGGGACCCGCGAAATTGCAAAACCGTGGCTCAAGGTGATCGAATGTACGCTGGTGAGCAGTGAGTGACTTCCAAAGTGGGACTCCTTCGCTGGGCGTGTCTTTTCTTTGAGGGTGCCCCCGTTTTGGGTGGCAAGGGGAAAGTCACGATTTTGGGGGGTCCCTCAACAGAGACCACCAAACTATTATATCGGAGGTGCCATTGGCATCTCAGAAAGGGCGAAAAGACGACACATGGCCAGAATCTCGCTGTGCACATTCGCTCATGGAACCCCGCATCCACTTGTTCAGAAAAGGAAGAGGCTGATAGGTACTTCTCCCCAAAATGATGCTGGGTAATTTGCCCATTTAGTCGGCAGGTGATATCTTTTTGGAAACAAAAAGGAAGTTTTGCGAGTGGTCATCCCATGTACATCTGACTCTTTAAATCAACCTTGAGGGTCACAGTCATGGCATTGGAGGCTACCCTCCGTCCCAACATGGCAGGCCCTCCAAGAGGAAAGTGATGTTCCAGGTCGCACAGTTGCCTGTGGGGAGGGAGGTATCCAACTCTCTTCCTGAGATGGGCCAAAATAAGTCTGTTTGTTCTTCGCCACTAAACTTGGCGAAGAACAAAAATGTCTTCAAGTCCGAGTCCCGGAACTCAGATGAATCAAACATGTCTTTTCACCTCCCCCCTTTTCTGTATGCCAACATTGTTTAGTGCCCGACCAAAAGGAGTCTAGGCGAAACTAGGGCGCGCCTTTTTCTTTTGGGGAACCTTGTTTGCTTGGGGCTTGGAGAGAACAGAACCTCCTGGAAACCCAGTCGTCCAATCACAGATTCTCTTTGACCCCCCCCTGCTCCTCAACCCGGAGGGAGAACCCCCCACCCCCAGAACCCTCTGAAACCCAAAGGGAGAAGCTTCATGGGGAAAAAGCATGTATCCAAGATGATGAGGCAAAAAACAGCAGGTGCTGAACATAAATAAACAAACAAATAAATACAACAAAAAAACTCATTTCAGCAAATGGTGGTTTCCTTTAAGGAGACCCTGGGTGCATTCCCAGGCTTCGAACCCCATGGACTTCGATTCGCCAAGTCGCCAGGCTGCCCTCAGCGGCGCCGGGCAGCTCCTGTGGCATGTTCTGGCTGTCAGAAAGAAGAGCCATGGGCTGTTGTCAGACATGGGCTGTTGTCAGGAGAGCCATGGTTTCATGAACAATGGATTTCGCAATCCATGTGGCCCTGGGTCAAAAAGCCCGGTTACCCCCCAGTGAACATGGTGACCTTCCGTCTTCGCGGCCTCCACGAATACCAGCGTACGTGGGCAGCTGTGTTGTTGACGCCCGCACCCGCCACACTGCCCACATGCTGGCACATGATAAGCACACACGTTCCAGGACACTTCCCACATGCTGGCACATGATAAGCACACACGTTCCAGGACACTTCCCACATGCTGGCACATGATAAGCACACCCGTTCCGGGGCACACCCGCCACACTGCCCACATGCTGGCACATGATAAGCACACACGTTCCAGGACACACCCGCCACACTTCCCACACCTGCCACACTGCCCACATGCTGGCACATGATAAGCACACACGTTCCAGGACACTTCCCACATGCTGGCACATGATAAGCACACCCGTTCCGGGGCACACCCGCCACACTGCCCACATGCTGGCACATGAAAAGCACACACGTTCCAGGCACACACCCGCCACACTTCCCACATGCTGGCACATGATAAGCACACCCGTTCCGGGGCACACCCGCCACACTGCCCACATGCTGGCACATGATACACGCACACACGTTCCCACAGCACATGATAAGCACACGTTCCGGGGCCACACTTCCCACATGCTGGCACATGATAAGCACACCCGTTCCGGGGCACACCCGCCACACTGCCCGCAACAGCCTGTCGATGATCGCACGGCTATGGACACAAGCGTGATCAAGTGTGGAAGTGTGGAAGCAAGAATTTACGCAAGTGTGGAAGCAAGTACTAACTTGAAAAGCGGGCCGGCCTGATACGTCTTGTTCTCTTCCGGCTTGTCCTCCTGCAGAAACGCGCATTCCATACTTTGCACTTCGTGTCAATCCCAGCAAGACTTCTTTATTCCTTGACCAACTGCAAAGCTTCTCGGGCACTTCCGGCAACAGTGTCGAAAGCAAAGCAACCCTAGGCCAAGCGCACTGCGGCAGAGCTCCTGGTCCGCCCACACACGGGCAATCCCTGCAACGCAGTGCTCCTTGCAAGGACTCTAGCTGCTCGGCTTGTAGCGAGCAGCACGCCGCGCCTCCACGCGGGTGTCCGCCGTTACCGCCGCATCTACAATGCCGCCGATCCGGAGCGGGTTCCGGAATGTGAAGGAGTCTAGGCTCTGTCGGAAGGTCGCACCAAGCCTGCAGGCAGACATGTGCTCATGACACTGCGTGGCCAGGATTCGTGCCTCCAGCGCTTCTCGGAAATACGCAGACACTGCTGACTCGTGCTGCATTTCCTCCACTCCAGACGGGCCGCATCCTCGAATGATGATGGTGCACGTTTCCTGCACGGCCACAGCGAGTGTAAATGCCCAAGAAGCTCCCCATGGCAAGAAAAGCCTCCCAGTTGGAAATGGTAAGAAGAGCAACAACAGAGAAGCCCGGCCCCTCGAGGCTGGAAGGCCCCGCGATTTATCTATTCCGCCAGCCCAGATACATGAACTGTGCGTCTGGTTTGGGGCAGCAGCCTTCTGTAAGACTAAGAACAGGACCTCCACTGCCACGTATCAGGCTTTCCCAACTGTCGTGCAAGCTTTGTCTTCTACGCGGCCGCAACACAGCTGCTTCTTCATCAGCCAACGTGGTGTTCCAGCAGGTTTATTTTTTCATCTGGCCGCAAAGTGGCCTCGCTAAAGAACACGCGCTTGAGCTGATTGAACTTATCCCAGCCAGACGCGAACCTCCCATCTACGCCCCGCTAACTGCCAGCGAAAGAACCCAATAGTGTTACCACACTGCTTTGAGGCAAACAACTATATGAGGAGCGGACAAAACCCTTTACCTGGCCCTAGTACTTGTCGGAACGTCATCGTTTTTGGGGGGAACTGAAGTGTTTTCGAACTTCTGCAAGTCCAGCCAGCTATGAAATCGCCAGCTCCAGCGCGAAAATCGCAAGCTTGTAGTATAAGTCTAGTGCACGAAGTACACCTCCGAAGCTCCATCTAAAAAATCGTAACTCTGTGGTATAAGTCTAGTTACGCGACGCACTCTGCCGCTCCGGCTCGCGCATCGCGACATTGTGGCATAAATCCGCGAAGTAGACTTCCGCGGAGCAGCTCGGAAACTCGCAACTTTGTAGCAGAAGTCCAGCACGCGAAGTGCACTTCCGCAGCTCCACCTCGAGAAAGCGCAACTTTGTAGCAGAAGTCCAGTGCGCGAAGTATTGTTTCCGCCACTCTAGCTCGAAAGTCGCTACTTCTAAGCACAAGTGTAGCATTGACGAAAATTACTTTGGCAGCTCCGGCTCAAAAGTGGGGACTTGCCTTATCGTTTTACGGCGGCCACGCAAGGGTCCCACCGTAACTAAGCTGCAACTGCAGGGCCGCGTGTTGACCAAGGGTTATCGTTTTCGGGGTAGGCAGAAGCGTACCCCCCTTTACTAGAGTGGTCTAGACGTGTTTTGGCCGTGGCTCATACGGCTTACGCAGGACGTCTTTTTGCAAGGCACGGGCTCTGCGCTTGCTAAGCACGCGACACACTTGTTTCCCCCCTCCCCAGCACGTGATGTTGCTGGCTTCCTTGGCAGAAAGGCGCGCAGCCACAGCCAAGGAGCTTGCTTCATGAAAGTTAAGAGAAGCGCTCAAACAGGACCACCGACATTCTGACAGCTCGAACAAAGAAATCACGGCGGCAGCCCGGGCACGGGACGCAATACGGCCAACTTGTCCGACGCGCTGCCCAGCGGCCTTGGCGCTCGTCTCTTTCCGCTTCTCCGCGCTTTCTTCCTGCGCTCGCTGGTCTGGCAGTTCCAAGTGGGGTATGGTTTCCAGGGGAAGCGTAGAGCTGAGTGCGGGGGCCGGACAAGCGTGGAGCTGGAAAAGCGTGGTGCCAGGAAAAGCGTGGAGATGGAAAGGGGAAAGCGTGGAGCTGGGAAGACGTGGAGATGGCGAAGTGCGGGGCTGAGGATGCGCGGAGCTGGGCGAGCGTGGAGCTGGGAAAGCGTGGAGTCAGGTAAGTGTGGAGATGGGAAGCCCTCGCAAGTGCAAAATGTGGAGCGGAAGAAGCGTGAAGCCGAGCCAGCGTGGGGTTAGGGAAGTGTGGAGATGGGAATGTGTGGAAGAAGGGGAGAGCATGCAGGAAAAGTGCAAAGAGCGGAAGAAGCGTGAAGCCGAGCCAGCGTGGGGCCAGGGAAGTGTGGAGATGGGAATGTGTGGAAGAAGGGGAGAGCATGCAGGAAAAGTGCAAAATGTGGAGCGGAAGAAGCGTGAAGCCGAGCCAGCGTGGGGCCGGGGAAGTGTGGAGATGGGAATGTGTGGAAGAAGGGGAGAGCATGCAGGAAAGCGTGGAGCCGGGGAAGCGTGAAGCTGGAGCCGGGTGAGTGTGGGAAAGCGCGGAGCTGGGGAAGCGTAGAGCAGGGCGAGCGTGGAGATAGGACGCGTGTTGGGAAAGGATGGAGGCAGGAAAGCGGAGCCGGGCGAGCGGAAAGCGTGGGAAAGCATGGAGCCAGGGAAGCGCGGAGATGAAAAAGCGTGGAGGTAGGAAAGGTGGAGCCTTCTAGCAAGCTGAGCCGGGGAAGCGCACAGCCGGGCGTGGAGATAGTGAAGCACGGAGCCGGGGAAGCGTGGGTGAGCGTGACGGAAGGCGCGGAGTTGGGAAAGCGCGGCGGCGGGAGAGCGTGGAGATGGGAAGGTGTGGCGTGGGCGTGGGGAAGTGTGGAGCCGGGGAAGTGTGTGGGGCTGCAGCGAAAAGCAAGGCGCTCGGGAAGTGTGGAGCGAGGCGCTCGGGAAGCGTGGAGCGGCGCACCTGCAGCGCGAAAGCGTGGAGCGGGGCGCCGGGGACGAGCGGCGCCTGAAAGCGTGGAGGAAAGTACTCGGGAAGTACACAGCATGCCGCAAGGCGCTCGGGTAATGCGGAGCGCTGCGCATGCAACGCAGCAGTGTGCCTGGGAAGCGCGTGGCGCCCGGGAAGCGCCGAGCAGGGTACCTGGAAAGCGTGGAGCAACGCATTTGGGTCCAGGAAGTGTGGTGGAGACCAGGGCAGCGCGGAGGAAAACCGCAGCGAGCCGGATGGCGGGCCGAAACGAAATGAGCCGAATGGAATGGAACAGAGGGCGATCTTTCCTGGAGCCTGTGGAGGAGCGCAAGCCTACAAGGGACAGAAAAACTAAACCCAAGTGTTTGGTCGGGCAGTGAGCAAAAAGGCTGCCATGCCAAAGGGGCTTGCAGCGAACGTAAGTGGTTCCAGCCTCGTCGCGCTCGTTTTCCACGTCGCGCTCATCTTCCATGTCACTCGGCGCCACGGCCTCCCCAGCTCCAGACGCAAAGCAACATCACTGCCCGTGCTTCTGGAAGCCAACCAAGGTAGGAAAACACTTACACAAATAGGCTCGATCCGGCCTTTTCCGCGTCAGGGCACAGAGCCTCCGACAGGGCACAGATGGCTTGACCGAACCCATGGAGATGACCCAGCCGAGAGCACCGCCCCGCATAAAGGCGCGCACTCCGCACGCTGAGTCCGCATCGACATGAATCGAAACGAACCGGGGCATTCGTGCGTTTTTTTTTGCACGCCATGACTTGCGCGCCCGCAAGCGACGCTGGGCGCAAGCGTGCCTGTTTCTGCCTTGCGCTGTGCCAGTCCAGCAGCGCTTCATACTCATCCTCCACGCTTGATCAGCGGTCGCCAGATAACAAAAGACATGCGTTGGTGAGAGGGGGGGGGGAATTGGAAGGAAGTACTTCCAACACCCAAGGCTTGTCTTAAGTGAAAGGCCACCAATCTACTGACCGAGGAGCACATTCATAGCATGAAGGCGAATGGCATGAGCAGAGCTTGCAGTAACAGTAATGCGTATCCTGCCCTGCCTGCTCTCTCTGCAGCTCCTCATTGCCTTCACGCTCCTCACTGCGCCCAAAACCGACAACGGAGGCTGGGTGGAAGCTCTGAGAATCTAGTATGTGGCCAACGCCGTGCTTCCACTGCCCTGCCTTCTCTTCCTGCCACTCTCGCCAAGCTTCCTGAGCGCCCGCGAGCGCGCGGCAGGAAACAGCGAGGATGCTCACATGGAGACTCTCACGGCGTGGACACTGCCTCACTTTCACATGTCTAAATTCCACACCTGCACACTTTCGCGCTTCCAGGAAGCATTGCGAAGAGTTCTCCCGTACGGGGCCCTTGGACTAAACGACAGAAAGCCAGGTTGCACAGAGCGAAGTTGCACGCGTAAGAGTCAAGTTGCACAGAGCCGAGCTGCACAGAGCCAAGCTGCACAGAGACAAGTGGCACAGAGAGAGCAGCTCTGTAACTTTCTGCGGTCCGCGCGAGTGTCGGCTGGAATCAGGTTTTTTGAACAAGGCACCGTGCGGACAAATTGGGAAGGGCAGATGTCTGTTTCCTCGTCAGTTCCTCGCGTCAGCCCTTGGTGCGTTTGCTGAACTCTCTGTCACTCTTGTTCACTTACGCTCTGCAGGCTGTGCATGAGCACTTGGAAGACTACACGAGCCTGCGCCCGGGAGATGCGCGCCCCCGCAAGGAGCGCAGGCGTCGCGTTGTTGGTTCGCATCTTGAAGCCACGTGTTCAATCTCCATCTGCGGAAGTGGAAGGGTACAAGTGGAAAGTGCGCTGTTGGGCCAGCGTGGAGCGGGGGAAGTGCGGAGGTGGAAAAGCAGAGGCAGGAGGCGTGGAGGACAGCGTGGAGCTGGGCTTGTGGAAGCCAACGAAGCGAGGAAGACATGACACCAGGCACGCGTGGACACCTTCCCCGGAAAACATATATGGCTCGGGGGCAATGGCCGGCCTTGCCTCTGCCTGCAAATCTATCCAGGCCATCTCATCCTCTGCGCGCTCAACGTTAAACAACGAATGCTTTGCGAGATGGTGTTAGGCGACCAGGCCTCCAGGAAGTAATCGTCCACATCCTGGAGCTCAAAGCGCCAACTCACCGGGACAACATTGGTCTAAATGCCGGAGCTACCCAGCCTCTTCTGCATGCTCCAGTTTTTTTCTTCCGACTCCTGGTAGGACAAAGTTGCGGAGGAGTGCATACCATCTTAGTGGAACGCCAGCTAGCAATATAGTGGCAATGCGGAAGTGCGGCGCAGCGGAAGCATGGCAGCGCGGCAGCGAGAAAATGCGGAAGCATGATCGTGTGGCAGCGTGAAGGTGTGGAAGAAAACATGCGGTGCAGGATGCGCGCGCATGTGTGGAAGTGTGGAAGCAAAAAGCTCTGAAAGTCTGGAAGTGGAAGCGTGGGAGGCTGGCAGTCTGGTAGGAGTCCGAAAAAGTGGGAGGAAAAGGCGTGTGACAATGTGGAAGTGGAGGCGTGGCAGTCTGGGCGTGTGAGCACGAGCGGGTCGGCAAGCGTGGAGGCAAGGCAGTGTGAAAGTGTGGATGTGGAAGCGTGGGAGTCAGGAAGTGTGGCCGAAGATGCGTGGGTATGGAGTGCGCATATGTGGACCGCGCTGCGCAAAGGCGTGCGCTCCGCACGCTCAGTCCCCCGCCTGGTCTGCCGAGCTGGTCTTGACGGAGTCTTCTGTCGGTCGCTGCTCCGTCTCTGCGAGCCGCTGCTGCTTGGCACGAAGCTCCTGCAAGAGTTAGCGCGTAGTTGCTTGGCGAGCCAGCAGGCTGGGCTACTGGCTTTGACATGACTTGTTGTGTCCTGCTTCACTTCTTCCAGGACAGACAGCACCTGCTGGCGCGAGCACAGGGGAGTTATGAACTCAAGCGCAATGGTGGCAAACAACAGAAGGGCAAGACTGTCTTGGGAGAACCGGCGCGGCCCATTCCTTGCTACCCATCTGCCTCAGCAAGCTCTTGCAGCCTGGCAGGCAGCTCCTGCAAGTGGCATGCATCGTCTGGTTGCTGAAGCATCAGCTCGCCAAAAACTTTCTTCACATCCTGCTCCACTCGCTGAAGCTCCATCTGCTTCGAGAGCACCTGCTCGCACAAGCAAAAGAGCTCCCCGTCAAGCCAGCCCAAGTCGAGGGAGCGTAGGCATTACACCCTCGGACTACGCCCGAGACAAACCCGCCAGAGCGCCGCCCCGCTTACAGGCGGACACTCCGCGCACTGATCACACTGAGCCCCCCGCCTTGTCGGCCGAGCTTCCGGCGCCACTGCGCGCATCGGTCTTGTCGGACGCTTCCGTGTCCACCTTGTCGGCAGCCTCCGAGCACGCGAAAGTATTGCAGTCAAACCCCAGCGCCGCGACCTCTGAAATTCACAGAGATCGCAGGACAAGATCGTTTTCTTGGGGTTGACTATGCGCAGCGACGGCGGGGGGATCACTTTGGTCGCAGTTTTTGGATCACTTTGGTCGCAGCTGAAATCCACTCACTTTGGTCGTAGTTTGAGCATTTGCGGATCACTTCTGTCGCAATTTTTGGATCACTTCAGGCGCAGTGGAAGATAGCTTTTTGAGCACTAACAACAGGACACACGCAAAGGGTGTTGCCTCTCAAACACCTAACAACAAGACATGCCGCGTGGGGTGGGGTCGACAAGGATGTTGCCTCTCAAACACCTAACAACAAGACATGCCGGGTGGGGTGGGGTCGACAAGGATGTTGCCTCTCAAACACCTACCAGCAAGACATGGGGTGGGGTCGACAAGGATGTTGCCTCTCAAACACCTAACAACAAGACATGCCGGGCGGGGTGGGGTCGACAAGGATGTTGCCTCTCAAACACTTAACAACAAGACATGCCGGGCGGGGTGGGGTCGACAAGGATGTTGCCTCTCAAACACCTAACAACAAGACATGCCGGGCGGGGTGGGGTCGACAAGGATGTTGCCTCTCAAACACCTAACAACAAGACATGCCGGGCGGGGTGGGGTCGACAAGGATGTTGCCTCTCAAACACCTAACAACAAGACATGCCGGGTGGGGTGGGGTCGACAAGGATGTTGCCTTTCAAACACCATAGTCAACGGCGAAGAAACTACGACCGAAGCGAGTAAGGAAACTAGGACCGAAGCGAGATGAAAACTAGGACCGAAGCGAGCCAGCAACTAGGACCGAAGCGAACCCGCGACCTCCGCAGCGACTGCAACCGAAACCGTTATATGGTAGTTTATCATGTTTGCTCCACTTCCGTAGACATGACATGTGGAGATTTGTCATGTTTGCTTCGATGCGCACTTCCACAGTCATCGACAGGTCAGTTTCTGCGGATGGCAGCACCTCTTTCCGCACTTCGGCGCTTCCACACTGTCACACTTGCACGTTTCCAGACTTCCACGCTTCCACACTTCCACATGCTGGCACATGACAAGCACACACGTTCCAGGGCACACCCGCCACACTTCCCACATGCTGGCACATGATAAGCACACCCGTTCCGGGGCACACCCGCCACACTGCCCACATGCTGGCACATGATAAGCACACACGTTCCAGTGCACACCCGCCACACTGCGCATATGCTGGCACATGATAAGCACACCCGTTCCAACATGATAAGCACACCTGTGTGTTGCAGGAGCTCTTTCCCTTTTTTAACGTTGGCTGAAGCAGGCTCCAGGCCTTACATTCAAGCAGTGTGTTGGAAGCTCTCGTTCTTTTTTAACGGGCCCCCCTGTTCTTTTTTTTTTAAGAATGATTTTATGTAAGACAAACTTTTTCGGACAGTCATATTGTCAAATCACGCACGCCTGACGGAGGCCGCGAAGGCAGAAGCATACCGTTCTGGCTGTCAGAAAGAAGAGCCATGGGCTGTTGTCAGACATGGGCTGTTGTCAGGAGAGCCATGGTTTCATGAACCGTGGTGCGAAACGGATGGATTTTGCAATCCACATGGCCATGGGTCAAAGCCCGGTTAATTACGCCCCAGTGAACATCAACCAATCCGACCACTAAAGGTTCTAAAATGGGTGGTGAATTCACCTACCCCAAAATGGTACCATTGGTTTTGCACCCACCCTGAGAATTGTCCTCATGACCCCGAGAAAAACTCCATCCCTTGGTGGTGTCCTTTCACAAATCCCAAAACGCTGGGAATGAGAATTGGAATGACCCCGAGAAAAACCATCCCTTGCTGGTGGTTTCCTGAATTCGGGGATCCCCCGCTGAATTCCATTTCACATTCCCTATCGCGTCAGCAAGGTTTGAGTTCAGGAGGGTTTGTGTCCCACTTTGGTTTTTGGAATCGGACCGAATCGGACCCCGAAATGGCCCCGTTTGGTGGTCCTGTTGGTGTCCCTTGAAAAAACCGCCCAAAAAAAGGGACGCCCCAAAAACAAGACAGACCCACCCGAGATACGAATGCGTCGTTTTTTGTGTTCTTGGGGTTGGTTTAAAGGGAGGCCAAAAGGAAGCCAAACCTTTTGAGGCGGGGGAACCCCTATATTTTGAGACAAACCTGTCCCCAAAACCCTGTTTTGGGGCTTGTGCTTGTTTTAAAAAAAATGGCACCCCAAAAAGAAGACAGACCCACCCGAAACCCTGTTTTGGCCTGGGCAAAGAAACACCTAAAAGTGGTTATTTCTCGTTTTTGTTTGTGTCTTGGATCTTTTCTGGGGGGCCGAAGGTGCTATGAAAACAGAAGAACACCAAACCGTTGGATAGCCGGTTCTAAGTGGCCGATTGTGGGTTTCGGCTGGGTTGGTTTGCTTGAGGGACGCTTTTTGAAAAGCAGCCCTGTTTGAGGGCTTGATTTTGAGACACCCAAATCGGACTGAAGACGTTATGGACAGTGGGTGTGAAATCCATCCGGGGCCTTTTGGCATCACTTAACCCACAAGGAAGCATGTTCATGGGGACTGATGTTGATGCCCACATAGCGAATCTGGCGGATTCCCCAAGGAAGAAACAGGAGTGACCAAAAACAAAGGCCAGCAACTTGCAACAGCCTTCCTGGAACACCAACCTGCCACCAAGCTGCGTTCGATTTTTCCCAGACATGCCATAGTGGCGATCCAGGAATGGATTTCTAATTGTTCTTTGTAAGCCTTGAAGACAATCGGAGCGCCACCGCAGCCCGGAACCAAAGCTCAGCTTCGGTGAAAAAAAAAGCTCTGAGAGGAACTCACCGAGACTCAACCGCACGAAATTTGGGGACCACCTAAATAGCCAAGTTGCAGCCTTTTTCAGTCACCCTTGCTGGTTTTTGGGGTAAAGTTCATGGAAAAAAGTAGCAACTGGCGATCCAGGCAACAATTTTGCGGCACGGCCCGCACGAGTCAAAGCGCGATGCCGCTTTGCAGCCGAAGGAGGGCCAATGGCAACACCAACAAAAACCAGCGGAAGCACCCAATCAATCGACCGGGGGGAACCCTGCTCCAAAGTGATGCAGAAAAAGTGAAAGTCCCGACAAAAGCAGAGAAGCCTGGCTTTTAAAAAGAAAGGAGCGGAGAACTCTGCTTGACCCAAATTGCATCCCCCCCTCCGCCCACCCCCCCTTCCCCCCACCCCTCCCCCCCCCGCCGGGATTCCGCCAACTCGCCTCGTCGCTCATTGTTTCCGGCGTGAGCTTCTCCAGTTGCTCCCGAAAGGCCCGCACCTCACCCCCCCCCCACGAAGGGGCCATGTCCGGTCCATTTTTTGGGTTTACCCCACGGACTTCAACCCAGACAACCACTGGGTTTAAGTGGGGCTCCCTGTTGGTTTGAGTTCAAGCCTACTTTGTGATGTCAAAATATGCAAGCATATGTGTCCAGGCGACTCGTTTCAACATCCACCCTACCTGAACAGGGGTCACCTTCGGATGTCCGCATAAGGTTGATGAATGTACAGGCGTTCATGGAAATTGCCACTTTTAGCGAAATGGAGCAAACCCTGCTTAAGGGGGACAACAGGGGTCACCTTCAGATTTCCCAAATCAAATTTATCAATTTGCTGGTGGTGTTCATGGGAAATCGAATCGGCCGGAGTCACTGGATTTTTCAAGTCATTTGCATCCGGAAACGGGGAAACCCCGGCGTCCACCGAATGCGTTTGCAAAACACCTACCAAAGGGAGAGCAGGAGTCTGCTTCGGATTTCCCCAAATCAAAAATCGATCAATTTGCTGGTGCTCATGGCAAATTGCCACGTTTGGAAGTTCGAACACGGAAATGGTTCAACTGGAGTCACTCTTACATTAGCCTGTTCAGGTGGTCACCGGACTTCGTCCAAAAGTTGCCTTGCTCGTGGGTTCCGTTGAAACTGCCACTTTGGGAGGTCCTTAAAAGGGAAATTGAGGGGCCCTGTTGTTGGTGGAAAGACTCTGCTTTACCCTGAAACAGGGGTCAACTTTTCGGGTTGGTGAAATGGGGCCCGCAAAACCTGGGCAGGCTTTGGTATTGGTCATCCGTAGTTTAGATGGGATAGCATATATCACCCGTGGCTCTATATATATATATATATATATATATATATAGGCAAGTTGTTCAATGTTCACCCAGAAATGAGAAATGGATCCCTATGAAAGAAACCTTTGTTGGCATCGCCAAGCACTTGTTGGGCAACAGGCTCCATGTTTTATTGGTGGGAGGTAGAGTCAATGTTAGATAATGTCTCTGTGTTTCTTCAACAAGATACTGTGGATGGTTGCAAAATACGCGAGTCTCACACCACGAAATGCAGCCATGGGAATGACACCTTAATGTTTGTTGGTATTTACAGGGTCTTCAAGTCATTCCAGGGTTTCTTAGGTTGCCTGAAATAGATTTCGTCCATCCATAGTAGCACTATTCCTTTTTGGGCAAACATCCTACTAATGTCGGATTCAATTCATGGCCATTTGTTTGCCCCTTTTTGAGTTATCCAAAAAATGGAAACCAACAGAAACCAACAGGAAAGCAACCACGTGAGGGTCCGGCTCCTATTTTGAGACACATATGAGCCATGGTCAAAACTCCGTTTCCTTTGGCGATTGGGTCATGGTTGCCCATTGCAACGGCTAAGGATCCTTACCAGGCGTACCATCCCAACGTGACTAGGTCCTCCAGTAGATAGGTTAGAATAAGGGTACCCTTTTCTCTGTAGTCTATTTTAGTAGGGGAACCCTCCCAACCAAAAAAGGGGTGAGAAAGGGTACCTAGCTGGGGGACCTAGGCTAACTCCGGGCAAAGGAACCGTTTTCTTTTGACCATGGCCCATATCTTAGTCGGCTCCTTCCCCACCCGTGAAGACGACGGGTTGCAACGGTCGCGGAACAAAGCACAGCTGAAGGCGGTCAAGAAACCGGCCCTGCTTTCCAAGGGTCTGCAGGGCTCCCATGAAAAATACCAGAACCTTCACTTCTCAGTTCAATCCACTTTGACGCTCCAACATCTTTTTTGGCACCCACAAAATGGATTCAAAAAAACTTGTCCGTCAAACCCCCCTTTTGCTCGATGCCAGAAATTCCCCCATGCGGTTTGGGTACCCCGATCTCCCCGCGCTCCAGCCGCTGGGCGTTCCGGGCACGGTCTTGATACGACTCCTGCGGCACGACGTCCAGCAGCTGCTGCCTGTGGCCGTCGCGTCACTCGAGTCCGCCGAGTCCGGTTGCCTTCCAATTGATATTTTTCTGGCGTGGTTAGAGCCTGGTGGTTTGGAGGTTTCCACAAGTGCAAGAAACATACATACCTTTACATACCCCTTGGAAAAATGAACCCCTTAAAGGATGAACAAGGGGTACGTACTTCCACCCTTAGAAGGTTGGGGGGTGGTTGGTAGTGTGCCTAGGGTCCCATTTCCTCCACAAAAACCTGGTCTGAAAATGGTCGGGACCCGCCATGCCTCAAGATTCAAAAGGGCGGATATCCACGCCCATTTATGGTTGGGACTATCCCTTACTAACCTTCATCTACCCGGGTTTTGTTTGTGGCTCAATCGGCGGTTTTCTCCACGAATCCATGGCTGGATTGGTGTGCTGAGAGGCGGGGAACCCTTGTTCTCTTCAAAAAGCCAGGGGTTCAAATCCAAATCCAAACCAATCCTATCACCAACCTTGTGGAAGTCAAAAAGAAAGAAGGTAGGTGCTTACCACGCGCCTTGCTGAGAAAAAGGAACATACTTGTGCAAAGATATTTTCTGGGCATCAGAGAATGTGGTCCTAAGCAGCCAACTTTCCACAACCACACAGGGAACTCACTGGAAAAGTGGCAAAGGGTGATCTTGTCTCACTTCCGATTGAGTGGATTGGCGACAGAAAGAACCCAGGAACTTTCTATATGCCACTAAAATGGTCTTCCCCAAAGTTTGTCCGCAACGGAGCTCAGGAAGTGAGCAAAATATTCACCGCCCGCAACAAACACAAAAGGGGCTTAACCCGAGGCGATATCGCCAGCTCCTCCCCAATGGGCTGGCTGCAGATGATACCCCCCAAGTGGGTGATCGAGTGGTTTCCGTGGCTTCAACTTACCTTCCACTTGCCAAGCCCGGAGTCAACCCCCCAAGGGCGAGCCCATGGAAGCGATTCGAACGGACCCCGACATGGAAGACTTGGTGACCTATTTGCCGAGGCCGACTAGGGGAGCTTCCATGAGGGAGTGTAAGTAGGCGGTTAAAACAACCAACCATAATTTCTGACTTTGACCCCTGCCTAAACTTGGGCAACATGAAAGCCTCTGAGTGTAGGATGACATAGCGAAACCTAGAGTGCAGAAGAGATGTTGGAGTTCCACATCTCTTTTGGCAGACACGCAAGCCTCAGAGACACATCCTCGGTTCCAAACGTAAAAAGATCGATGTTGGCCCAAAACATGATCGGTTTCGCTGGGAACCGCCGCTCTCTTTTCTTTTCTTTTTTTGGGGGGGGGGGGGGCGACCAAAGGCTAAAGCCTCGCCTCAAGGGCCCGGAAGCTCCTCTGAGAAGCCGCAACCAAAAAGAGGGGGATGACGGGTGGAGAAAGTGGAAGAGGAATTGAGCCTTACTTACTTCCTTGGATTTGGGGATTCCCTGAAAGGCAAAACCATCGAAATAAGTTTATAGGGGCTATTCCATTTCTGGGCCTGCCTGTCGCAGCAAGGAAAGGAAACTAAAGAGTTCCCAATTGAATATTGAGACAACTTTTCGGACACTAGCTCAATATTTCTCAGACCAAACCAACCCCCCCCAACCAAAAAAGAACAAAGGCCTTGTCCAAAACTTTGGACGGCCTCCCGGCTCTTTGGGGAACTTCCTGTACCCAATATGGTTTCCAGAGGTCTTCCAAACTCATCCTGGAAAGGCCAACTCCGGGCGCAAACCTCACCGCTCCCTTCACCCGCCCAAACTGGATCCCCCCTTCCGGGGGCGCGGGCGCGAGGTAGCGCACGTTGCCGTAGTCCCCAGCCGCCGCCGCGGAGGTGGGCAGCTGTGAGAGCTCCGCGATCTTCAGATGCACCTCTGGGGTTGGGTGTGGGGTGGGTGGGGGAGGGTGGGGGGAGGGGGGGAGAGAGGTGGTTGGGGTGGGGGGGGCGGGGGTCGGAATGCTCCCAAGTACATGGCAAAAGGCTCCATCCAACTGGCGAAACATGTTGCAACATGCGGTCATTGGGTGGCAAGGGCGCCAAGGGAAGCTAAGCCTAACAAATTGGAGTGCAAGAATTGGAGAGCGAACCGAATGGTAGCAAACGAAGAATGGGAAATATAAACAAGAAGTACTGGTCTTTTTTGTCCTTCATTTTTGGACGCGCTGTGAGGTGAGGTGGACGACTTTTGCGTGTCTGGAAAGAAAAGCGGCAGGGAAAAAGCCCCTCGTTGCTGTTTCCCGTTTCGGGGGCAACGAACTGGTCATGGCAGCAAGCCCACTGGCATTCCGGAAGCATTGGGCATACTGTTCAGGAAAAGGAACAGAGGATACCCCTAAATATGAAATTGAAAGTAACAACCCATGCTTAACCACAAACCATGGTATTTCAGGGAACAAATGCGAGGGTTTCGTTGTTCCTTGGCTTGGAATACTTGTCGGCATCGTATCATGAGAATCCCCTGGTTCCATTTCCCCCAAACAAAGCGGGGAAATGGCTCGACTGTCACTTCCCAAGCGCGGCGGCGGCGCCGCGCTATCCATCTCACCCTCCCTGCGCATGTCTGGCACAAACATGCACGACCTCGGAAGAACTGAGCGGCGGGAGAACAAAGCCACGTGTACATTTAGTTGAGGCTACCCTTTTCACATTGGATGGAAGGAAAACCAAAAATTGTGTCTCCATGTTTAGGGCCTCCCGTGTGAGGGGGAAAAACAACACGGACCCATCGATGTGAAGTCCTGGCGCAACGCTTTAGCAGGGTTTTGCAGATCTCCTTTCCAAAAGTTGGCATTTAAAAAACATTTAAAAAAACCCAAAAAAAAATGACGAAGCCCTTCTTCTTTTTTTCGGGGTGTGCCTTTTAGCCATCCACCAAAAGCTGGACGCCCGGAATCTGTTCATTTTTCCACCACTTTTGGAGGACCTTTGTTTCAGGGTCTGGAGCCATCCGAACTCCCGGAAGCGCCGTCAAACCTCCAGGGTGTGGAGCCACGCTATCCACCGATCCGGTCGAATTCCTTCAAAAACGGGTGCTCCTTTCGGGTCTTTGCTTCCATTTGTGGCTCCAAAAACCGGCAAATGGCACCGTGGGAAAATGGGAGCAAAGGCTACACGCGTAACCCCAGCTCCTTCACTTTGAGCCATGCCCATTCACCAAGGGGCCCGTTTTGGGGATTCGATCTGACAGCCAAACGGGGTCTCCCGGCATGCCGGAGCCCTCCGCCGCCACCATCTCCCGCAAGATGGCCATCAGCACCTCGCTGCCTCGGCCACTTCCAGCGGCTCTCAGGGCGGCCGAAGCCCCGCGCCGACTCTCAGGGAAGGGCTTGGACGGCATATTGTTTTTTCTTCTGCAGATCATGCACTGCTCCTGAACCTACTCCCAGGAAGGCAAAGGCCCAAAGAGTCCGAGCCTTCACGCCTCAAAGGCTCAATCTGCAAAAGAAAGGGAACAGAAACCCAAATAGTACCTGACAGACCCGAGGAATAAACCGACCTGATCTTTGCACCCGAGATTGTTGTACGTAAGAAACCCCAAAGATACCTGAAACAACAAAGCAGCAAACAAAACTGGCTGGCCCGAAGAATACAAGACTGGTAAACTTGGTAGTTTGGGTAAAGCAACTGGTTGTCGGGCCGAGTGCCGGGGGGATCTTTGTTTCAGCAACAGACCCAAGTGATCAAAAGGCACGTAGGTTTCATCACAATGGTCGAATTCGGGAACCCGGCCTTGTTGGGTCAAGGGTCATCACCAGTTGTTTACAGAGAAAGGTGAAATGATGATTGGGATCAGAATCAGGACGTCGATTTGCAAAAGTCACCTAGGTCGCAGAAGGCCGCCTAGAACATGGTTCCATTGCCGGGAGAGAGCCTTTTGACCCCCTTGAGAGCATGCAGAGACCCCCTGAAAGTCAAGAAACCTTTTTGCCCATTCCTGCTTTGTACGGTTGATTTACGACATGCACAAGGTGAACAACTCTGCAATTCACCCACGGCCTGTGGTGATTGATTGTCTTGCTTCATATGGCGGGAACCGACGATGTGGTGAGATGAGCCCACGGATCGTTGCTCAAAGAACTCGGCGAAGTGTTACAAGACTAGGTCCATCTAGGTCCTCTAGTAGAGAGGTTAGAACAGTATTTTAGTAGGGGAACCTCCCCCCCAAAAAAGGGTAAAAGGGCACCACTGGGGGACCTAGAGGCATATGCACTTCCAAACGGAAACATGGAACCTGCACCCCTCAAAGGAACATGGTCCAGGAACCCCTGCAGGTTCCAACGTTTGTGAGGCAGGAATCCGGTAAGTGTGATCCAGGTGAGCTCCAAAATACAGACGAAATCCTGCATCAGTGCTTTCATTTGTTTAAGCCCCCTGAAAATGAACAGTAGTGATAGATTCCCTTTAGAACCAACAAGGGGAATTAGCAAATATTCTCAAGCACGTGGAAGAGTTGATAGATGATTTATCCCACATTGATCCCAACTGGTGCAGGAGCTCGTCCATGAATAGAATCCGCCGACCCCACGCCTGGTCCAGAATGGACCATGCTTTTGGCATGGGGGCGGTGTGTTCTGTGTTGCTTTTGTTGATATGTGTTCTATAGGTTTAAAGTTTAATGTGAATATAATTATGTGTATATATATATATATATATGTCCCTTGCGGCGGGAAAATACGTCGGCTGGATTTCTGCATCTCTGGATCTCTTGATGTCTGGATGTCTGGTTGCCTGGATCTCTGCATGTCTGGATGTTTCTGGATGTCTGGATGTCTGGATGCCTGGATCTCTGGATGTCTGCATCTCTGGATCTCTGCATATCTCTGGATGTCTGGATGTCTGGATGTCTGGATCTCTGGTTCCCCCCCCCCTCCCCCTCCTCCCCCCCAGTTTCCGCGAAGACCCTCCCCCCCCCTGCGTGTCTGTCTGTGTCTCTTTGTGTCTGTCTGCGTCTGTCCACGTATCTGCGTCTGTCTGTCTGTCTATACGTATCTGCGTCTGTCTTCGTGTCCGCGAAGACCCTCCTCCGCCCCTCCTTTCTGTCTGTCTCTCTTTGTGTCTGTCTGTGTCTGTCTACGTATCTGCGTCTGTCTTCGTGTCCGCGAAGACCCTCCCCCTCCCTGCGTGTCTGTCTGTGTCTCTTTGTGTCTGTCTCTGCCTGTCTACGCATCTGCGTCTGTCTGTGTCTGTCTACGCATCTGCGTCTGTCTTCGTGTCTGCGAAGACCGTGTCCCCCCTTCCTTTCTGTCTGTCTCTCTTTGTGTCTGTCTGCGTCTGTCTACGTATCTGCGTCTGTCTTCGTGTCCGCGAAGACCCTCCTCCGCCCCTCCTTTCTGTCTGTCTCTCTTTGTGTCTGTCTGTGTCTGTCTACGTATCTGCGTCTGTCTTCGTGTCCGCGAAGACCCTCCCCCTCCCTGCGTGTCTGTCTGCGTCTCTTTGTGTCTGTCTGTGTCTGTCTACGTATCTGCATCTGTCTTCGTGTCCGCGAAGACCCTCGCCCCCCTGCCCTTTCCTTTCTGTCTGTCTCTCTTTGTGTCTGTTTGTGTCTGTCTACGTATCTGCGTCTGTCTTCGTGTCCGCGAAGACCCTCCCCC
>CAUJNA010002592.1:0-2500 GCA_963377175.1 Effrenium voratum
CTTGCCCAAGCACATTGTGTGAAAGGGAGCGTCACCTATGGAGTAAGTCTGCGAATCGCCTTTCCCACACCGTCATACGGTGTAGTTTTTATTTCAAGCCCATCTTTGTGTTTACTTTTTGTTTGCACAAGGCAGAGAGTTTACCGCTGCCAAGTGTGGTCTTTTTGTAAAGTGGGCATCTCCTTGGGCAGAGTGGTTGGTTCGCACGGCCTACGCGTGGCCATTCGGCTCTTGGCCCCTGACCACTTCATCACAGGCTGGATTGTTTGCCAGATGCACTCTTACACACGTTGACTTCGGAGAGAATTCCGGTAGACCCTACCAGTCAGAGAAAACCCGCCTAACATAGATCCCTTTCCCTACTGAAAGGGAAGCACCCCGGATTTGTGCGGTCATTCTCATCCGAGGTTGACAGTAGTACTGATCGTGACACTTGGCCTCTGGATGCGATCCGTCATATGCCTTGACCCAAAAGAACAGCAAAGCCTTCAGGCGCACGCTCCATCAGCGGCGCTGCTTGGGGCTCGGCTCTGGCGGCTTCGCTTGTGGTTGGCTTGTCGCTTCTTTGTCTTCGCTTTTTTATTGTCTTGGCATAGCTTTTGAAAGTTGCAAGATGATAATTCGGAGTCGTTTTCAGCCCGTCCTTTCTTGTCTCTTGGTTGATTTGTTCTTGTATTCTTCAGGCGTGCTACACATCTATTGACTGATTCGATGTTTCAAATATGCAAAGTATAACCTTCTCGCCTTGGTAGTTGACTTGCTACTTCCGCTTTGTCTTTCTTCCACTTCCTCCGCTTTGTCTTTCTTTACACCTGGAAGTGTTCTGACCATGCAGCGCTGTGTGCGAGCCGACATGCCGAATGCCATCCCCAAAAGACTCGCGCTGCGCTCCGACTTCACATGCCGGGCTCTAGCAGCCACGTTGAATACCGGACATTGGAAAGGTGGCACCTGTTCGGCCGAGAGTGCTTTCAAGCAAACGTTTGAAGGTTTTTTCAGTCAGCTATGCTGGAAAGCAGGAATCCGCAGCTTTGGATGTATTCGCTCCATGAAGTTTAGCATTTAGCGGAACTAGCAGTTCTTGCTTTGCATATTTCTACACGTTGCCTCGGCGCTTGTGCCATGAGCAAGCGTGCCAGCGGGCACCATAACCACCAGAATGAAGACAATTGGAGGCATGGGCTGTTGTTGGTGGAGGAAGCTGGAGAGGCATGCTGACTTGCCTTGGTCTTGCAAGGTTGATCACCATTTCCAGTAGTCAGTTTGGGTGACTCGGTGAATTTCTCAAATCAGGAGGCGGTTTTGGGAACAACATATTTTGATTGTGGCTGATATGTACCTCACAGCCTACCAGAGAAGCAGGGACCAGAAGCTCGCTTTGCTTTCAAGCTTTTTTTGGATGGAGAGGTGGTGCACCGATCGCCAGGTCCATCCTCTCCAGCGCTTTGGACGAGACCTGGTGCCCCAGTTTGCAGGCCAATCCAGTAAAGTGTGTGGTTTGAGGCTTGCATTACACGTCTCAGGGCGCTGTGAGCACAGCTACATTTGTGGGATTGCACATTTTTGTGTCGGATGGCTTGTAAGTCAGGGCACCTCTGAGCACCTTGAAGCTACCGGACAAGCGTGGCCAGGAAGCTATCGAAAAGCTGCCGCTGGATGAGCTGGACAGGCTGCCTCGGCCACTCTTTGGGCTAACAGAGTGGGGTCTGGCGTAACCAAGGGCCGAAAGGGCAAAGTGCATTGGACCTGACAGATGCCGGGAAGTTGTTTCCGAGAGCTATTGCAACTGCAGGCACCTGGTGTTTGAGCAGCTTCACCACTTCCGCGCCAAGCTCTTGCTCCCAGTGCCTAAGCACTTCAGGAGCACCAGGGTCTCATGAGTTTCTCAATCCGGATGGAAATCCTGGGACGTGTTGGGATGCTGGAAATACTGACATTAGCGGTATCACTGGCATCAACAGCATCGCTAGCATCACTGATGTCATGAGCATGATCAGAATCCGCAGCATCACTGGCTTCACCAGCATCATTCATAGTACTTGCAACAAGCTGTTTTGCCAATGCCAAGCCTTGCAGCTGAGGTACGCCCACTGAATTTTGGCCCCCCCCCCCCCCCCCCCCCCCTTTCCGGTGAGTTTTGCCGTGGTGGATTAGGTCACACGCTGTGGCCTTGTGAGGCCTCCTTATTTTTTTTTTTTTTTTTTTTTATTTTTTTTTTTATCTTTTTTCCGCAAAAGCCAGTGCTGAAAAAGGCTCGCTGAGATGGAGGGCATACCACGAGATCCACCCAGAACTCCTGCATCGATCCACAGACCGCTCGAAATTTGTGGGCCCAAAAAAGTGAAATGAGTTAGTTCTAAAAATCACATTTTTTTTTTTTTGTCAAACACTACGAACACCCGCTATTCACCATTTCTGTTGACAGGCGATGCCATCTAGGCTTACCAACCTGTGAGAGTCACTACCATTTGCAGATCTTCCCCTGCGGCCTCTGAACTGA
>CAUJNA010002592.1:7500-28984 GCA_963377175.1 Effrenium voratum
AACAACAACAACAACAATGACGACGACAACAACAACAACGCCACCGGCACCGACACCGACAACGACAACGACAACGATAGCGACAACAACCAACAACAACCAGCAACAACAACGACCACGACGACACCGACAACGACAATGATAACGACAACAACCCACAACAGCTAACAGCAACAACCTCAACAACAACAGCAGCAGCAGCAACAACAACAACAACCGCAACCACAACGGCAACCGCAACGACACCGAGACCGACAACGACAACGATAACGATAGCGACAACAACAAACAACAACCAACAACAATCAAGACAACGACGACACCGACACCGACAACGACAACGAGAACGCTAGCGACAACAACCAAGAATAACGAGCAACAACAACGACAACGCCGACGCCGACAACGACAACGATAACGACAACAACCAACAACAAGCAACAGCAACAGCCGCGACAACAACAACAGCAGCAGCAACAACAACAACCACAACCACAACCACAACCAGCAACAACAACGACACCGGCAACGAGAACGCCTACGAGAGCGACCGCAAACAATAACCAGCAACAACATGACAACGACGGCGCCGACACCGACGACGACAACGACAACGCTAGCAACAACAACCAACAAAAACCAGCAACAACAAAGATAACGACGACACCGACAACGACAACGATAACGACAACAACCAACAACAACCAACAGCATACAGCCGCAACAACAATAACAACAGCAGCAGCAACAACAACCGCAACCACAACCACAAACAGCAACAACAGCGACACCGACGACGACAACGCGTACGAGAGCGACAACAACAAACAACAACAAACAACAACCAGCAACAACAACGACAACGTCGACACCGACGACGACAACGATAACTACAACAACCAACAATCACCAACAGCAACAACCACAACAACAACAGCAGCAGCAGCAACAGCAACAACAACCGCAACCACAACAGCAACCACAGCCACAGCCACAACCACCACCACTATCACAGGCACAACCGCAACCGCAACAAGAACAATACCAGGAACAAGTGCCGGAACAAGAACCAACAACGACAACCATGACAACGCACCACCACCAGCAGCCAGTGCGCGTGCTGTGGCCGGGCTCAAATGTGCGTCCAGGCGATGCTGGAGCCAACCGCAACAACAGCAACAGTAACGGCAACAGCAACGGTAATGGCAACAACGAGAGCACAACCACCGCCAATAACACCAACATCAGCACCGCCACTGACGACAGCAACAGCAACAGCAACAGCAACAGCAGCGTCAGCCAGAGCAAGCAACAGCAAGACCAACAACAACAACAGGAGGAGGAAGAAGAAGAAGAGGAAGAAAAGTCACAAGAAGCAGAACAAGAATATGGATGACACCGACACCACCACCAACGTCGCCAACAACAAGGACAACGATAAGGACAACGACACCAACAACAATAACAACGATAATAATAGAGCAACAGCAGCAGCAGCAGCAGCAGCAGCAGCAGAAGCAACAGCAACAGCAGCAGCAACAGAAACAGCGACAACATGAGCAGCAGCAGCAACAGCAGTAGCAGTAGCATCAGTAGCATCAGCAGCATCAGCAAGAACAACAGCGACAGCACCAGCACTAACAACACTTCCAACACCAACAACGCCTAAAGCAAAATATGCCCAGGAAATCAAACCAGAACACAATCACCACTGCCGCTGCCACCATCGCCAACACCGCCACCACCAACAACAACAACGACGACAACGACAATGGCAAAGAAGACAACAGCAGCCACGCTGACGACGACGCTGCAAAGAGCATCCACCGCACCCTTGTTTGCTTCTGCTTATTGTACATGTATTTTAAGACCGCTGGCTGCAGGAGTTGCTGCACTAGAGTTTCGATTGCCTTGCTCAGGCCTACAACATCTCCTTTTGCGCAGCCTCACCACTGGAAGAAGATGTCTTGCTTCCGCCCCTGACTTGCTTAGAGGCAGCTTGTCATTGCAAGGGAGAGGAAGCTCGGAAATGCCCTTTGCAAACTGAGAAGCGAATTGCGATGTGCCTGCCTATGATGGACTACATAGGAGCCAATGTTTGCGCGTTGGGAAGTTGGGATTATGTGCAAGCAAAGCAATTCTCGCTGCAGCGTGGCCAGCAGCAATTGGACCGCTAACAAGTAGTGGTGTCTGACTGGTTTTTGGCGTAGGTGGTGTCCTGCCATTTGGCGACGGAGACAGATCCTGACATCATCATCTTTGAGCAAGTGGGGATGCCTGTGGGCTGCCCCGTGGAAGGCCGTAGGGCGATTGAGTGCAATGGAATAGATGCAAGACAGGATGGGTTTCCACAGGGACACACTCTGCAGCGGCCAGGATTTGTGTGATTTATTAGCCGCTTTGCCAAAAGGCAGTGATTGCAGAAAACTCTATGTTTGCACACTTTTGCAAAGGGATCCGATTTTGGAGGCTTGAGCCGTGCTTGAAGGGTTCTGTTGCATGCGTGCAAGGCACTTGCCCTGGCAGGCTGTGACCAGATCTTGCGCCTCCAGGTGCGAAGCTTCCTCTTGGCGGGTTCTTGCGGCCGCGCTTGCGTCCAGGACGTGCCGGGGCACGTGTCGCAGCACTTCCCCAGCTACTGGAGCTTTTTGCCAGGGGACGACCAGCTCCTCATACAGGGCTTTGTGCCTGAGCGGGACAGAGGGACCCCGCCTTGCACAAGATGAGCCATGGATCTGTTGATAATGACTTTCAGCATGGGACACTGCATGGTGACGCTTTAGCTGGTTGTTGCGACAGTCCTTTTCTGCTTCTGCTTCTACTTCAAAGCGGGAAGGTCCATCCAAAGCCAGTTGATTTTACTATTTCCACTTGTTTTGAATGCTTGAATCCATGCCTTTTGCAGGAGCTGCGGGTGCTGGCGTCCCTGCTGAAGCCGCTGGGCGAAGAGAGGTTCTGCGAGGGCCCAAATGTAAGTTTTTGCACCTTGTCGAGTTACCAAAGCAGTGTGTTCCGCACTGGCGGAAATTTGGGGCAATGGACGTGTTTTCGGCGCCGGTTGCTTTGCTCAGCTCACCCTACCTTGCCGTACCTTTTTCCATGTGTCCTCTCCCCTAGCTTGTTCATACTTTTTTACGCACACATACATGTTTTACATACACACGAGAAGCTTCAAACAATTCAATCATGCAGACGTGCACACGCCTGGGGGTGGTTAGCACAGATCTGATGTCAGCCTCCCTTGCTGCTTCCACCGAGGACACCAGCTCAAGTCCGCGGTCTGGAAATGACGGGCACAGATCTGTCAGATACGGGCGCAGCCATCTTAGCAGAGGCTGGACCGAGCAAGGTTGATCGGTCGAAAGAGGGAAGTCGGTCGACACTTGTTGCTTTTTGTCACAAGCCAGTTTTGCCATCAGGAGGGCCAGGGTCAGACTTAGCAATTCGCCTACAGGTTTCCTGATGAAGCATTCCTTGCACAAGCGATCGAAGGAGAGACAACAGATTCACTGATCATCCAGAAGTTTTACAATTAGAATTGAAGGATTTCCCATTTCAGAGGCGAGAGTGCTACTCATGAGTTCTTTGACTGGCACCGATCTTTTGCTGCCGACATAGCCTTGATTTAGACTTTTAGGATAACTTTTAGACGAATTCGATTTTGTGCAGGCGGTGAAGCACAACCAGCAGCTGCTGCAGTTGTCGCTTCGAGCGCCGCCCGGACCTAGTGAAAATTGGGTCGCAGAGCTCTTGGCTTGGCTTTGGTCGCAATGATGTCAGACCTGAATCAGAAAAAACATGTCCATTTCACTCTCGGGGTAGGGTACTCCGCCCCGGCTGCCCAGACCCCAAGCCGCAGCCAAGGAATCTCATTGCCAAGCGCGGGGCCGTGGCTCTCGCCGACGTGCTGAAAGGCTGTGCGCTGCAGCAGCTGGACCTCAGTGGTAATGAAATTGGGGAGCGAGGCCCGGAGTTTGCTTTGGGGCCGGATGTATTTTGGAACTCATGCGACACATTTTGTCCAGTCGTAATTTGATGATGTTTCGAGCATACATGCGGGTGGGTGTTTGGGTTGCGAAGAAGGGGGGCTGATGCTTGGTGAGTTTTGATGCCTTTTCTTGGTGAGCCCTGTTGCTTCAAGAAGTCAAAATGACAGATTGACCATTTGCTTGCACGTTTTGCCAGTTTGATGGTGAACTTTTTGAATTGATTGTATTGGATTGCAGCCGTTGCATGTTGTTCGCTGACCGTAAAGCTGTCATGTTGCTGCCGCAGTCCGGATTCGTCTGTAGACGTGCCACTTGTACACGCGGCGAGTAGAAATGTTTCTGACCAGAGAGATGGTCTGATCTGTCAGAGCGGCAAACTGTGAGAAGACTGCGGCGGCAAGCCACGACATTGTAGGAAGACTGCAGGAAGAATGCGGGAAGACTACGGGACGACTGCGGGAACACTACTACTGGAAGACTATGGCAGACTACAGGAACTCTGAGACGACTAGAGGAAGACTCCAAGACAACGGAAAGACCATGAACAACCCTCGTGCCGGAAAGGTTCGCATGGTTGAACGATTCTGGGAAATCTTTATATGACGACAGGACTAATTACTATGGGAAGACAGTGAAAAGGCTGCGCCGAGAAGAGTGGAGGTCTGCAGCCCTAGAGTATGACATAGTGAAAGTTCAAAGCTGGAGGAGTCCCATGAGCAGCTCCTGTCCGGCCTGTTTCTAGGCTTTTTAAATAGTCTTTCTGAAAGTCTTCCTTATGTATAGTCTTCCCAGTCTTTCGCAGTCTTCTTTTTTTCTTCCCGTAGTCTTCCTGTTCTCTTCTCATGGGCTTCCCATAGTGTGCCTGTGTCGCCTTCCTAGTCTTCTGAAAGTCTTCCGTAGTCTTCCCGCAGTCTTACCATCGTCTCACCGCAGTTTTCCGGTCCTCCTGCATTTTTTCCTTTTTTCTTCTTTTTGTATTTCCTTCTCACAACCCTGAAATCCTGATTCCTGCATTTATCTCGCAGTCTTCCCGGAGCCTTCCCGGCTTGCCGAGGCCATCCATGGCTTACCTTTCGGGCCACCGAGCCTAGCCTCGCAGAACCCGAACTGACTCGCGCAGACTTTGGCACAGAGTTTTGCCGGAGTCTTCCAGTCTTCTTGATAGCTGCCCGTAGTCTTGCTGTAGCCCTGTAATCCTTCCATAGTCTTTTTGTCTGGCCTTGCAGTGGCGCATGTTTTGGGGTTTGGTCTGGCTTCTGCACTCTCTGGGAGGTGTGGAGGCGCTCTCAGAGGCCTTGCGGGCCAACCCGAGCCTTCAAGCCCTGGACCTCAGCAACAACCGGCACCTCGGAGACTGGCGTCAATTTTTTCTGATCTCGGCAGAAAGGTAGGATCCCATGGGATTTGCTGAACCATTCAGCGGTGTAGACCTTTGTCGGCAACAGCTTTTGACATGCCTTTCACTGGCTTCCGTGCAAGGCAGGCCATGTTAGGCCCTGCTTTTGCCCTCAGATTTATGGGGTCATGAGCCAACCGTGTCGGTTTTGTCGAATTGGAGCTCACAGCTTGAGGCTTGGCCCTCCGGGCATTATCTGCCTTGCCGATGCCCTGCGCCGCAACCGGAACACCACTCTGCGGCGGCTCATGCTGGGGCACCGCGGCAGAACGGGGGGAGGAGAGTTCATCAGAAATTCTGTGGGGGTTTGGAAGGCTTAGCACTCTTGCAAAGAAATTAACCTTGGGCTTGGCTCATTTGAGAGACTTTCCGCAGAAATGCGCTGTTTCAGTTCGGTCGTTGCTCTGCGCGCTCAGGAACAACAACATCGGCCCGGAGGGCTCGCAGATATTAGCAGGCGTGGGAAGAGAAGGGGCCGGGCCGGGCAGCGGCGCTGGCACGGTTCTCGGGCATTGCTCGTGGCATACAGAAAGAAGGCTCCCGAAACAATGCTGAAAGAAGAGCAGTAGGGTATAGTAGGGTCTCCCGCATGGCATGCCCTTGTTGCATGCTCAGAATAAGACTGTGCTTGCACTGGTTTCGAACAACTCAAGCGTGTTTGAGCCCGCGTGCATACATTTTTGCAGTCTTTCAAGCACCCTGACATTTGATTGCTTGGCCTCTCCTTCATTGCGGCAGCCGTGCTGAAGAAGAACTCCACTCTGATTGAGCTGGCGCTGGACTTGAACAGCATCGGCGACAAAGGCACGAGTTCTGACATGCGCGACAGTGGCGGAGTCTCGTGGTTTGTTTAACAGGGCAAAGTTTCATTCGACTTCTGGAATGAAGAGCTTGCAGTTCCTTGAAGTTCCTTGTTCACGTCGCAAACACATTGTTCATTTCTGGGCAAATGAACTGCCCAGAAGGATAGGTGTGATTTCCAACACGGGCCGTTCGACATGAATGTCGAACGGCGTAAAAATCGATGCGGTTTGGCGAGAGGTGCGGAGGCCTTTGGGGAGGCGTTGAATAGCAACCACTCGCTGACCTTCCTTGACTTCAGCAACAACGGCATCAAGGGTCCAGGCGGGGCTGGCGGGGCTGGAGAGTTTCAAGCGCTTGCAGACGATCAAACTGAGAGTTTGGTTCCATGGTCCCGAGTGCTCGCAAGTGAGTCTAAGCGCGCAGGTACAGCCGCTCTGTCCAAGGGCCTGAAGCACAACAGCACCCTGCGCCAGCTGAAGCTTGAGCTGAACCCTATGGCTGCAGGCCGCTCAAAACGGGTGGCAAAGGGAAGACGCGTAGACCATGCCGTCGCATGCTCTGATGGCTTGAGACTGTCACAGCCTCGCGCTGGGTCTTTGCAAGGTGGCGCCAGCTCCCTGGCGGATGGCCTGAAGCAGCATCCCACCTTGACACTTCTGGACGGGAGATGGCGTGAATGGCTGGGACTTTTGGTTCAATTCGGTTATGTAAAGAGCGTCCCACATTGCCAAGATGAACCTGTATGTTTTTCTTTCTGCTTTTGCCTTAGGTAGACGTTTATCTTGCTTTGGGGCTGGACGCCTCAGATGTGAAACACTCCTCGTAACAGCCTTGTACCTTCCCAAAACAAACCGCCCCTTGGGCGAGCCTCGGCGCCGGCCATTGCGGTCACTTGTGGACTACCTGTTGGTCGAGCTGCTAACGCGGCCTACTACAACTACCCTCCCAAAAGTCAACGCTGCCCAGGAGTTCCTGGAACACACAGAAGGTTTTGGCAATCTCACAGGTGGTACATCAGCCAGACAGGCGCGCCTACGACTTTGTAGGCAAATTGAGCGCTTTACACGTGCTGTTTGCTTGAAGCAGCAAATGCTAGGTTGATGTCATTTGGCTTGCAGGGGATATTGCCTCACCCTGTCTTGTGTCTGCTTCGCAAAAATGGGCTATAGCAATGATTTCCCAACACCATCTCAAAAGCAGTGAGGACCAAATTCGCGCGAATCCGGATTAAGTTTCCTGTAGCTAGGTGGGTTCCTTTGTGCGACTGTCCGACCTTTGTCTAAGATGTGTAAGTTCGGTTCTCCCACGGAACCCATCAAAGCGGATTTGGTGAATAGGAGACCACCAGGAAGCCAATTATTTCAGGGCACCCCTAGTTTCAGAGACACATCATGGCATGGCCTTGGGTTTTAAACATCACCTTTCAGACCGCGTCCTTTGAGAAGCCTCGTCTCCGCGCTTAACGCGCCGCTGCCGCAACAGCCCCCCCCCCTTTAGAGTTGGTTTAGGGTGGGTTTATGGTGGGGTTAGGGTTGGTTTAGGGTTGGTTTAGGGTTGATTTAGGGCTGGTTTCAGGTTAGGGTGTAGGATTAGTTTAGGGTTGGGGTTTAGGGTTGGTTTTGGGTTGAGTTGTCCTACTTGTCGGAATGCAAGGGTGTGAGTTCAGGGTCTGGGGACCGTAGCAGCAGGGTGCGACCGCTGCAGGACCTGCGCTTGGCAGACCTTGGGGACGAGGGCGTGGGGCAGCTGATGGAGGCGGTGAAGAGCAGCCAGGCGCGGCCAAACCCGTCGAGTCGAGCGAGGGCCCGAAACCGCCAAACGTTAACCGGGCCGTTTTGGAAGAACGTCATACGGCTGTGGGTCAAAACCAATGGTACTATTTTGGGGTAGGTGCACCACCCATTTTCGTCCATCTTAGTGGGGATTGGGATGTTCACTGGGGGTACGGGAATTTGACCCATGGCCATATCTTTGTTGGTAGAACCAGCCGCACGGACGTTCAGGTAGATAATGCGGCTTTGTGAAAAATGAGGCAATGTGAATGATGGAATGTCCATGGCGTGAAGAAAGGAAGGGACGGCTTGTGCAAGATGCCTGAAGTGGAGGTTGCTAACGAAGATGGGCGGTTCCTACATTGCAAAGGTTATTAAGTTACTCAGTCACTCACTCACTCACTCACTCACTCACTCAGTCAGTCAGTCAGTCAGTCAATCACTCAGGCACTCAGGCACTCAGTCAGTCAGTCACTGAGTCACTCAGTCACTCACTCACTCACTCACTCACTCACTCACTCACTCACTCACTCACTCTCTCTCTCTCTCTCTCACTCACTCACTCACTCACTCACTCACTCACTCACTCACTCACTCACTCACTCACTCACTCACTCACTCACTCCCTCACTCACTCACTCACTCACTCACTCACTCACTCACTCACTCACTCACTCACTCACTCACTCACTCACTCACTCACTCACTCACTCACTCACTCACTCACTCACTCACTCACTCACTCACTCACTCACCTCACTCACCTCACTCACCTCACTCACCTCACTCACCTCACTCACCTCACTCACCTCACTCACCTCACTCACCTCACTCACCTCACTCACCTCACTCACCTCACCTCACCTCACCTCACCTCACCTCACCTCACCTCACCTCACCTCACCTCACCTCACCTCACCTCACCTCACCTCACCTCACCTCACCTCACTCACTCACTCACTCACTCACTTTGTCAGCCCCCCAAAGATCTAAGAAACTCACCTCACCTCACCATTCACATCCAACATCACCTACACTCACTTCAACCACTTCACCATCACTCCTCACTCACACCTCGCGCTCACTCACCTCACCTCACAGTTTATCACTTTCACTCACAATCACTCACTCTCCCACTCACTCACAATCACTACCCGTCACTTCACAATCACTCAACACACACACTCACTCACAACACTCACCACACTTCCACACCACTCACCCCACACTACACATACAACATGCACAACACTCACACACTCCACCACTCACCCTCACACACTCACACTACCTCACACACTCACACACTCATCCACACTCACACACAACTCACACAACACACACCTCACACACTTCACACATCACTTCACCCACTCACACACTCACCCACTCACACACTCACACACTCACACACTCACACACTCACACACTCACACACTCACACACTCACACACTCACACACTCACACACTCACACACTCACACACTCACACACTCACACACTCACACACTCACACACTCACACACACACACACACTCACACACTCACACACTCACACACTCACACACTCACACACTCACACACTCACACACTCACACACTCACACACTCACACACTCAGACACTCACACACTGACACACTCACACACTCACACACTCACACACTCACAGTCTCACAGTCTCACACACTCACACTCTCACACTCACACACTCACACACTCACACTCTCACACTCTCACACTCTCACACTCTCACAGTCTCACACTCTCACACTCTCACACTCTCACACTCTCACACTCTCACACTCTCACACTCACACTCTCACACTCACTCTCACTCTCACTCTCACTCTCACTCTGACTCTCACTCTCACTCTCACTCTCATTCTCACTCTCTCTCTCTCTCTCACTCACTCACTCACTCACTCACTCACTCACTCACTCACTCACTCACTCACTCACTCACTCACTCACTCACTCACTCACTCACTCACTCACTCACTCACTCACTCACTCACTCACTCTCCACTCACTGGCTCGCTCGCTCACTCACTCCCTGCCTCCATCACTCACAATCACTCACATACCCTTCACTCACTCACTCTCCACTCCACATCACTGTGTCCATCTCTCCCTCACTCACCATCTCCATCTCACACCCACATTTCTCACCCAATCACAATCTCTCACCAGTCACAGCATCACTCACTCACTCACTCACTCACTCACTCACTCACTCACTCACTCACTCACTCACTCACTCACTCACTCACACACTCACTCACTCACTCACACACTCACTCACTCACTCACACACTCACTCACTCACTCACTCACTCACTCACTCACTCACTCACTCACTCACTCTCTCTCACTCACTCACTCACTCTGACTCACTCACTCACTCACTCACTCACTCACTCACTCACTCACTCACTCACTCACTCACTCACTCACTCACTCACTCACTCACTCACTCACTCACTCTCTCACTCTCACTCTCACTCTCACTCTCACTCTCACTCTCACTCTCACTCTCACTCTCACTCTCACTCTCACTCTCACTCTCACTCACACTCACTCACTCACTCACTCACTCACTCACTCACTCACTCACTCACTCACTCACTCACTCACTCACTCACTCACTCACTCGCTATTAGTCAGTGAATCAGCAGGCAGCTTGTCAATTAGTGGGCTGGCTGTTTCTGGTATGTCCCATTTGCGTGTTGCAGATGGGGCTGCATCTTCTAGCTCCCGCGGGCTTCGCCACAGGTGCTTCAGCATTTGGACATGAGCTATAACCAGATCCAGAACCGAGGCGGCCTCGACTTACCTGTCGTGACATTGGCCATTGATGCCACCAGCTCCTGTACGTAGACGAGTACTTGAAGCCATGCTCACGCAACATACGAACTGAGCTTGCAGAAACGAGCAACTGGAGTCTCTTGGGCTGCGGAGAGATGCATTCCGAATGCAGTTGTTCAGATTTGGCTGGGCGCCGTAACAAAGCTACACCCAAGCCATGACAGGCCAGCAGAGCCAACAGATGCAGCAGATACATAGACAATCCTTGGGCCCGAAGCATTTTGCAAAAGCCGAGCTCACGACACCATGCAATCTCTAGATTTTGTCCCAACGTGTCCCCGAAATCCTTCAAATTCAGCGATGCCACGGGATCATTCCAATTTCATCCGAGCGCTTACTCTTCTCAACAAACGTCTTTGGATGTTTTGAGCGAGGGCGTGGCCAAACCGACGCCCGACGCCTCCGCTCCTTTGCCACGCAGGCGCTCTAGCCTTGGCGGACGCCATGCGCAGCAGCCGATTGCAGGACATCATCCTCCGCACCAACCAAGTAGGTGATGCAGGCGCAGTGCGTTGCACGACATGTTTGTCAGGCTAGTGAAGCCTTGCTTCTGAGTAGTTGTGCAGTATATTTTGCTTTCCGTACCGCAACCACCCTTTGCCCGGCCTGGATCCACCCAACCTGCTGACCTAATTGGAGCGCGCCAGGTGTCACGGCCTTGGCCGAGGTGTTGCAGAAGCACAAGACTTTGCTGCACCTGGCGCTGGACAACAACCAGATCACACAGTGGCGAGACGGCACTGGCCAAGTGCACGCAGCTTAACCCCAAAAGGCTTTCTGCAATTCATGAGGGTTCATCTGATCCTTCGCAGGCGTTTGATCGGCAAAGGCCTTCGACTCGAACGGACCACCGATGGATTCTCCGTCGCTGAGGCTGGGTGCCACCGCCCTGGCGCGGGCCCTGCACAAGAACCGGTCCCTGCAGTTCCTGGCGCTGGACCTGAACTGCATCAGGGACGAAGGCGGGATCGAAGAGAACGGAGAAGTGGACAGTTTGGCCAAGAGAAGTGAAGTTCCCTGAAAATGGGAAGTGAAGTGAAGAATGGGATGGGAGAATTGGATGAGACTTGGGACAGTTTGGCCGGCAACCAGTTGGGATGCTGAAGTGCCTCCCAGGTGCAGCACAGCTGGCCCAAGCCTTAAAGCAGAACCGCAGCCTGCTGACTCTGCGGGTCAGCTCCAATGAGATCGGCGAGGAAGGCGGCCAGCCGAGAGGGCAATTGCACCAATGTTCGGATTTCAAGCTTGCGGAATGTTCCAATTCGTCAGTCGCCCATTGCGTCATATGCAAGTCCGCCTGGGCACCATAAAACAAGTCCTTGCTGTTCCAATGCTTCTCTTCCGTGGGTGACATATCCGATATTGCTGATGATTGGTGGCGGAATTCTCCAAGTTTAATTTGTTCGAGACATGTCGAACAGGTTCGGGTTTATTTTTTCTGAGATGACCGGATCTTTTCACACCAGGTGCCACAGCGCTTGCCGATGCGCTGCGACAAAACCACACGCTGCAGAATCTTGCTGTGAGCTGCTCGGGCATTCTGTGCTTTCGAAGATCACCCCATCCGTTATTTGCAAGACTCGGCCAATGGCACATCTTTGTGCTACTTCATTGGTGTGTGAGATTGGCAGAAGAGCGCTCAAAGATGAGTACAAGAGCATGGGTTGCTGGCATGCTTGTGAAGTTCAACTGATCCGATCAAGTAGGGATGATCCTCAACCAGTCTTTTGTTTTGGTAGAGTTGTTTTGCTCTCTTCCGTTCTTCGACTCCCTCTTCTCTTGGTTCACTCTTCTTGACAACGAGGTGTGCGCTATGAGATGATTGGTTGTTTGACATGAACGTTGATATGTGCTAGCCCTGGCGCTGGTGCACTTTTGAATTTGGCTACCACTTCTGTGCATCGCTCCAAGTTTGCAGGCAGTACTGCAGCTTCTGTTTATTTCTGTTTCTGGAGTCCATTTCATCGATAGACGTGTTGTGCTTGTTTAGCGTATGGGCAGAATTTGATGCCAGCGTGAGTGCAAAAACATATTCTATTCAATTTGATGGGGGCACTACACAAAATGCTGGCTTCATTTGTGCCATCTCAAGCATGCGGCATAGATGCTCGAATACTGATCATCCTGCTGAATGTGAAACTTGATACGAAAGGTAAACTACTCTCACGTAGCACTTAAGGTGCAAACCTTGTACGGAGAGACACCCTAACGGTATGCTTCTTGCTTAGGAGGCCGCACATGTACTGCTCACTTCTCTGGGTAGCAGCAACGCTCGTGCTCTGCAAGGGTACAGGAGAACATTCAAGAATAAGGGTGTTGCGGTTGTGTTTGCTTCCTCCTTCCTTTCACTAGTTCTGAAAACACGGCTTCCCGTGCTTCAGCTGACAAGCAAGCTGCCCGCTTGGGCCTCCTCAGGCTCCAACAACATCGGGCAGCACGGCGCCACAGCCCTGGCCAGCGCGCTGCGGGAGAACCGCATCCTGTCGTCGCTGGACGTGAGGCTGAATGGCATCGGCAACCTCGGGGCGCCTAAGCCATCAGCCTTGGCGCGTGGCACGCCTCCTTCACGAGAAGTCCAAATGCTTGCCCTGGGACCCGCGGAGAAGCTGTATGTTCAACCCTTTCATTTTCCCTTGCGACTATGGTATGTTTCTCGCGGACAAATTGTTTTTGTCCCATCTTGACTGCAAGGGGGGGGAGGGGCGAGAGTCATGAATGCTGGCTGTGAACCACTGCTTGCATGAATGCCCGAAGCACTTTCTATAGGAATCGCCCGGTGATGCAGCGGTATGAATTCAATCCCAAAAGAAGGCAGGATGTTTTTGCTTTCCCGAGATGGTCTCTCCAAGCTTCCGGCAGTTCACTTAACCGATTGGCTCATGATACCCCCTAGTCTGTACACTCCGATGCCATTGTCAACTAAAGATCACACTTAGAGGATTCAAATGCCTTGATCTTCGTGCTTCAATATCATATTCTTGTGCAGAGTTCATTGCCAGTACCCACTGGAAAATGCGGCCCCACCAATGCGCTTCGAGCTATCCGCACGTGAGGTGACTTCCCTGGCGGATGCTTTGCGGCAGAACCAGACGCTGCAGCACTTAGCAGCCCGAGCCTGAAGCGGGGAACCTGAAATTTGGCTTGCCGCTTCCGACAAAGTTTGGGGGTTTTCTTCGGTCACTACCGGAGATTGCCATTCTGGGACTTAAAAGATTGAAATGCCGGAAGGTTTAGGACGGCTTGTTGGGCGACTGGAAGCTGCGGGGGGACGAGCGACGCAAAGCGACTGAGGTTGGCAACAACCAGATCCAGCGGCAGGGCGCAGAGGCCCTGGCGGAGGCTCTCAAGGAGCCGGCTGGCCAGTAGGAACCTGGGACGCCGAAGTGTGCAGTCAGGGATCATGCTGAAGACAAGGAGGGGTCGATTTGGGGGTAAATTGGGGGTAAATCTGCCAGGAGAATCGATCCCTGCAGCACCTGGACGTTCGCTTCAACGACGCGTGGTGGTGAGAGATGTGTCTGGATGACTGCAGCTACTTTTGCCCAACAGTTGGCAGGTGGGGAGCAAGGATTTGCCAGCTCCGATTCTACCATAGGTGTCCTGGGTGATTCTCCATAGAATCAGAGGGTGATGAAAGGTCTTGTGGCGAGGTCTTGTGGCGAGGGGCTAGAAGCCATTGCCTGCCTTAGCTATCAGCAAGAATATTTGCAGTGGGTTGATTCGTGGAGCATTTGCCGAGGACATCGGAGATCTGGGTGCTGCAGCTCTCACAGATGCTGCTTGGCAGCGATTGTTGGAGCTGAGACCTTGGAGGGGACCCGGAATCTCTCACATTCCATTGTATTGAAGAATCCGACTGACGTCCTTCTCTTTTCCTGCACACAGGGGTTGAATACAACAGGCAGGTCAATTGAAACAGACACAAGCCAAGATGAGCGGCCACGTTGACGTGCGCATGTTGGACATATGCTTTGCATGTTTTGTGCACAAACACATGCACGGGCAGAGTCGCTCAGTCGGTGCTTCAGGCTCTTAAGGACAATCAGACGCTGCGACATCTGGGTGTTGCTTCCAGTGAGGTGGGCCAGTTGCTTGGCTGCGAAGACTTTTAGCTCCGCGGGCGATTTCTTCACGATGTATCCTGGCACCCCCCGCCTCAAATTCACGCGGCGTGTACGTAGCTGAATAGCAACCCGGCGCTCCCTTGAACACGTGCTTTTGGCAGGGTGACAAATTCAAAGATGCAACACTAGCACAATTCTGGGGCGACATATTCAGGGGCCTCTCAAACAACCCCACGTTTGCAGTACACCCAAGAATCTTATTTTCTTGAAAGCACTCGTTTGGGTGTCGGTTCTGTATTGAGGCTTCCTTAAATGGGCAGGATGAAAAGAGTTTGTTGTCGAGCAAGCGGTGGCTCCAACAATACACTCTACTGCAGGAAAATGAACTGTCGCCCGTTTTGCACGTGTGAAATCTCCTTTGATGGAGGTGTGCTATTGCTTGCCTAGGACAGATGGCAAGGATCAACATGACATACTGGGGTCAGATGTTCTGATTGCTGAATGGGTTTCGGCACAGCGTACTCGATAAATTTTGCACATTGCACGCCTTTTAGAGGCAGCCAATGCCAGCAATTCTCCAGCCACTTGTGCTTGCCTGATCCGCTTTCAAGTAGCAACTTGCACAGATCATCAAATCTACTTTCTCCAGGCCCCCTGCTTCTCAGGATGGCCAGACACAGACACACGCACACACACACACACATCTAAATCTACATGTATTCATACATGATGTGTGTATATATATATATATACATATCTATATATATATATACACATGGAAAAAGGCATACACATGTGTATATCTACACGTGCAGATCCACATGTGAATATCTTCTGGGCCTCTAGCCGACTACGCCTCTTTGAAGTTATACCATGTCATGTCATGTTTTTTGTATGAGAAACGTATCCTGTGCTATGATATGGCTGGTTAGGTTATGCATGTTGCCCCAGATGATGCCGGGCATGCCAGCTTTCTGGGCCCCAGCCGGGCCCCAACCCAGAAGGCTGACATGGGGTCGCGCGCGCGTGCGGCAGAAGGCCCAAAAACCAACGGGAAAAAAGCAAGGACCGCGCAGCACGCGAGCCAGCCACAGCAAAAGCAAAACGGACAGAACAACAGCCCACCGCTCAGCACAGCAGTTTTCGACGGTATTTGCAGCGTTTTGTAGAGCAAGGACCCAGCGTCGCCGGCATGCCCGGCAGCGCTTGGCGCCAAAATGCGCGAAAATGAGCCTCGCTCATATCCCTCCGATACCTTCTAAAAAACAGTGCCTCATGGGTTGAGAGGCTTTTTGGAAGGAAGTCTTGATGATGCAGACCAAGCTTTGTTGAAGCATCACCCAGGCCCAACCCCAGACCCTGATGATGTCAGCCACATGGCCTAAACCCTGCAGACACGCGATGTTGCGCGAGGGTTTCCCACAGGCAAGCAAAACCGCAAGCCCGAGCTGGTGATGCAGAGGTGCCGGATTTAGGCAGCGCATCACGACCAAGTGGCGAGGGGCGGCGGCACCAGGGTGCAGCCCCTATAGCTAAAGCTAGCAGACTACCTGCCTAGCGGCGACATGCTACGGAGGCGTAGCCGGATCTAAGGGCTGCCGCCCTGTGCCGCCGGCGTTTTTTGTCGGGTTTAGCGCCACACTTAAAGCATATATGCAAAAGAAGAGCACCACGATTAGGATCATGCTTTTGATGACGCAAACTATTGCCCAACATTTGGGGTGGTGATTTTAATTACTATGCATTCGCATTATCCAGCAGTCATGATGATAACTGTTACTTCACAGTTTTTGCATCACCAGCAGTTGTCGTGAGAATTATGACGACGCATTCCCTGCATCTCAAACAAGCTACTGCAGGGTTAATTCGCATGATAGGGAGCACCTTGTTGGATTTTACAAGAAGTGCCCCCGGTGTGTGGCAATTTGGGCAGGAAAATCATGTTAGGGCCACTTTGTTTTTTTGTTCGCAAGACTTCGTCGTATTGCTGTGGATGTAAAGCGTGGACTTTGTGTCATCGCTTCGTCTTCGCGAGAAGTAAGCTGTTAGCGCCCCGGGATGCAATCAGATGGTGATGATGATGATGATGATGATGATGATGAACTATGCACCCCTGGCGTCACCAGCAGTTATCATGACAATCATGACTACGCATCCCCTGCATTTCCAGTCGGGTCATGATGATGATGATGATGATGATGATGATCCTGATGATAATCATCAACGCATCCCCAGCATTACCAGCAATTATCATGACAATCATGACTACGCATCCTCTGCATTTCCAGTTGGGTCTAACGGCACACTTGAAACGTTTTTTAAAAAGAAGAGCGCCAGCTGATGTTCATGACTATGCATCCGCAGCATCGCGAGCAATCATGATGATAATCGTCACTTTGCATGTCAAGTCAGGTCATGATGATGATGATGATGAAGTCACGTCATGGTGATGATGATGATGACGATGATGACGATGATGATGACCCTGACGATAATCATCCCGACGCATCCCCAGCATTATCAGCAGTTATGATGGTAATCATGACTACGCATCCTCTGCATTTCTAGTGGGGTCTAACGGCACACTTGAAACGTATATGAAAAAGAAGAGCGCCGCGCTAATGACGATGATCCTGTTGATGCAAATCAGTGATGCTGAAAATCATCACTATGCATCCGCAGCATCACCAGCAGTCATGAAAGGGTATGAGGATGATGATGATCTTGATGATCATGACTATGCGTCACCTGCATTCTAAGTCGGGTCTAACGGCACAATTGAAGCGTATATGAAACAGAATAATGATGATGATCCGGATGCTGCGAACCATCACGCGACATCAGTGGTAATGATATTCATCACGGAGACAAGGACGAATACAAACCCTTCCCATGCGCCCCCCTTTGGAGAAAGGGGTCGGCGGATTTAATATCTACATGTATATATCTACATGTGTAACAGCTCTTCCTGGGAGGCTGTGAAATGGGATGTCCTGTTCCAAGGTTTGGCAAGGCATCTCTGGCGGACATGATGCAAAAGCGGATGCTGGCGCGGCACCACTGCATGAGCTTGGGCAGCCACCCAGCGCCTCAGCTTCCAAAAAGACTAGTTGGACAGAGCAGCAATCTTAGTTTCATGTCGGCATTCGGTAGCATTGCAAACAAACATGCACCGGCCGCAGCATTTGAAGAGTAGGAACAACAGTAAGAAAACGTGTGCGTCCTGCTCTCTCTCTCTCTCTCTCTCTCTCTCTCTTCTCTCTCTCTCTCTTCTCTCCATCCCCTCTCTACATCCTCACTCTCCCCTCCCTCCCACACCTCCATCCTCTCAACTCATCCTTGGCTCTCTCTCCCCTCCACTCTCCTCCCCTTCCCCCCCCCCCCTACCCCACTAATCCCCCTCCTCCTCCCCCCTCTCTCTTCTCATCTCTCTCTCTTCCCAGCTCTCTCTTTCCCCTCCCCTCTTTTTTTTTTGTCTCTCTGTCTCTCGAACAGGGGTTGCGCATGTTGGTTTGTGCAAATTTTGTTTCAGAGTTTTAGCGCTGACATCCTGTTTAAAAAAAAAATAATAAAGGAAAGAGTTGGTCGGGCAACTGGCTCATTCCAGAGCTTGCCTCGATCCAGGTGAAACGAAAGCCGCCGCCTCCTGCCTGCGAAATTCAGTGAGCCAAATCCATGGAGCTGGGCGGGGGTCAACTCCCATGCCCGGGCTGACTTGATGCGAGCGCGCGAAAGGAAGGTGACGTACTGAAAGAACAGACAGATGGGAGTGTGTCTTACTTTTCGATTTGGTTTGGTATTATTGGCGCCACTATTTTCATGGCTTGTCACACTGCCGTGCTGATGTCTTCTGCTTAACATCCAAGATCTTACCATCACCTTTGCGAGCGCCGCAGTCTGCACTTCCTTTGTCGTTTCCCTTTTTTAATGCGCAGAAGCCTGAGGCTTGAGGTCGGCTTAAGAGCCTCGTATCAGATGAAGCGTGATGATGTCATTTGTATTTTTCTGTTGCTCCCTTTGGCCGTAAGTCAAGGACTCAGTGCACTGCAAACACGACTGGTGTCATGGCGTCACGGGATGCATGACGATTCGACATATTTCGACGGGCTGCCATCCCGACTCAAGCAGACTGTTCCGTTTGAGGATCGACCAAAGATGAGACAATTCTATCATCACCAAGGAGGTGTAGCCAATGGTAGGCTGCGTGGCAGTTGAACAAGTCAGTGTATGGACAGACGAGAACAGGCTCATTTGATCTGGCTTGCCTCAGCAGATGCAGCAGCATCCATGACTGCATCACATGAATCAGATCGCGTTTTTTGCCCGAGCTATGCAACTGGTACAGTGTTGTTTTGAACTCGCTGGATGCAGTTGATGGATAAGCATCCGAGCTGTGCAGAGCACTTACTCAAGGAAGGGTGTGCCTGATGGCTCAAAGGATTTAGATAATTACAAGTGCTCTGCTCAGCTTCCATTTACCTGCCACTATGTCAAGAATTGGAGTGGGTGCACGACGAATTTCCCTCGGCTGCAAGATGTGAGTGTCCTCAAATCTTTTGGACGCCGGCATACAGCGTTGAATTGTCTGAAATCCACCTCGCTCTGGAGGGCTGAGGGGTTGTTCCCCGGGTCGGCTCAAGGCCACCCAGCGACGAAGAAGCCAAAAAACCGGCGCAGTTGCGGCTGGGCTGTTTTTGCCTCTCCTGCGCCGTGTCGTTACTTGAGCAAGCACTGTCCGTCCACGGAACTCCTAAACACCCCCGTTGTTTTTTGGGAAGCTGGACGCAACATCTGCTTGTGATTCAATTCAGCAGGATCCGGCCAACACCACACATCCGACAGCAATGCAAAGTGGCAGTTTCCTGGAGCTTCCATGGAAACTGCAGCATGGTCACAAGGCTTAAGACTGATTTTTCGCTGTTGCCTTGACGGGATCCCGTGAAGGTCTCAAGGCAGTTCTGTGATTTCGGTGTGTCCTCTAAGGGCCATGGTGGCAGGCTGGTGCGTGGCTGGGTTGGCGCAGGACAGTCGGCGGGTAGTCCCGCGATCATTTGCACCCTCAAAACCATGAGTCGGTAAAAACGGATATACTGGCGTTCTTCCTTGGTGTTGTGGAGATGCTGAAGTTGCGGGGGAGACCCATGCAGAGACCTGTCATCTCACCAGGCTTGCCCTTTGTGGACTTTGAGGCAGTACCATCCACGGCGTGGATTCTTATGTCTGGCATCAAAGTAGTCTGAGCGACTCAGCACGGAGTTGCCAGGTTCTTTCGAACCGCCAGGGCCCCAGATGGTGCATAATTTTAGTTGGCTCTCCAAGGTGCAATAGCCTTTTCCACTTTTTTTTGGATAGTGTTGATTGTTTGGCTAGCAACGCAACGCTCACAAGTTGCTAACTCAATATAGGCACAGCTGGCAATTCGCGCCACTCCGTTCCTGGTGCATGTCCGTTCCGTTCCTGGTGCATGCACGGCCAAGAGAGTCTTAGACGTCTTCGTACTCTGCAGACAGCGGATAGCTTGTACAACCGTGTCTCCAGTTTCCCTCTTTCTAACCAGCAGGCTGTGACCGATGCTTCCTTGGCACACATACTTGCTGATTGCAGACCTTGGCCTGTTCAAGGATTCTGTTCAGACCAGGCTGCGTTGGGCTCGCAGTTCGTGTTCTTGAGGTCATCCTTCAGGGAAGGAGAGCGTGTGCGTGTACAGGGCCTCAAGGCCTGATCACCTGATCGCCTGATCGCCCGTGGCCTCGCCTCAAAGAGTTCCGAGATCGCCGGTGTCCAGTAAAGCTGCAAGGACTGGTCTTACTGAGAGAAGAAGCAGCGGCAATGGGTTCCCTTCAGTCGGTTATGTAGCTCCGGTCTTCTTGCAGCACATATGAGTACCAACCATTTCGCGCGGGGTACAGCTGCTGTCAAGTGTGGTGTATATTTTCGCCTTCAGTTGGGTCTTCAGCTTTGAGTCTGTTGGATGCCTCTGCACCGCTCAGACCCAGGTGTGTAACTGCATTGGATCCCTTTTGTGTGACCCCCGTGGTTTCACGAGCAATCCCTCGATGTTTCAGGCGAGAGCCGACTTGAACGGCAGCCTCGGGACTATCGTGGAGTGGGATGAGGCAGAGGAGCGATGGAAGGCCAGGTGGGCTGAGGCGAGAAGCTGATAGCGTCTTTCGTCTTGCTGTTCATCACAGCACAGGTGCACATGGATGATGGTTCCGGCAAGATGCTGCGGAGCTGTCACTTAGAAAGATGCCGCCCAGCGCTTAGCCGACTTCGGGCCCGGCTCGTGCAGTTCAATAAGTTCCAAAGCGAAAATTCAAGTGATTTCGACTGAGGCCCAGAACCCACGACCGTGTTCACGCCGGATCCCAAGTGGGAGCGTTAGGCCCCAGGTGAAAGATGCGCTGAGAAAGCTGGACTTTTGGGGGTTTACGTTGCACAATTCCCAGAGCCTGTAAAGTCAGTCTTGCTCACATTCAGTTGTGCTCTTCTGGACTTGACAGGCCGAACTTGCCGGGCCAGGAGGAGAACAAAGAGGAGTGGTGCCCCGCGAGCCACGTCGAAGGTTGATTCAGGTTTTCCCTTGGCCCGTG
>CAUJNA010002593.1:0-2500 GCA_963377175.1 Effrenium voratum
ATCGACCTATCTGTCTGTCTGTCTGTCTCTCTGTCTGTCTGTCTGACTGTCTGCCTGTCCGTCTGTCTGTCTGACTATCTGTCTGTCTGTCTCTGTCTGTCTGTCTCTGTCTGTCTGTCTGTCTGACTGTCTGTCTGTCTGTCTTGTCTGTCTGTCGCTGTCTGTCTGTCTCTGTCTGTCTCTCTCTGTCTGTCTGCCTGTCTGTCTGTCCGTCCGTCTGTCTATTTTTGTCTCGCTGTCTCTCTCTCTCTCTCTCAGTGCCTCTCTCGGTCTGTATGTCGGTCGGTCGATCTATCCATCTCATCTCATACGCGATGGACAGCCTGAGAGTCGGAAGGTCAGCTTGCAACCACTCGTGCCGTGTGAGATAAACTGTTCACATGGAAATCTACCCATGGCGAAAGGCAGCTTGACGCGCAACTCCCTAGGGAACGAAGCACAACAAACCACAAGTTGTCTTCACGTGTCAGCCAAGGCCTCCAATAAAAAAAAAACGGCCCCTCTTGTGGGTTGACTTTGACCGGGTTCCTCCAAGGATGCAACCAAATTCCACCTTTGTTACAACAAAACATCCCCTACTAAATCAATTGATTCTTTGGATGGCCTGAATCTATCCATTGGGACCTGCTCTCCTCACTTCGTACAAGAACCAGGGTTCAAATCCACAAGCCACAAATGCAAACCACCAATTAAGGGACTGGCAGTTTGGGCATCCCCAAAAAGCCAAGAGGATACATAACAAGCAGATTCCTTCAGGGTTTCTAGGTTTTTAAGGGTTTCTGAAATACATCCAACAAACTCTCGATTTACATCTGCTATGCAAATCCAGGCGGCTACCAAGGCAGGCACCAAGCCCTTTGAGCAAAGCACCTGGCTTGAAGGTGGTTTCAATTTGGCAGAGGCTCTAAGGTGGATTGGCAAAACAAATCTGAGTTGCTGGTGAAACAGCTCACCAACAATGTGAAGGAACTTCTGAAGTGAGAGCAGTGAGAAGAGGGTGCCAACTGAAGTACCAAAGGAGATAGCCACATACCTCAAAGGATGGGTGACATCCCCCATGCTCGCTTGCGAGTAGTGGTTGGAGGCCCCCAAACGCCATGTCATCGCAACCTGAGCTGTTGCAAGTTCGGGTTGTTATTGAGCCGTGATCTCGATTCCTACCACTCGACTGCAAAACATTGCAGTCCAAAACCATAGGTTGTGGCCAAGTTGTGGCGCAGTGTTGGCCCTTCATAGCGCACTCTTGTTTTGCATCAGCCCTGCCACAAACGAAGCCTGTTGTCCAGCGGCAAGCCTGATGCCAAGCGCATCAAGCCCTCTTTCCACACACTTTTGGTGGGTGCACATTTACAATCATCTCAGTGGGACGTAGGGTGCCCCCTCGAAACATCTGCTCTTTTAGGTGTTTCTTGTCATTCTTGCCAAGCAAATAATCACATTACTTCTTCTTTTTCAGAATCACATTGCCAATTGCCAATTGCTATCAAGCACAGGTCAACCAGCTGCCGGCCTGGCAGAGCCTAGCATTGCTCCGTACATTCCGAGGACTTGGCTTTTGTCAGGGAATGGATTCCCTGGATGAAACGTTGAATTGCGACCAAGGACAGCCCCACAGCGTTGAATGGCAGCGTGAAGCAAGTTGGCGCAAAGCCGTGTGTCATTGCAACCACCGCATCCATTCCAGCAAAGACAGCAGTGGCAGCTGCAGCCCCGAAACAAACCAAGAAAAACACTGCAACATATCCAAGGGATCTGAAGTGGAATGAGATCCACAAAGCTGTCAAAGCAGCATTGTAACCCCAAATGCCTTGCTGAAACCGTGAGATATCTGCTCCGCATCTAGCAGCTCCTAAGGTAGCCACCGTTGAGCCCAAAAGTGTGCTGAATGTCATAAAGGGACCAGCAAAGCCAATTCCGAAAAGGATGAGACATCCTGAGATTGGGCTGGTAACAAAAAATATTTGCGACACTCCATTCAAAATGGCTGTCACGCAGTCCATGGTACTGAGTTGTGGCAAAATGTTGTTCCAGGTAATGGCTGCTGGTGTTGCTGTGCCATGATCGATGAGATGAATGACCGCCAGCGTGGACAGCGCCGAGAAGTTAAAGGCCAAGGTGAGTTGCGGGCTCACAATCTTCAGGAGACCGGCAGCCACAAAGGTACTCAGACTGGCCAACGCCAGTGTAGCAAGGACGCTCCACCAGTAAGGTACGGCAAAGGCAAAGGCGCAGCCCACCAGCATAGCATTGTAACCCAAGGTGCCATCCTTCCTGGCAGCTGAGTCAAGGCTGAAGCACCAGCTCGTTGCTGTTGCCACCAGGACACCCAGCAAGCCTAGGATGACTGCTTGTCGCGGTGTCCCGAAGAGGACAGCGACTAAAAACACAACTCCTGCCACGGAGTTCGTAAAGAAACACACTTGAGACACACCGTGCAAGGCGTCGATCACAAAGTCTGCAACCGAAATGCATGATGCATCAGCTTCACTCGAGTCGTTTG
>CAUJNA010002593.1:10000-28981 GCA_963377175.1 Effrenium voratum
AATAACAGTAGGTCAGGTTGGCTGAGAGGGCTCTTCAAGACTGGTCATCCATGCACCCATTTCATGTTGTACCCTGGCTTCATGCTGTCCTGCCCCTAAGGAGGCTCAGAAAAAGGCCACAGCCCGGCAGAAACTAGAATCATTTCAGTGAGGGACCACTCAGTACTTTCAGTGGCAAGCTCGGTTTCCCCCCTGCGCGATCATTAGAACTAGCGACTAGCGACCCAATGATTTGACCATTGCCGTCACCCCTATTGATAAGTCCCAGCCAAATTAGCTTCCCCCCGAGCTCGTCATGGCTATACATGTTCATATTAGTAGGCTTTACTATCATATTTGTGAAGCCAGCTAGTGGCATGGCAGATAGAGGTTTGGGGTGCTGCTCAGTTGTCGGACCCAGTGGCGTTCATGAGCGCCACCACGGCGCCAGACTCGAAGAAGGCCCGGACGATTGACCTGACCGGAATGTCCAAACCAAACAGCAGCTGGACAGCAACATAGCCCAAGAAGTGTGGGGACCCGGCTCTTCGGGTACAAGGCCATCCGTGGCCAGGAAAAACAGTGATCGGAGCACATGAAGTGGCCAAGAAAGGGTTAGCACGCGCCACGTAGGCCATGACTAAACAAATTCCCCACATCTTGGCTGTCTAAACTGATCCCCTGCTAAAGCTTAACTTTTAGTGGGTTAAATGGAAACCCCCAGTTTAGCTTTTAAGTACTCCACCACTCCGTTCTTGTGACTTAGGCCTTCACGGTAGGGAGGGTGGGGGGAACAGGCAGGGAACAAATCATGTGCCAGAACTCAGACCTCCACTCGCCATGGAAAAAACAGAGCCATGCACGTTTTGGAGATGATTTCAAAGGAACTCCTCTCCCCAAAGATTGGACAAGGGTATGATTTGGAGGTCTGGTGACTCGGGCTCCGCGGCCCCGGGCCCGAGTGCTCCCGCCAGTGCGCCCAGTGCCGTCAAAAGTCAAGCTCCAACAAGGATGACTGTTTCAAACATGGTCACCCAACCCCCAACAGCTCGTCATCATTAGGTTGCCTACATCGAACCTCGTGACACGGACTGCAGCGGCAAACGGGCTTCAGCTTCTGATTCCCCAAAACCGCTTGGAACCTGTCGGAAATATACCGCTTAGCAAGATGCAAGATGCAACTGCAAAACGCCCACGAACGATTCACGCATCCCGCCTATCCGGCATGAAACTCATGCCAAAGCTGCAAGGCTGCATGCTTCGCTTTGCTTCGCGGCCAAAATTTACGACCCGCCCTGCATTTCCCCCATGAAGCTTCATGCAAAGCCTGCAGCCTGCAGCCTGCAGCCTGCTGCCGCCGCTGGTGCCTTCAAACACCGGGATCCCGGGCTGCTCCCGGAACTCCAGGAAAACCAGGAAGACCTTCCTCAGCCCGACATGGCGCAGAGGGAAATATGTCATCTAGCTAAAAAGAAACGAGAAAAACAATGACATGGGACATGGGAAAATCCTGAAAGTACACATGAACCCTGGCCATGACCTTGGATCAAGAACCTAACCTCAGGGTGAGGATGGCTCACGCCAAATTGAATGCAGTTGCCACCCCTCGCCAAGCCCAGAACTCTTGAGAGCCCACAACCCAGCAACTGACGTTCCACATATTTGTTCGCGCGGTCAACTATGGCAACCCCCAAGAAAGTACTAAGATTTGGGTGTCTCGAATTTTGGCGAAACTTGCTTTTGGTGGGCAACAAGTTTAGAAGCCAACAAGACTCACTTCTTGAGTGAGGTTGGCCAAACAAAGGAAACCAAACTTTCTAAAAAGCCACCAAATGGTCTTCCCAAAAAGCTTGAAGTCCCGGAACTCAGGAAGTGAGAAGAACCTCGCAGTTTCGCGCGATCATAACCCAAGGTAGATGGTTCTTTTTCTAGGTCCGTTTTTTTGTACTAGGTCCGTTTGGCCTTCAGTATGGTAATGTCCCCAGCATCACCAGCATCACTTGGACCTGGTTTGCTTATCGGCTCTGATTGGGTGGCAGTTGGGAGTTGCTGGGGGCTGGTTTAAGTTAGGGAGACGTTTGGCTGGCTTAGATCTTCAAGGGCTGGCATCCAGGCTGCTGTTGGGCGGGTTTAGGCTTGTCTTTGAGTGGGTTTGCGTTGGCTTGGGGCTGATTTATGGAGGTGTGCTGCTGGTTTAGCAGCGGCTTTAGGGTTGCTTAGAGTGTGGTTCAGTGAGTTGTGGGCGAGTTTTGCTGTAGGGTGTGGTTATTTAAACCAGCCCCCAGCAACTCCCAACTGCCACCCGGCAACCACAGGGCCAAGTGACCAGCCAACCAACCTAATTAAAAGTACAAAAAGAACACCTCCCGACCCCGAGCCACGAATTTGAGACCCGGGCAGCTGCAAGGGAAGCTCGTAGAGCAAAGGCAAGGTGATGGAGAACCAACCTGGCTCGCGATTGCCTGGGAAAGTTGATGGCTGGATGGGGTGAAATTTGGGCTTGTCCGCTTTTCGTGAACCCCAAGATAGATTTTGAAAAGAAGGCAGACCCCATCAAAAGCCAAGCGACACACGTTTGGCTACTTAAACAACGCTGCTAGAGAGGTTTAAAATCCAAACCGCTGCCAAGCAGCTGGTGAGCCGCGCCAAGAAGAGGTGCGCCTCTTTAGAGAAGAGCTCCTGCAATGGTGTGGCCAAAGACGCCCAAGACTTTTCGAGCTTTTGCCATCCCAAAGCCAGTTTCTTGCGATTCACTGCGTGTATAACATAGATGTTCCAGGTCGTAGGCCCCCTGGTCATGGTGGTGGAGTGGTGGCTAAGGGCTGGCTCAGGGAGGATTTGGGTTAGACCCTTAGATGCCGGACCGGGATGCTGGGTGTCGGTTTGGGGGCATATGCAGCAGGGCAGTTGCATAACGTAGAGACAACATGAAGCCACGACCAAGCGCCAATCCGCACATAACGTGGCAAAGTACTTACTTGGCTGGCGATTGAACGCGCGTGGCCCTTTTGCTTCAGCAAGCATGTCCACGGTCTTGAACCCTCCAGAAGCCTGCCCAAGGCCACCCCCAAGGCTTGGCTGGCCAGCCATAGATGTTGCTACAGGAATACACCCTTGGGGAAACAAACAAATGGCTGACTGGCGACCACGTGGTCAGCAAGAACCTGGAGAGGCTTTTTATGGCTTTCAGCCAAACCAGGAAAAACAGAAACCCATTCCTTCTGAAACGCGCGGAGGGATGTGCAATGTGGGCAGCCCATTTTGATCCTCAGGGAATCTTGCAACTGTACGGTGAACGTGTGCCGTAACAAAATGCGCAAGCTGCAGCACGAAAGAACATGCCAGGTCTTGATTAATTATGAGGCATGAAGAGTTGGACTAAATATGAATATGCAATTGCATGAATGCGGATCAACACATCCAAATTCTGAACATAAACATAATCATACATGCATAAATGTATTCGTACGGTTGCATGTTGCAGTATCAATCCTGCACGAAAGGGAGATCTAAAAAAAACAAATATAAATAAATGAATGATTCAATAAGTAAGTAACTCAATAAATAAACAGACTATACACTTGTTGAGTGAACATTCCTCAACTAATGAACATATTGAAGCATTGACATTATACATATGTGCGTGTGTCATATGGAATGTGCACTTGCTTTTGGACAGCGGGGGGCCTAGCAGCCGCATCATTCGCAATCACTCGCCTCCATGCCAGTAAGCGTGCTTTGCTTCACATACTCCAGGAACTCTTCCAAGACCTGGCCACTGGATCTGCAAGAGTGTTTGGGTTCCATAAGTTTGCATCAGCATATCGGAACCCTTATGGGTGGTTTCCTTTCAAGTTCCCTTGAAAGACCCAAAAAGGGCTACCCTAAAGAGTGCAAACCCAAATGGTACAAATGGTTGTTTGCGTATATAATACTATGGACAGTCGCGCTGAGAGGGGCAAATTTAGCCATGTACTTTCATGCTGGGGAGATCTCTCTCTCTCTCTCTCTCTCTTTCCTCCTCATGCCACGTTATTGAAACATATTGAAATATGCTCCACTCGCGCCCCTTTCAAACAGAACAGGTCACCTACCATGTTTGCCCAGAAGCAACAACAACATGTTTTAAGCGGCACATTTTTGACCCCCCATCGAATGCCACATGGCTGTTATGGCAAGTGGCAGCCAAATTCACAAAACCGTGGAAGGGGTGCTCCTGATTTTTGACTAAAAAACAAAACAAAAAAACGGGGCGCCCCAACCCGCGGCCACAATCTTCAACTGCTGCTCATTCAGCACCCGGTCACATCTGGGCGCCTTTATCAGCGTGGCCTCGTAACTACCTCAGATTCTGCCAGCTTCATACGGCAAGTGGCAACCAAACGTCTGCTTTCACCTTCAAGGTGCTCTGTGTCGGTGGTACGTATACTTGGTGGTGTGCCTCTGTGTCAATAATGCTTTTTGGGGTGCTGTCTCGGTTGTGTTTCTGTGGGTTGGTGGGTCCCGGCAGTGTGAAGTGTTGGTTTGGTGGTGTTTCACTGCTATTGGGGTTTGCTGGGTTCATCCAGACTTTGCTTTACCCCCGTAAAATAAACATATGTCCAGTGGTGATTGATTCCCTTCAAAACCAGAGGCAACAACCAATATTTCGCAACGCACTTAACAAAACGGGAATCCCGGCATCGATTGCGGCCTCCTTGCGCTTCCGGCGGTTCCCTGCATCGAAGGCTGCGATGTGCCTCTGCAGCCACAGCTCCCCGGTGGACCTTGGGCGATGCAAGGTGCCAAGGGGGAGGGAGCAAGCAACCCAATCCAGTTATCCTTCCTTCCCTCCCATTTCTGCCTCCCATTTACCTCAGAGTCTTCTCTGCCACAACCAAACCCAAAACCCTAAAAAGCCAAAGCATCCTAGGAAAGGCTTCTGGGGGAAACCGCCCCATTTCTTGTGCCCAGCCAAGAGGCAAGCCCAGATCAAACCGAACCCGGGCTGCCCGGCTGCCGATGCGCCGCCTCGAAGGTGGACTTGAACCTGGGAAAACTTCAGGGGAGAGCGGACAGAACGACACACGCAGAGGGAGGGGGCCGGGGGTGGTCTTGGATGTTTAGTGGGGGCCCGGCCTTGGCTTAAACGGCAACCACAAAGGCAAACCTTGCAACTTGTAAAGCCTCCCAATTTTCACCAGCCATTTGTTCGTTTCATGCGGACCAAACGGCCATGAAGGAGAGAGAAGCCAGACACAACGCACAACGACTGCATAGTCGGCGTTTCGTAGAAGGCCACTAGATCACTCAAATGGCACCGCCCTCAGTTCATGTTGAAAGGGTGAGGATGGACGAGTCCTCTTGGCCCCAAAGTGGGAGGCGACCGAGGCTCTGACAGGTTCGGCGGCGGCTGCAGCAACAGCTTGCTCGATTCCAATGTCTGGGCCTCAAGCCAGAAGAACTGCGGGAAACTCCAGGCACACAAGAACACTACCAAGCAACGCCAACAACATCTGTCAACCTTTGCTCGCAAATGACCTCAGTCAATTATGCAACTTGAGGCATTGTGTTTATGTTGCAGGCCATGCTCAGCTGCATGAACTCAAGGTAGGGTGAAAGTGTGACCCAAGAGGTGAACGTGCAAAGAAACTTGGCGGAGGAATATTAAGATCAATTGAGGAGCAACCAGCAGCAAAGCGCCGCTCTTTCCGCTCAATCCTCTTTGCACGTATGGAAGTCTGCATATCTGCTTGAACAGGGCTCATCCAGATCCTGTCATGCAGGATCGGGCTGCTATTGCTTGAGATGTGCAGGAGAAATGCGGTTGGCAGGTTCCATGAATGGAACCATAAATGCTGGGCGTAAAAACACACACACATTGCCCTTTCCGCCAGTTCTCACCCGGGGGATTTGTAACAAAACTTGCCAGGCGCATACAATGCTGCCTAGCGTTGTGATCAAGAAGCAAACACAGCACCTGACATCACATAAAAACAACAAGACAAGGCAGGCAACAAGGCTACCACTCAAAAACTCTTACGCATGCGGCGCTTAAGCCCCCTGGATACAAAAAAAAACAGAGAAAACAATATTCCCTTTAAAACCAACAGGGAAAATACAAAATAGTCTCAAGCAAATGGAAGTTCCGGTTGATTCTCGGAGCGCACTGTTTGCAGCAGTCGTTGCCGGTGGACAATGCGGCGGCGTGGCATTTCAAGGGGGCATGCTTGCAATGCCATACAACAATTTTACCTAAGAACCCATTGCAACCGTGATCTCATCTGGAAACGTCAAGAATGCGATACTGGATGAGAATGGTAAGTTGAAAGAAACTGAGAAATGGATGGGCGGACACTACTTGGTCGCTCATTTGCATTTCCGATCGGTCCTATCGAGTTTCTCCTCACCATGCCGCTCCTCCGCCTCTGTCAACCCATTCTTCCTCCTGGACACCAGCCACCTGACTAACTTTTCAGTTGGAACAAAGGGAAATCCCGTGGACCGCACAGGGGGCTAGGATCACTCCCCTCGCACGGAAACCCAACACACACCAAAAAACAAAAACCAATTTCACAAACGCATTCACAACAATACCACATCACCACGTGCCAAGTTCCACCAAACACCAGCTAAACTTGGAAATTCATGGAAACAACATCACCTTGCATGACTGAGTGGAAGGCATGTGTGTGTGTGCGCGTGTGTTTTGTATATGTATATATATATATATGAATGTGTGTGTGTGCGTGTGTGTGTGTGTGCTTCTTTTTTTAAACAAAAAACTTGGTGTCGTGTCAATGTCCCCCCTTGCGGATCTGAATCCATGGCCCTGGCCGCCAAGTGTTCGTGGATAGGCGGCGGTGGGACGGCGGGCGGCCTCGCAACTCGCCAGCTGCTTCTGCTGACAAGTGGATGTCCCAAAAGAAATGGTTTCAATCGCTTGAAAACTCAATCCCACACCAAAATTGCCCGTGTGGCTAAACACCCGAAACGTGAAGAACAACGGAAGTGATCATAGATGAATTCCTCCCTTCAAGGGCCCAGCGACCTACCCGAAACAAACTGAGCTGGGCGACGTTCTGGGGGGGAATCGCGATCGAGCACCATGAGTCTCGCCTACATAAAAAACAGCACTTATAAGTTCCGCAACAGTAGTTATAAGACCCGCATTAGAAGTTATAAATGCCGAAAATACCATAAGTTCTTGAAAAGTTAGCATACTTACGGCGGGACTTACAAGTGATATAGGCTTTTTATGCGGAACATACTTAGCAAACTTACAAACTACTTACGCTACTTACGATTTTTGTTTGTTTTCAAGGGTCCACACAGAGCATGCTCTTCCCGGCACTGGAGCGTTGGGTTTTTTTAAGGAAGTGGACGCAGCACAGAGCGAAGCGAAACCCGTCTTAAAGAGATACATGGCGCGACGCGGGTCCAGAGTGCAGGCTTGACCAGGTCCTTGCTTCCCTTCATCTAGGGTCATCTTTTACAAATCGAGGAAGCCACGCACGCAAGAGTTGCAACCTTGCAAGGCACTTTCCATGGGCCCGCAAGCGTCACGCACATGCACACATGCATTCTCACACAAAGTGCGTGCCTTGCGTGCGGCCGGCGTTCTCCTCGCGCTGGCAGCTTGCAAACGTTGATGCGAGGCGTGTCCGACGGCACCGTCGGAGAACCTACACAAAAAGCTATAGAGCCAAAAAGACGAGCAGATGCACCAAAGCCCACATTTCGCGATTTCGGACAAAGCCCGCCGACATCTCACCGACTTTGCACTGACATGCTTGCGGCTGGACCCCTCTTAGTTGTTTTCTAGAGACAAAAGGGATGGGCGCGAATGTCGTTGAGAGGTCGGTGGGTGTCGGTGGGGGTCTGGGGCTATCGCGGCTTCAGGATGTCGGTGGGAGATACATAGCTGGGATGGGATTCCAAGATTCTTGGGCCGAAAAACGTCAGTGAATGACCCCCAGTCTGTTGAAAATATGGAAGTCACGAGATGTCGGTGAACGTCGGTGGGAGCGTCGTGGCGCCGCGAGCATGTCAGTGCAAAGTCGGTGAGATGTCGGTGGGCTTTGTCCGAAATCGCGAAATGTGGGCTTTGGTGCATCTGCTTGTCTGCTTGGCTCTATAGCTTTTTGCGTAGGCTCTTCTTTAGCTGCTGGAGCCATGCTGAACGACACGGTGTTCTGGGATACGCCGCGCATCAACGTTTGCGAGCGCCGGCCGCACGCAAGGCACGCAAGGCACGCAAGGCACGCAAGGCAGCATCTGGCAGCTCTGCGATAGCTCTCTGAGCACATCCTGATGCCGCAGTGGTATGATTTGCTTGCACTAACTGTGCGCCAGACTGCTTTGAGCCAAAAAGGTCGCGGCGCGTCTTCCTTTTTTTTTGGGGGGGGGGGTCAGTGCCCCTCGCCTTTTTCACACCGCCAATGGCTCTGGAACAACGACAAAGCGTATCCCTTGAGTCCAGAAAAAAACCTTCAGACGAAATGAAACGTGTCAACCTGCGCAGCATCAAAAAACAGGGGTCCGCAGAACGAAAGCTACTTACGCTACTTACGAACTACTTATAAGTACACTTATATCTAGACTTCATAAGTTGTCCGTAAGTTCATCTCAAGTGGCAAAACAGCACTTATAAGTAGGTGAGACTCATGGCAACACATTTCTGCAGCTGAATACATCCAATTCAAACGCTTGCGTCGTTGACTGTCATTGTTGTAGTGGTTTTCAGCTGGGCAACGAAAGGCCCATTTGGGCAAAAAACCGGGTTGGAATCTAGTGGTGGGGCGGCAACAGTACGCACTTCTTCCAGATCAACAGTGCTGAGCACTGGTCATGAGAAGGATGCGTATTCATTTTGTGTGGGGAATGTTTAGGAGGAAGATGCGTTGTGCTCGACCGGGATACATGCGGATCGCATGCTGCAACTGCCGGCACGACTGACCAACTCATCTGAGGCATGTGCAAGTTCGCCACCACAACCTGCAGATACCTTGGCGGCCCAAATGTCCTACCAGCTTTAGGCTCTCGCAGTCACTGAAACGTAGTTCCCACCTGTTTCAGCAAACACTATATGTAACAAATGTGCAGTCGAAACCCTTGATTTGGACACCCAAGGCGGCCAAGTGATGACCATTGAAAGGCTGCGGCTGGCAAAAGCCCAACTCTACAAACGAGCTCTTCTTTGTTCGTGCACCATCTCCCGCTTCTCCATTTGCTCTTCCTCCTAACCAATCTGAGCAAAATATGATGCTAGTAATAAAGATGGCTTGGTTAGAGGCAAAAAGATGCTGAGAGATGTAGGATAAAAGCAGACTAGACAAGAAATGGTCTGTCCTCTCTCATCTCTTCCGCACTAGCCAAGCCGACAGATAGTTATTAAAAAACTTGGCAAGCAATACGTATTGTATATCTCTTTCTTTCTTCTTGGTTAGACCGCATGCTGCGGAAACTCGGACTTGAGAACTAGACATGTGTAACAAAGAAAGAATTAGAAGATGATGAGTTTCCAGAAGTCACATCGGAAAGGCTGGGGAAAATATGATATTTCTTTCTATCTGTCTCTCATTTCCCATTCATTTGCGTTCTTGGGTAATTCTCTGGTATCTCCCTTTGCTATAATATAGAAAATTTAAAAAACACATATTAGAAGATGTGAAAAGGAGAAGCTGGTTAATATTCTCTTATGGCCATGCTTCCATTACCCTTTCTTCTTTAGCAATTCCTACAAATACAAATGTCCAGCGACTTTTGGATTGATAAAAGAAAAGTGTCTTTCCAGGAAAGGATGCCATGCGAAGGCTCAGTAATCGCAAGAAAAATGTGAGTGGGATAACGCGAATGACATCATCCTTTTCCTATCCTTCCCGTTCACCACCCTTTCCTCTCTCACCATCCTTCACACGGCGGCAGTTAGCGACGGAAAGCTGACGTGTGCGGTGTAAGGGCTCCTCACTGAGTCATCCTTGACAAACGACACTGAGCACCTTTCCCTTTGTATATCTCTCCCACCCATTTCCGAAGTGATAGATGAGCATGTGAGAGAGGGAAGGTGGGAAAGAGATGGTGGGATGTTGGCACCCCATTAATCTCACTCATCTCTTTCATATGTCTTTCTTTCTGCTATCTATGCCTTTCCAGAAGTCACATCTCGGGAAATTTCAGGGAGAATGGAGGCATGGGACGGATAAATTAGTTCTTCGTAAATCCGCCCAGCCTTCATGCCTCCATATCCTTTACAGGTTCTTGGGCCCGGGAAATCCCAGAGAATATAACGGTGGGGAAAAGAAATGAAATAGATAACGCCCTTCTTGTAACCATCTTTTCCGCTCGCCAATGATGGATCTCGGAAATTTGGATTATGAACATATAAAGAAAACCATCAGGAACAAACAGTACATGATCTCAGATCCATCTATCTTCACCTTGATTGAAATTTTAATTTGAGATTTGGTGAAGATAGAAAAGGGTGAAGGAAGAGGAAACCATTTGTAACCGCTGGAATCTCTTAATCTGTTATCACGGACGTGCCCAAGAGGTGGAAATTCCAAGAAAACACGCTAAACACAAAGATCACAGAACTATATAAAATGAGCACGCAAGAGGATAATGAAAGCGATATCATATGATGGAGACAGTGAAGCAACAAACGCTACAACATATTCAAACCGTAAGTGATAAACAACCCAGATGTTATTCCATTTTCACCTTTGCATCTGGGATTCAAGTGTAGGTAGGATATGAGGTTTGCCGAGAGAACATTGATTACCAACCATTACTTCACACACTTTAAGCTTGGAAATCACATAGGAACCTCAGAAATAGAATCATCGTATGATAGAAATCATATTATTAGTGAAGATGTGTCTAGAATATATAAATGATAATGCATCTTGTTTTTCTCGCCCGCCTTTTTCCGCAGTGGCTTCAATGCCTCTCTCTTTCTGCAGCATAAGGTGACAGAAGGAATGATATGAAGGTGACCAAATGATCTGTGGGTGTGGGCTACGGCGAGGGTTAAGGGTGAAGCGTCTCTTTCCCCACTTTTCATTTAACAGTCCAATTATGAAAAATGGTTGAAAAAGGGGTAGCCCGTCCTCTCTTAATCACATCCTCCTAGAAACAAAGGGAAAGGGTGTGGAGAGGAATGGAAAGGAAATGAAAGAAGCCGGAACGAAGATATTGCTGATATGACTTCTCTTTCCTCCCACTTTTCATTTCCTATCTCTTAACAAACGAAATGATAGAGAGAAAGGAAGAGTGTGATCTTTTTCAAATGCAGGAATTATTGTGATTCGGGCACGAGCCTGTGCCCAGGCAATGGGTAAGTTGGGGTAAACAAGCCACAAAAGAAAGGTTCCCCAAAAGCAAACCAATCCCCGGTCCCAAAGATCAGGGTTTCCCACACACCAGAGAACAACAACCAAAAGGAAACAAACCAAACAAGAAAAGGGTTAACCCGCAACCTTGGTCGACAAAGTAGTGGAGGGCCTCGCCTAGCAAATAAATTGCTTCATACATACCCCCCACCCTACATTTTTTTTCATCTTCCATCTTCTACCCTTATTTGTTTTCATCATTTTTCTACATTCCTTTCTGTCCATCTCATCCGTTTTTTATCATCATTTTTCCAAAATTTTCGCCATCCTTTTCTCCTTCCTCCTCGCCTCATTCATTTCATCATATACCTCTCAAAATGTCATTTCCTCAATCTCCTCACCTCATCCATTTCAAAAAAATAAATTTTGCAAAATATATTGCAAACAATATTTGTCGTCAAAAAAATATTCGAACTGTCTAAAAACGATTTGTCCATTTCCCGGACAAAAAATAGAACAGCAACAACATCACTCCCTCCTTCGTTTCATCAGTTTCATCATATATTTGTTTGGGCGTGGTCGCATAGCTTGCGAGCTTCGCTAACGCTCGCATCCTCCTTGTAGGATTTTATCTTCAATATATAAAACGCTATACTTACATTATAATTATAACATATAAGGGTATAAATGTTATTATTATAGTATGGTTTTAAGCCTGCTGGCCATGCGATAAATCACCTCACGCAAAGTCATTTTGCACCTCACGCAAAGCCATTTTGCATCTCACGCAAAGCCATTTTGCATCTCACGCAAAGCCGTTTTGCACAAAGCGCCTTTGTAAAAGCCTACTTGATGTCATTGCAACCCAAACTCAAAATCCTTAATCCGTCAAACTCATCAAAAATCAAATTATTAAACTACTAGGTATTTTATATAGGTCATGCAAAGCCGTTTTGCACAAAGCGCCTTTGTAAAAGCCTACTTGGTGTCATTACAACCCTAAACTCAAAATCCTTAATCCGTCAAACTCACTAAGATTTCACAAATCAATTCGCTAGGTATTCTATATAAATCTTCCTGCTTATGTATTATTGGATGGTCTCCCCATTTTTCCTTGTTTCCATTTGACAGTCTCTATTGATTATATTGTAGATATTGTTGATGCTTGATGGTCTTTTCGTGTGGTGCTTTGTCTCCTCTTCGGAGCGTTGAACCACAGCAACAAGTGTATTTTATTTTGTTTCTTTCTAACTTTTCTTGGTATGTTTGTTGTTTCTTTCTTTCTCGCCTTTGTTTTTCTTCTTCGTCTTCACAAATGTTCCCTAAAAACCGCTGATGTTTTTTGCTTCTTTCGTGCTCTGCTTTTCCACCAATACCAACAACAGACCCACAGGCACAGGTGTATTTTTGTTTCTGTCTTTCATTGATGGCATCTTTGTTTTTCCAATAGTGGTCTCGTTTTTGTTGATTTATTTGTTCTCGGTAGTGCTCCCTGTATTCAGCATATGTTCTTCCCGGTGTCTGCTTATTAACACAATCCGTCGATAGTTTGTAATGACCTTCTCTTTTCCGTAGTTCTTCCACTGTATCGCACGGGCAGTTTTCAATCCAATTCAATCAAGCGATTTATCAGCTGCATTGATTCATATAATGAAGGATGATGCATCAATGAACATACGCTGGAAATGATTTCTTAACATTCTTTTCTGATCTGCCTTTACCAATTATACGACTTGAACTTTCTAAGTGCTTCATATGGCATCTGTTATCGCATTATCTGATTATTTTATACCTTCCATTTCTGCCTCGGTTTGTATCCATTTACTATCATAATGGTGGCATCTCTTTAAAGGGAACGTCAAACTGCAGATTTCCAAAACTTCAATTTGGGATAATTACTGTATAATCTCTGAATGAATGATAGAGTTTCCCAATCGGCTTTACTTTTTTGCGTCTCACCCTTGAATTTCAATGTATTATTATTTCTGATGTTTACCACAATCAACTTTTTATAATTCTCTAGGTTTTCAGTATATTTGGCTACCAGAAACCACAATCGTTTTCTCCAACATTCATGTTTGACTAATGGCATCTTTAAAATCAAACTCATCCATAAACTCCTGATGTTTTAATAATCCAGTTTGTGGATTTTCGATTACAAAATATTTAGGATTGAAATATTTGATAATCTCAATAATTTTTAAGACAATACTATTTGCATATTCGATATTCCTAATTCCCCTAGTTTTTGCTATGCTGTATTCAGTGCATGGGGGACTACTCCAAATAAAATCAAAATGGTTTCTGTCAAACTGTTTGTAATCCCACTCCAAAATATCAGTGATGATATCAGCATTTTTCAAGTCTAATGATATTACATTAAATCCAAGCGACTTTGCTATGGTTCCGACGCTTTTTGTTCCGCTAAATAATTCTAATAAATTCATTTATTAGAATTACTTAGATATTAATTATTCAAATAATACATATACTCCATCATCATTTTTTGGAAATTTTGTAAAATTCTAATGTTTGTTGCTTTGGTTGTTTGATTTTTCCTGTATTCAACATATCACAGTATTTCTTTTGCTTTGTAGGATAATCACCCGTTGGTCTTCCTATAGATTTTGCTTGAAATATCTTTTCGATTTTTTCCTTCTCCTGCTGTTCGCTTTCAACTGGTTTCATTTTGTCATCAATGGATTTAATCATATCATTTAAGTTTTTGATATTTTTACTAATTAATGTTATCTTCTTCATTAAATCATTAATAGTATAATTTTCGTTTTCAGACATTACTATATATTTATTTAGATATTTATTTATTTAATTATATATTTTTCATCATTTGTTTAACAGTTTCTTGTGTTTCGTTTTCATTATTATCGGATGGTGTTGCTTGCCTACCAAATTTAAAAGTTATATTGTGGACATCAGTTTCTAAGTTGATACTGTCTTTAGTTTTATCAATACTCATTTTTTACTTATTTTGAAACTTGTTGGAATACATGAACATTTACAATTTTTATTATTTTTTATTTCTAATTCATTTTTCATTTCTAACATCTTTTTACACATTGGACAAGAAAACTCAATTACTGCTGTTTCTTTAACAATTTCTCCGCTATCTTCTGTTGAAGATAGACTTAAACTTGTCTTATTTTTGTTTTTGTTTTTCTTTTTCACCATTTATATTAATATTTACATTTTTATTTTTGATATATTGTATCACAAACTTAATTAATTCTAATGAATAATAACAACATTTTTTTATTTTATTGTCAGTAATTATTACTTGTTCTATATTTTCTACTTCATCTATTATATTAATATAATTTGAATAACTCCTATTCATATAAATAATAAGATAAATTATTTACAATTAATCTTATTCTTTTCATGCATAATAGAATATTGGTGGGGCACAGCACTTGGGGTTTTCATTGCACACGCGAGAGAGATACAAACTAATTAGCTTCAATGCTTATTGATTGAAGTTGATGAAAGAGCCTGTTCTACTACGATAGACACCATTCATATCATAGCAATGCTTTCATACAATAAATAATATTAAATTATTTTCTATATATCTTTAATATCAATTATGACAGATGTTCCAATAATAAAACCAATAAACATAACTGAATATGAATTCAAACAATCCAAATATGAGCACGTGCCAAAATTACCATTTAGAAGTATTATAGTTGCGAGTTCGACAGGCGGCAAAACGGTCTTGGTTCAGAACCTTATCTTAAATGTTTATAGAAATTCATTTGCAAGAATATTTATATTTTCCCCCAGCGTTCATAATGACCCAACTTTTACAGAAGTAAAGAAATATATTAGGGATGAACTACATGTAGATGATGAAAAAGAACAAATTTATTTGGATAATTATAATCCAAGTGATTTAGAAAATGTAATCGAAAGACAGAAGAAAATTATTAACTATATGAAATCTAAAAAGATAAAGAAACTGCACTCAATATTAATCGTTATAGATGACCACGCCGACGACCCTAAATTTGTTAGATATAGTAAATTATTACATGGATTATTTACCAGAGGCAGACATGATGCAGTAAGTGTGATTTGTTCAACACAAAAATATAATGTGTTGGCGCCTATCATTCGTTTAAATGCCAGTTCATTATATATTTTTAGGTTGAAAAATGCCAGTGAATTAATGAGTTTTATTGAAGAAAATAGCGCCATTGTTGACAAACAGCAATTATTAGATATGTATCATCAAGCAGTGAATTTTGCTCCATATTCTTTTTTCTACGTGAATATGAATTCAAAAGACATTAACAAAATGTTTCATATCAATTTTGAACAGGCATTTCAAATTACAAATGATGAATAAAGATATTCTAACTTAATACAATATAATAATATGCCAATGAAACTATGTAGATGTGGTGGATTTTATCGTAGAGGTAATTACAACTTTCATACTAATTCTTGGATACATAAACTTTATAAAGTGTTAAAAAGACGACCAACAGACGAGGAATTATTAAGATTTCAAAATAATTTTGTTGATGAAGAAGGTTTAATAGATGATATGTGTAGCAATGCCTCAACAAAATTACCCGAAAGTGAAATGACAGATTATGATAGCAATTAATAATATTAATTATGTTTTAATATTATCAATTTAAATTAACGAATAGCTACATAAATTTAAGGCAGGTAATTTATAATATATTTTATCTTTTTTACATTCATTAACTTTTTCTAATTTATTGATTATTGCTTTCAATGAATTTATTTGTAGAATATCAATTCTTGACATTTCACTTATCGTATTTACATCTATATCTTTTATTACTTTAATATCCTCTTCGTCATCAATTTCTACTGGTTTTGATTTACTTGAACCCATTATATATAATATTATTTAGATTTTAATTTTTCAAAATTGAAATGTTGGTTTTCTTCTTCTTCTTCATCTTCGTCTTCAGTTGGTGCTGGTATTTCTGTTGGACTTTCAGATCAAGAACTATGAACAGTAATAGGTGGAGAACTATGAACACTAATAGCTTCATTTGATGAATTGCTACCGCTACTTTGTGCATTTCCTGCTGTTATTTGATTAACTAAATCTGCGATATTTATTGTTGTTGCAATTGCGCTATGTGATAAGTTTAATATTATATCTGCTACTGTAGCGCCGTTGTGTAGCATTATTTCTATCATTCTTGTCAGTTTGAACTTCTTTTCTTCTTCGTCGCTGTTATCCTCGTCTGGTGGTTTCTTTGGCGGTGGTTCTGGCGGTTTGTTGTTGTCAAGCATTTCAGTAAAGGCTGACACCATTGCGTCGCGTTTGTTTTTCAGTGTTTGTGTTGCTTGTGTTCTTGTTGGCTCATTTCTTTTGTATGTGTTGTGCCAAAAGTTTTTAAGCATTATTTTAAACATATTGTCCTGGTTTTCCTTTACCTTAAACGCTTCAAATGTCACATTTAATGGTTGATTTGCATCATTGTATAACTTTTCTTGCGTCTCTCTGGTTGCTGTAGCAATAGTATCTGTGTTGGTTGCAATGTCAACAAATTCTCTCGGTATGCCCTTTTTCATCATTTTCGGTGGTTGTATTGTTGTTGAAGTGTTTGGTTTCATTAGGTTATGTATTGTAAAACTGTCGTCATCATATTTATCATTGAATTTCTGCTTCTTTCTTTTCAGTATATTTTTCAGTTAAGATTATCATTAAATATACTTATATTATTATTATTAACTTTCACCGCTTCCTGCTGCTCGACTTGGAGGTTTTGCCATCTTTTTGGTAGTTGCTCCTATTACTTGTTGGGGTTTGGCGATATATTTGTAATAAACTAAGTCGCCATACATTTGGGCGATTTGGTCTGTTATTGGTTTCTTTGTATCGCCTTTTGCGTTCTTATGAAGTCTTGCCAGATGTGAAAATTCTTCAAATTCCGATGCCTTAATTAGTTGTATAATATATAAATCATTTACTACCTTGCTCATTTCAGTCAAATTATTGGCAACAATTCGTGGTTGTCTGTCCCTTACTGAATTCAATATTTCAAATGCTTGTTGTTTAAAATCCGGTTGAATGTCTGGGTGTAGTTCATCAATTCTTGATATAATTAATTTTTCTTTTTCACTTAATTGCGATTCTCTTGCTGTCATCATTTCCTCATCTGGTATTAATTCTGGGCTGTCAGTTATGTCGCTTGATATTGAGCGTCCTAACATTAAGCGATTGAATATTGACGATGCGCCTTGTGCAATAAAGTTTCTATGTTGTTCTTGTGCTTCTTGCTGTCTTTGTGTTGCTTGTTGTGCTCGTTGTTGCAATTCTGTTTGCACAGGTGCTATTGTTGGTTCTTCTGGTTGTGCCGGTTGGATATCATCTGTTGTTGTTGCCGGTTCTGTGTTTCTTCTATGAACTGCATACGTGTGTCCATTTCTATGTGCTTCTTGTTTCATCATTGCCTCTCTCATTTGTCTGTCTAATATTCTCATCTCTTGGTCTTTCAATAATTCTAAATGGTCGCTCCCGTCAAAAAAGCTACCCTGAGGACTTGCTTTGAAGAATGTAGCATCTCGGTTAGGTAGTTTTCCTGTTAATTGTTCGTTCTCACCTATCAAATTAGTGATTTCTTCATAAGTAGGTCGTCGTTTCAATCCAAATTTTGCATATGGGTTTATTAATTCTAAACTTGCTGTAGTTGCCATATTTATTATAATAATAGTTAGATTATTAATATTATTATAATAAATCTTAAGTAAATATTAACTTTTTTGTATGTTCATACCATTTATTTAAATGTTCTTTTGTTGCATGTGGCAAGTTAGGACGATATAATTCACCCATCGTCCTATCCAGCTCATTTACATAGTTTGCTCTCTTATTTCCTTCGTCAATCTTTTTCCTTAATGCTACTGATGCTTCTTGTGAGTTTCTTAACTTCATTTGTTCGTGCAGGTGTTCTAAATATTTTGTATCTTTCATATCAAATGGACTATATTTAATTTGTGAGGATTGTAACAATATCTTACCTTTATTTTTCTTATTATTTCTTTTGTGGAATTTATACATTATATATTTATCATAGATTTTAATTTTAATCGTAAAGCACGCTCCCACTTTCGCGTAATTCCAGAACAGACTCCGAAATCATATGCACAAATAATTCTCGCACATCTTCATCAGTTGTCAGTGCTCTGTTAGACCCTTTCAGTTTGAATACTAACAGACCACCCATTTTAGTATTCTGTCCAGTAAAATTAGTGTCTGCCATTTTCTCAAATGAAATCCCAATAACGAACTTGTCTTCTCTGTAGCGTTTATATGAAATGCTAAAGGCGTCTTGGTCAGGGTTCAAATAGTGTAATGTTCGTCTTAAATAATATGCAGTTTCTGCCATCGATTGACATTCAAACTCTGGATATTTCTTATTGTTAATTTGTAATTGCCACGTTAAATTTAAATCTTTATCTTGAAAGCCTTTACCTTGGAAACGCTCACGATCAGCACCATCTGGGTTAAAACCGTCAAAGATACGGGAGTTAATCATAGGATTGTAAAAATAGTTCCATCTCTTATAAATATAATTATCGTGTCTGTAATAGTTGGCATTATCAGCATCTACACCTGCTCTTGGCGCACGATACAATGTAATGAAACAACCATTTAATTTAGAAGCGGATTTAACAA
>CAUJNA010002594.1:0-28980 GCA_963377175.1 Effrenium voratum
TTTAGGGTTTAGGGTTTAGGGTTTAGGGTTTAGGGTTTAGGGTTTAGGGTTTAGGGTTTAGGGTTTAGGGTTTTAGGGTTTAGGGTTTAGGGTTTTAGGGTTTAGGGTTTAGGGTTTAGGGTTTTAGGGTTTAGGGTTTAGGGTTTAGGGTTTAGGGTTTAGGGTTTAGGGTTTAGGGTTTAGGGTTTAGGGTTTAGGGTTTAGGGTGTGCAGATGTGGTTGCTCGCTCGGGGATAAAATCCCCCAAGCCGCTCGCTTTGCGTAGCAAGTTCGCCCGCCCCAGCCACCCAAGGTAAAGACTTTTAGGGTTTAGGGTTCCATTTGCGGTGGAACCCTTGAACGGGTTCCAAGCCAACGCGGCGCTGTCTGAAGCAGTTGGGCTGCCAGCTGCTTGCCTCGCTAAACTTCTAGCCTGCGCAGGCATGGGTCGCGCTGCGAAGCCCAAGTCCTTTTTCGAGTTGCCCAGCTTGCGTAGCGTTGCGCGCTGCGCTGGTGGGTGCGGGCTGCGGCGGCAAGTACCATGTAGACGGCGTCTACATAATCCTCAGCGCCCACGGCGGGCGGACGACCAAGCGCCGCGTAGACGCCGTCTACCTGATCCTGCTGCGTTTGCCTGGCTGCCAGCTGCTTGCCTTGCTAAACTTCTAGCCTGCGCAGGCATGGGTCGCGCTGCGAAGCGCTAGTCCTTTTTCGAGTTGCCTAGCTTGCGTAGGCCGCAGGTTCCACGCGAGCGCGTTGCGCGATGCGCTGGCCTGGGTGCGGGCTGCGGCTGCAAGTACCATGTAGACGGCGTCTACATAATCCGCAGCGTCCACAAGGGCGCCGCGTAGACGCCGTCTACCTGATCCTGCTGCGTTTGCCTGGGCGTGGGCCGCGCCGGCAAGCGCCATGTAGACGGCGTCTTCAGAATCACGCTGCAAAGCGTGGAGTTGCCAAGGCGCCAAGCGCGCAAGCAAGCCGCAGAACTGAGCGTGTCAGGCGCTGCGCTTGCGCGGGGGTGACCTGCGCGCACGCTTCGCCGCTTCGTCTGAAACAAGGAAATCAACAGCGCGAGAAGCAAGATCGACACAGGTCCTTGTGCTTGGCGTGCGCTCCCGCCAGCTGGGGCAAGCCCCCCGTGTTACCCGTATGCAAAAGTTATCAACAGCGCGAGAAGGGATCCACAAGGCTCCTTGTGCTTGGCGTACACCCCCCCCCAGCCGGGGCAGGTCCCCAGATTACCCGTATGCAAAAGTTATCAGCGGCGCAAAAAGCGGCCCGCCGTGTACCCCCCCCCATCCGGGGCAGGCCCCGCTATTACCCGTATGCAAAAGTTATCCGCAGTGCACAAAGCGACCTCCGTAGCCAAATGGTGCAGGCTTTAGGGTAATCCTATATTGGCTGCGCCAAGGGTGTGGGTCGTCGTGCCACTTGCAGAGCCGCACAGCGGTTGTCCTGCTAGGCTTGACCCTAGCAGGCCCTCAGGTTCGCACTGGCGTCTCGGCTTGACCTCGAGCCCGAAGGCTCGCATGCCCATGTATATGGCCAGAGGCATGCTCGCGTGTTTAGGGTTTAGGGTTTAGGGTTTAGGGTTTAGGGTTTAGGGTTAGGGTTTAGGGTTTAGGGTTTAGGGTTTAGGGTTTGCCCTCGGAAGCGGCGCGCCTCGACCCAGAGGGTCGCGGGGCGGCGCGCCGAGGCGGCTGCTTCAACCCACACCAAAACCGCCCAGAGACAAATCTTATAGGGTTTAGGGGTTTTTAATATTTGTAGCCACGCAAAAAAAAAATAAAATAATAAAAAAAAGGGCGAGTGATACGGAAAAGCGCTTGATTCGCAAAAGCGAAGACAAAAACAACCCGCAGCGCAATACGCTTGAAAATTTATTCAGCATCTTTTATTCTGCGACGGCTTGAGCTCAAAGAATCGCACGCGCCGGCCACGTTTCTTGGCCGATTCGCACCACTCCTAAGGAGACGCGGGCGCTTGCTTGTGACGCAGCTTCGCGCAGGCCGGCGAGGGGTCAACGGCTGGCTGTGGCGATTTCGCCGCGAGCAAGCGGCGGAGGATAGTTCAGGCGAAGGCTGCAGCGATTTAGTCGCTAGCGCTAGCCAAGTGCTGCAGCTGGAGCAAGCGTGAAAGATGCAGCTGCGCTGGCTTGAGCGCAATGTTTCACTGCGCTAGACTGGGCCGGTCGCGCGCGCTTGGCGCGGAGCGGCTCTGCTTGAGGCTCCCAAATGCCGGCAAGGGGCCGACGGCTGTAACGACTTCGAGCAAGCGTTGGGGCATAGTTGAGGCCAAGGCTGCAGCGATTTCAACGCTAGGATTTGCAGATACGTTCCCGCTTGAAAGCGCAGCTGCGACGGTTGGAGCCCGCGCTGGCCACGTCACTTGGTCGACTCGCCGCGAGCTCCTTCGTAGAAAGGAGGCGGAGGATATTTCAGGCGAAGGCTGCAGCGATTTAATCGCTAGCGCTAGCCGAGCGCAGCAGCTGGAGCAAGTTGAGTCGCAGAAGCGTTTGCCGCGTGAAATTTGCAGCTGCGCTGGCTTGCGCCCAAAGCTTCACTGCGCTACACTGGGGCGGTCGCACGCGCTTCGGCTTCGCAAGCGGTCTTCGCGCGTGGAGCTGCTCTGCTTGAAGCAAAGGCCGGCAAGGGACCGACGGCTGTAACGACTTTGAGCAAGCGTTGGGCCATAGTTGATTGAGGCCAAGGCTGCGATTTCAACACGGTATTCGCTGGAAGGCGCAGCTTGGAGCCCAAAGCTTTGCTCTGGCAGTCGCGCGCGCTGGCCTTGGTCGACTCGCCGCGGGCTCCTTCGTAGAAAGAAGGCGACGTGGGGGCGATCTGCTTCGAAGGCGAGCAAGAGGTCGGCAACGAGCCGTCGGCCGCGCGCTGGCTGCGTTGCGCAGAGGCTGGCGACAAGCCGTCGTCCGTTTGCTGGCTGCGTTGGAAGCGCAGCGCAAGGCGGGAGCGACGGATCAGTTAGGGGCCATCGTTCAGGGCGCGGCTTCTGCGATTTCGTCGCGAGCGTTGGGGGCCATAGCGCAGGCCGAAAGGGCAGACCCTTTGATGGTAGCAAGGAGGTTTGCCGAGTGGCAGCCCAATGGCCGGATCTCCTCATTTGGGCTACGGATGGCCAGATTCATATGACCGTATTCAGAATTTAAGATTTGCAGCCCCGACGGCCGCTTTGTGGAGGCCAACGCCCATCTCATCAAGGGTGTTGGCCATTTTATCAAAGCCAATGGCCATTTTATCAAAGCCAATGGCCATTTTACCAAGGCCAGTGGCCAGGCCAATGGCCGTTTTATCAAGGCCGATGGCCGTTTTATCAAGGAGAGCTTTGACGCGGCCTCGAAGCCAGGTTAGGGCGACGGCTTGAGCTCAAAGAGTCGCACGCGCCGGCCACGTTTCGGCCGATTCGCACCACTCCTAAGGAGACGTGGGCGCTTGCTTGTGACGCAGCTTCGCGCAGGCCGGCGAGGGGTCGACGGCTGGCTGTGGCGATTTCGCCGCGTGCAAGCGGCGGAGGATAGTTCAGGCGAAGCGCTTGGCGCGGAGCTGCTCTGCTTGAGGCTCCCACATGCCGGCTGTAACGACTTTGAGCAAGCGTTGGGGCATAGTTGAGGCCAAGGCTGCAGCGATTTCAACGCTAGGATTTGCAGATACGTTCCCGCTTGAAGGCGCAGCTGCGACGGTTGGAGCCCGCGCTGGCCACGTCACTTGGTCGACTCGCCGCGAGCCCCTTCAGGAGGCGGAGGATATTTCAGGCGAAGGCTGCAGCGATTTAATCGCTAGCGCTAGCCGAGCGCTGCAGCTGGAGCAAGTTGAGTCGCAGAAGCGTTTGCCGCGTGAAATTTGCAGCGGCGCTGGCCTGAGCCCAAAGCTTCACTGCGCTACACTGGGGCGGTCGCACGCGCTTCGGCTTCGCAAGCGGTCTTCGCGCGTGGAGCTGCTCTGCTTGAGGCAAAGGCCGGCAAGGGACCGACGGCTGTAACGACTTTGAGCAAGCGTTGGGCCATAGTTGAGGCCAAGGCTGCAGCGATTTCAACACGGTATTCGCTGGAAGGCGCAGCTTGGAGCCCAAAGCTTTGCTCTGGCAGTCGCGCGCGCTGGCCTTGGTCGACTCCCCGCGGGCTCCTTCGGAGAAAGAAGGCGACGCGGGGGCGATCTGCTTCGAAGGCGAGCAAGAGGTCGGCAACGAGCCGTCGGCCGCGCGCTGGCTGCGTTGCGCAGAGGCTGGCGACAAGCCGTCGTCCGTTTGCTGGCTGCGTTGGAAGCGCAGCGCAAGGCGGGAGCGACGGATCAGTGAGGGGCCATCGTTCAGGGCGCGGCTTCTGCGATTTCGTCGCGAGCGTTGGGGGGCATAGCGCAGGCCGAAAGCAGACCGCTTTGATGGTATCGGAGTTTAGCCCAAATTCCTCAATTTGGGCTACTATCGGCCCAGATTCATTATGACCCCGTGTTCAGATTTTAAGATTTGGAGGTCCAACGCCCATACTCACAAGGTGTTGGCCAATTTATCAAAGCCAATGGCCATGTTATCAACGCCAAAGGCCGTTTTATCAAAGCCAATGGCCATTTTATCAAGGCCAGTGGCCAGGCCAATGGCCGTTTTATCAAGGCCGATGGCCGTTTTATCAAGGAGAGCTTTGACGCGGCCTTGAAGCCAGGTTAGGGTCTAGGACCTAGGTTTTAGGGTAATATAATATTGCTTCGCATAAACATATAAGTGCCCAGGCACGTTCCCAAGAAACTTCAAGCCCTTGGGGCAGCTGCATAGCTGCTGGCGCTTTATCGGCAATAGCCTGGAGCTATTGCCCGGGCGCTAAGCGCGCCGTGCGCTCACGACTCCATGTCGCTCTAAGCGAGCGGTACGTCGTCGCGAGCTTTAAGTTTAGGGTTTAGGGTTTAGGGTCCGCCAACACAGCTTGGCGCCCAACAAGAAGGCCTTCGAATCCCAGGGAGAGCAAAAACAGCGAATCACTTTGCTCTATAGGGGGGGTCGACCCTAAGCCTTTTGAGATAAAGTGGTCTACGGGCGATAAAATGGTCTATGGCTTGCCACATTTGGGGGCGATAAAATGGTCTACGGGTGATAAAATGGTCTATGGGCTGCCTTGGCTTGATAAAACGTCCATTGGAGCGCCTTGATAAAGCAGCCGTACGCGCCTCAAGCGGAAGTCGGCGGAGCCCGAATGACCCTACCCTGACCCCAAACAACCAGAACCCTGAAGCCTGAGCCTGAACCCTGAACCTGAAGAGCCTGAAGCCTGAACCCTTGAAGCCTGAGCCGTGAAAACCTTGCGCGGCCAAAAGCCAAACTCCGACCTTCGAAGCCGGGCGCCCCGAAACCTAAACCTTAAAGCCCGAAATGCCAAACCCGCGAGCCGCAAATCCGACCCCCCAAGCTCGCCCATTTTTGCTCGCGCTGCGCCCCGCAATCACTTGGCCCTGCACGTTGGGCAGCGCCGCTGGCGATTCGCGCCCACGGCTTGCCTCTCGATCCACTGCTTCCCGCATTTGCGACAAGAGTGGCAATCCTTCGCCCGGGAACCGCGGGCGGCGCAATCAAGCACCGCCGGCGCTGACCACTGGCCTCGCCCCTCGCCGCGCCTTGCGGAGGCAGGAAAGTTTCGCAAGTTCGGCAAGCGAACCAGCCGGCGCGGCCTGGTTTCGGCTGCTGCCTTGCGCTTTTCCCGCAGGGGCCGCAGACAGCCGCCCAAGGCATGGTCGCCATCGCGCTGTTGAATTCGGAAAGCGGCTTTTCGCCTAGACAAACGGAGCAGTTCAAAGCGCGAACTTCTTTCAAACACTTCAAGCAGCGGCGCTTGGCCTCAGACTCGTCTTGCTGGAGCTGCGCGCGCGGGAAGGCGTCCTCCAGCTTCCGGGACTTGCAGCCGCGGCAATCCAAGCGCGCCAGGCCAGACGGCAGCTTGCGCTTCAGCGTCTTCTGCCCGCCCTTGCCAGGGCCGCAGGCCAGGCAAATGGCCGACCGGTTGGCTCTGACCCGCTCCCACTGACGGTCGGAAAAGTAATCGAGCGTCTTCGTCTCCTTGCATTTCTCGCAGGCCGCGGACGGCGCCTTCGTCTCCCTGAACGCGCCCCAGTCCACCTCCTCGCCTCGCAGCTGCTGCAGCAGGAGGGCTGGGCCCTCCGGCGCGCCGCGCGTGTAGAGCCAGCGCTCAAACGGCCTGCCAGGGACAACCCCCCTCACCCAAGCTCTTCCCTCCCTCTCCCGCTCTCTTGTCCGGCGCCTCAAGATCAAGACGTCCTCCCTGGAGCGAACCCTGCTCGCAGCCACGGTCCCGAAGGTCACGTCGGTCCGCTTGTCGACGTTGAACTCCACCAGCGCCGCGGGGAGCGTCTTGCCCTGGCTGCCGTCGTGGGCCGTGATCGCGTAGGCCGGGGCCAGCGGAAGCTGCGTCCGCGCGATCTTGAGGACCGGCTTCTTTCGCTTGGCATCCAGCTTCCAGACCTTGCGGGCGGGGTAGACAGGGTAGAGGCCGGGCTCCGGCGCCCTGTCAAGCTGCCAGGTTGCCCCGTCAAACTTCACGTAGACGCAGGTCGGCCGCAGGTCGTTCTCCTGCCAGACCCAGGAGTGGACGCGGCCGGCGCTACCTCGGAGGAGCAGCTTGTCCTCGGAGCGATCAAGGTGGTCGGCCAAGACCACGCGCATCCCGACCGCCAAGGGCAGCATGCCGGAGAGGTTCTCGGTGTCCCGGTCGTGATACTGGAGCCACCGGATCCGCGCAGCCTTGTCGCACTCCTGCGCACGCAGGAAGCTTCCCTCGCGCCCTGAACTTTTTCTCCCGCTCCCCCCCGCGCCTGCGTCTGCAGAACCTCGGCGGACGGCGCATCCAGGGCCACAGACCAGCGGAGTGGCGACTCGGCCGCGCGGCTGTAGTCCTCGGCGCGGTCCTTGTTGATCTGGTATTTGGCGTCGTTGTTGGCAACAATGGCCGCCGCCCACCGGAACTTCTCGTCTCCCAAGCGCGGGTCGCCCGGCCCCGCAATGACCCGGCGCCGGGACTTGCGCTCTGCCGCGGTCAGCCGGCAACCTTCGACGGGCTTGCCGTGGAGGTAGCGCCAGTTCTCCTTCGCCGCGCCGCAGCTCGTCCACGACCTCGTTCCACCAGTCGTCCTTGCGCTTGCGCTCCTCCAGCTCCGTCACGCCTTGCAAGGCGCCGCCCCACACCAAGTTTCTGCCGTAGTCCGCCAAGAGGTCCGGCTCGGCATCGGCGGCCGTGCTCAGTCGCGGCGGCCGCCGGCTGCTGGGCACGTCCGCAAGGTAGCCGCCGCTCGGCGGCGGCAGCTGGTAGAAGTCGCCAAGCAGCAGCACGTTGACGCCCGCAAAAGGCCGCGACTCCCCGGCCACGCCGCGCTTCCACTGGCTGGCCGACGGGACCGCCGCCCGCAGCCGCTGCTCGACCTGTCGCTCACTCAAAAGAAAAAGGGGCGGGCCGCGAGCGAGACGGTCCCGTTCTCGTGCGCCTGCGCCAGCAACCGCGCGTTGACCATGCTGATCTCGTCGACGACGAGCCATCTCCAGTAGCTCATTCTCTTTGCCGCCTCCTGGCTCACGGCGCGGTCCAGCGCGGCCGCGTCGACGCCAAGGCCGCAGGCGTTGTGGAGGGTCCGCCCGCGAATGTCGGCCGCGTTGACGGCCTGGAACGCCGCCACCTGCCGCGAAACGACTTGGCCGAAGCAGCAAGCCGGAGCTCGCGCGCGCCTCGTAGTCGATCCCCTGCGCGTAGCCAAGTTGCTCCTCGAACAACTCCCGCAAGAACTTCAAGACGTGAGACTTCCCAGCGCCCGGCGGGCCGTGCAGAAGCCAGGCCAGGGGCTCAGCCCGCCGCAGAGCGATCTCGTGGTCCGGCGGCACCAGCTCCAGCTCAACCAGAACCCTCTCCACCACCACCCGCAGCAGCTCCAGTTGCTTGGCGTTCAAGCCGCTCTGGACGTGCTCGCTGCCGAGCCAGCCAAGCAGCCCGTCCGCGGTCACGCGCGGCCCAAGCGGCTGCGCTTCGGGATCCTGCGGGGCCACGCCGATGCCCGGGAGCAACGGCAGCCTGGACTTGCCGCGCGACGCGCGGGCGGCCTGGGCGATCGCGTCGTGGTCGAGCTCCTCGTCTTCGGGCCGAGCAGGCCCGGGCTGCGCTCTTCTTGGGCCGGGCGAGGCGCTCGCCGCCCCGCCCGTCTTCCAGGCGGCCCGAGACAGGTCGAACATCTGCTTGGTCATGACGCACAGCCGCGTGGCCGCGGCTTCGTCTTCCACCTCGCCGTCTTCCTCCCCGTTCTCGCCCGCGTCCCGCGGACGTGCGTGGCTCGCGCTGCTTCTAAGTCCGCCTTGTCGAAGAACACGGGCTCGTCCTGGACCTCGTTGTCGCTGTTTTCCTGCAAGTGCTGGTCGGGCCGCAGCTCGCGGGGCAGACAGTAAACAAAGCAGAAGTTGAGGGCGAACAACTTGACCTCCTCGGTCGGGAAGCCACGGAGAATCAGCCTGCGTCGCAAGGCGCGGCGCCAATCCGTCTCGCCAAGCTTGCAGAGGTCGCCCAGGTAGGGGACGGCGGCGGAGGCGTCGTCGGGGTGGGTCGTCCACAGGCAGAAGAGCAGCAAGACGCACCTCGCGTAGTCCACCTCCGAGCGGCCGCCGAGGGCGCCCTGGACCACCGGGACGTGGGGCCTGGCGAGAATCGGCGCCGTCCTTAAACGACTCGCGCCTTATTTCGCCGCCCGCGCCTGCTCCGGGGCACGAGGACCCAGTCGTGTCTGAACTTCTGGGCGAGCGCCCCGTGCCCCAGCGGAAGCCAGTCCTCCCCGCCCTCCTCGCGGATCTTGTAGTCCACCCCGGGCTGCAAGTTGGCCCGCGCGCTTCTGTCAAGCTTCGCCGCCCCGGCGTGGGTCAGCGCGGCGTGATAGCCGCTGAGCTCGCCCATCATCGGCGCCAAAGTGAAGGGCCGCTTGGCTTGCTGGAAGCGGAAGTGGCGCGCGAACTCGAAGGCGCAGAGCTCATAGACTTGCGCGGCGCGCCCCCGCGCGCCATAGAACGTCCAGAAGGGGCAGGAGACCACGCGCCCTTGCCGAGCGCGCGGCCGCAAATCCGTCCGCAGATGCTGGGGCTCGGTCGGCCAGGCTTCGCCGGCGGCGGCCGCGTCCAGGAGCTGGAAGCCAAATCGCAAGGAGATCGGGTGGACGGTCGCCGTCTTGACGGACTCGGCCGCGGTGGGGTCGTTGGCCGCCGCGCGCGTGGTCAGGTTGGCGCACTCCACCGCGCCGCGGCAGACGCCGCGGGCGTAGCAGTCGGTGGTCAACCGCTTGGCCACCCTTGCCCCCACATAGCCGGCGGGCTTGTCCTTCAACTCCTTGCCCAGCTCCCGCTGGCCCTTCTGCCACTCCTTGAGCTCGTGCACGGCAATGGGCAGCCGCTTGTTCATGTAGTCGCAGCCGTAGCCGGCTTGGGCGGCCTGCGCGACGCGAGAGCAAACAGAGCCGGGCAAAACCGCGGCCGCTTCCCGCGCCCGGCCTGGGTCCTTTGCGCTTCTCGGACGAGCAGCTTGACGTCGCCGTCGCCGACGCAGGCCTCCTCCTGGCAGAGCGCGTCGTCGTGGGTCTCCTTAGTCACGGGGAACCGATAAGGCACTTGGAGGTCGCCGTTGCAGCGCAGCGCCGCCAGCAGCGCCGGGTGGTTGCCGTTGAGGTTCGGGTCGTTGACCGGCCACTGCAGGCCCAAAGAGCTCCGCTTGCCCTTGACGGGCAGGTCCAGCTGCTCGGCCAAGCCGCGGCAGACCAGAGCCGTTCGGCCCAGAATCAATTGGGGGGAAGCCGCTCTTACACCTCGTCGGGTCCTTGGGGTTGCGGCAGTGAGCCAGAGGCCGCCGCTCGCCGCCTGGGCCGGCAGGGAGATGCACATGATGCTGCTTGCGCCGCTGCAGCTGCTCCACGTCCTCCGCCAAGTATCGCCGCGTCCACTCCTCGGGCCGCAGCCGGCGGCTTGCCTGGTAGGCCGGCCGGCTCAACATCAAGGCGCAGTCCTTGTGCTCCGGCCACTCCTCCTCCACGGCAGCCCGATCGCGCTCCCAGCCGTCTGGGTCGCAGTAGACGGAGCGCCGGACGTGGGCAGTGTAGGAGGCATACCTTTGCAGCAAGGTTTGGATCTTGGGCTTACCCAAGTCAAGGAGGCTGGCCAGCGAGTCGCGCTGATGGCGGCACTGGACGAACACTTGCATGTGGGCGTGGAGGGCTCCGCTCTTTTGGCACTCGATGGAGCCAAACACCGCGTCGACCCTGCCCAAAACCCCGCCCGTGGCCAAGGCGTTGCTCCCGAACGCGTCGCTGCACGGCCGCTCCGAAGCGGCGCAGTTGGGGCAGTGCGGGCAGAACCTGACACCCAAGAGGTGGCGCAGCGTCAGGAGCACGAGCGTCCTGCGCGAGCGTGCGACCGCAAGCGGGCGACAACGCGAAACGCGCGCCCGCCCGTCCTGAAGCCCTCCGCGCAGGCCAGCGGGTCCCTGGCTAGCAGCGCGCGCCTGTCCTCGTAGTTCGGCAGGCTCTCCGCCAAGGCCTCGGGGCTGAGCCGGCAGAACTCTTCGTCCAGCGCCGGCGCGCCGCGGGCCTGGAACCGCTTCGCGCCGTCCCGGAGCAGCGCGGGGTCCTCTTCTCGCACGCGCGCCAGGCGCAGCATCAGGGCAGTGTCTCGCTCCGAAAGGCGAGAAAGTCAAGAAGATCGAGGTCCCGTAGCAGACGCGGTAGGCGTGGGTCTGGAGGCGCATGGTCTTGCGCACCTCGTGGGTCCCGGGGATGTTTGCGGCCCGGGCTTCGACGTTGGCCAAGATCTTGCGGGCGGCGGGCTGCAAGTTCGCGAAGCGTAGCTTAGTCAAATCCCCGCGGACCGGCTTCTCCCCGCCGTTGACGTCAGTGTAAGTGCCGTTCAAGCGGCGGGCGAGCTCCTGGGCGCCCGCGACGATCTCCTCCGGCTTTAGAGAGTGATAGCCGCCGCCGTCGGCGTTGGGCGCCGAAAACATATAGGCGTTCTTCTGCAGGTTGACCGCCGTCCGGAAGAGGTAGTTCCAGACTGCGAAGCCGAAGGTCCAGTCGCGTCGGAACTGCGCCTCAACTCGGCGCTGCATGGCCGCGGCCCAGGCGCGGATATTCACTCTGGGCGCCCGGCGTCGCCCTTTCGATTTTTCTTCGCCCCCCGTCGCCGCGCCTCTCGCGCCTGCTGCGGCGCCCTTCTTCTTCTTCCGCGCGCGCTGCAGAGTTCCGGACGTCTGGGCACGCGGTCCCGCGGGGGAAGCAGAAGCAGAAGGCGACGGCGAAGTAGAGGGGCTGGAACTGGTCCACGAGCTGATTGCCGGCCCTGACTTCTAGCTTCTCCATGCTCCGCAGCTCCGCCTCCGTCGCGAGCTCCTCCCGCAGCTTCTTCAGCGCGGCCGCCGCGGCTTGACTGGCGTCTTCCTCCGCGCAGCCTTCCGCGACCACCGCCCGCGCTCGCTGGGCGGCAAAGGTCGCGCCGGCGGCGGCGACGTCCTCTTGCCGCCCGTCGCACGGCGTCGCCGCCTTCTGCGGCTGCGACTTGTCCTCGGCGTCGTCGAAGTCGGCGTCCACCTACAGCGAGAGCGAGGCCGATCTCGCGACGGGCGCGCCCCCCACGCCCCGCGCCCCCCGCGCCTGGGCCACGACCTTCAACACCTCGGGCGGCGCCCCGTCGGTCGGAAGCGCGGCGGCTCGAAGTCGCACGCCTTCCTCGTCCGCGCCCGCGAAGGACGGGTGGCCCAGGCGCTTCATGTCCAAGACGAGGTTGACCACCACCTCCCGCCGATGAGGCCCTTGATCTCCGCGTCGGTCGTCTTGCCTTTCTTGTTGGTCTTGAGCAGCACGCGGACCAGTTGGCCGAGCTCCGCCCCACTGCGCGGCAGCGCCGCCGCCCGGTCGCCGCCCGCCTGCAAGACGTCTTCCCAGGGCAGCGGGAAGGACAGAGCGTTGCCTCGAGCCCCGAAGCGATGCCTGGCCATGTGAGCCGCTTCGTCCAGGGCGCCGGCCTCGCTGCGGAACCGCGCCTCCATAGACATGCAAATCAGGGTGGTCACGCAGGGCGAGGCGCAGATCAGCTCCATCACGGTCGCCTCCTCCGTGTAGATCCGCTCCGGGGCGTAGCCCGTCCACATGTCGTTCGCCAAGCTGAGCGGGGGCAGTTCCGCCTCTGCGAGATGGTCGAGGCACTCGCCGCAGACCGGCAGCTCGCAGTGCTCGCAGAGGACGCCCTCCGCGACGTGTTCAGGGGCCGCGCCGCAGCGGTGGTCTTCCGGGCAGCACAAGAGCTCGACGTCGTCGGGCCCAGGCAGCCGCAACTTCCAGGAGGCGAAGGTCTCGTGGTCGGACAACTTCTTGCCGGGGCCGTTGAGCTGGTCGTACTTGTTGAGGAAGTGCTCCAAGCCGAGGACCTCCGCCGCAGCAGCCGCCGGCCGCCCGAAGAAGAGAAGCTCCCCCGACGGCGCGCGGCTCAGTGGCCGCCGCCATTGGATCTCGCTGCGCTCCCCGACCTCCGCCACGCAGGTGTAGACGCAGGCGCAGCAGAAACAAATCAGCGCCTCCACGCTGTCCTTCGCGGTCGCCTTGGCAAAGGAGCGCAGCGCGGTGCGGTCCAAAGAGCACCCCGCCAGCGGCGCGTCGGCGCGGCAGCGCTGAGCGACCGCCTCACTGTAAACGCTCGACAGCGCGTCTGGGCAGCGAGGCCTGAGCAGGCAAGCGGCGATGGGCTGCAAGTCTTCGGCGTGCTCCGTCTCGAGATGTCGGGCTAGGTCCGCCTCCAGGCCGTCCGCCGCCTCCCACCCGCAGCCGTCAAAGGTGCAGAAGGTGCGGGGCCAGACCGCTCCATCCTTCAGCTCAGCTTCGTCGGCGCCCGGCGGGAGTGTCGGCTGAAGGCGGAGCTTCAGCGCCAATTCCGTCACCGCGTCCTCTAGGGGGCGGAAGGGGTGGGAGGTCTGGGCTGCGGGGATCACGAAGGCTTTGCCAACCTCTTCCATCACGTCGTCCTGCAGCTCCGGCGCCGGCGTGGTCTTTTCCCAAAGGCGGCGCCGGGACTTCGTCGGAGCGGGCTGGGCGGGCCGCGGCGCGCGGCCAAGTCCGCGGCCTGAGCGGGCCGGCTTGCGGGCGGCCGCGGCGGCGGCCAGACTTGGAAACTCCTGGCCGCGAAGTTGACCCCTTGTTCTCGGCGCGCAAGCGAACACAGTCCTCTGCGTAGACAGCGGCCGCCGTGGCCCCCGCAGCTTCCGTGATCGCCGGGGCAAAGCAGCGCGGCGGCGGCGGCTGCGGCCAGGCCGGGACCATCGCGCCGGAGAGCTCCGCCTCGATCAAGGCGCTGTAGTGGTCTACCCCGTTGTAAAGGAGGTGGGCGACCGGCGCATCGGCGTCGACAACTGCGTGGGAGCTGTCCTGGACCTCTGCGGCGTCGGAGCCTGCGACCTTGACGTGGACGAAGACCCGCCGCTGTCGAAGCAGGGAGTAGGCCGAGATGGCCACGGCCCCGCCCCAGCACTCAGCCGCAGGCCCAAGTGTTCGGCCTCCTCCAGCCACACCTCCTCGAATCCGTCCTGGTGGAAGGCCTCGCTCTCCAGGAAGTTCGCCAGCTCCGCCCGCAGCTCCTCCCCGCAGCGGCCCACCTCGTCCTGCGTCGCGAGGGCGTGGAAGAGGCAATTCCCGTCGCCGGGCACGTCGACGACCGCCAAGGCGCAGATCACCGCCGCCTGCCGCAGCGAGCCAGACAGCCACACGAAACTCTCTCTCGTTCGCTCAAGGCCTTGCCCGCTGCGGCGTTCGAAGATGCCGCGGTAGCGGAAGCCATGTCAACGTCCTGCTGCGGGCGCGGCCGGTCGAACGCGCAGCGGAGCGAGCAGCCGACGACCCGTCCTGCGCGCGAAATGCCGGAAGGCGGGGCGAAGGCGAAAGCTCGAGAGTCTCGCAAACGGCTGCCGGTCGCCAGCCGCAACTTCTTGCGCGAGGCAAGGCAGGCAACGAAGCAACGCTCTGTCTGGGCCGCGCGCTTTTCTCGCGGCTCGCCAAATCGAACCTTTCAGCCCCGAGCGGGTTCAAAAGGAGCCCAGCCCAAACACGCGGTCTTCGTCAAAGAGGGCAAGAATAGCCAGCAAGCGGCTCCGGCCGCAATTTGGGCTTCGCTGGCGCGCGGCGAGGGCGCCGGCCAGGCGCAGAGCTCCTGCGCCAACTCCTTGGCCGCGCGCGTCGCAGGGGGCACTGCTGGCCGCCTTGTCCCGGCGCCGGCGCCTCGACTTCGCTTGAGCAATTCTCGCGGGCCGCGCGAAGCGGCCGCGCGCGCAAGCGGGGCGGGCTTGCGGCTCAACCGCCGCCGCCGCGGCCAAGCTTGGGAACTCCTGGCCGCGCGCGCCGAGCGCCGTCTCTCAGCGACTGCGGCGCAACCCCAGCCCCGTCCTTCGCGTAGACCCCGCCCGCCTTGGCGCCCGCGGCTTCCGCGAGCGCCGGAGCGAAGCAAAGCGACGGCGGCGGCTGCGGCCACGCCGGGGCCATCTCGTCAGAGAGCTCGACTTCGACCAAGGCGTTGTAGTGGCCCACGCCGTCGTAGAGGAGGTGAACGACCGGCGCGTCAGCGTCGACAAGCGGGTGGGAGTTGCTCCAGACCTCTGCGGCGTCGGCGCCCGCGACTTTGACGTGCACGAAGACTCGCCGCCGCCGAAGCAAGGAGTAGGCCGAGATTGCCACGGCTCCGCCCCAGCGCTCGACCGGGGGCCCCCGCAAGTGCTCGGCCTCTTCTCGCCAAACCTCTTCGACGCCGTCCTGGTCGCCGGCCTTGCGCTCCAGGAAGTCGACCAGCTCGGCGCGCAGCTCTTCCCCACAACGCGCCTCCCGGTCTTGCGCCGCAAGGGCGTGGAAGAGGCAATTTCCGTCCCCGGGCACGCCGACCACCGCCAAGACGCAGACCGCGGCGACCTGCGGCGGCGGCGAAGTGTCTGCGCGCAACGGCGCGGCCCGCGCGGGCTAAGTTCACGCATTTTCCGCCGTGCCTTGTCCGAAGAAGGAGCCATAGTTCGGTCCTGCGGGCGCCGCCGGCAAACTCGCGACGGGGCAGCCGGCCTGCCGGCGAGTCCTGCTCGCAGAAAGCTGGAGGGCGGCGGCGCGGTCGAGGGCTTGAGCGTCTCGCAAATGGCCACGGCGTTCGCCAACTCCCTTGCAAGACAAGGCGCGCGACTCTCCTGCGAGGGCCACTTTTCTCCTCGAAGGCGTTCCCCGGGAGCTACCCGGCGCGGTCCACGCCGGCTGTCGCCCGCAACGTCTTGCGTTTTGCGACTGTCGGCGGTCCGCTCAAGAACCCCGCGGCTGCGAACAGGGCCCGGTCCAAACTCAGCCGGATGCAAGGGCGGCCGCGGCGGAAGCGGTCAAAGCAGACCACGTCTCGCCACACAGGAAACGGAAAGTCGCAGTCCAAGGCGGCAGCCTTCAGCCGCCCTTGCCAAGCCCGGACCGCCCGCCGGCAAGGCCGGGACAGGCGCCGCTCCGAAACGAAGCCTAGGAAGAGCACAAAAATTTGGACCTCGGCGTGCACTCGCCGTAGACCAGCCATCGCCAAGAAGGCAGCGGAAAGTGCCAGTCTTCGCACTTTCGGCGCAGCCGCGCCTGCCACAAGGCCAAAGTTGGAAGCCGCAAGTAGGCGCAAGGCCCCGTGGTCGCCCCCGCAAAGGCGGCGACTTCGCGCCAGAGAGCGCCGTTGTCAGCCCGGGCCTCAGAGAGAGCCGCGGCCGCGGGCGCCTGCCGCGCGCCCACCGCGTCATCCTCTCTCTCGTCGCTTTCGGAGTCCCACACGTCGGCCCATCGGGGCCGCTGGCCCAGCGTTTGCAGCATGCGCGGCGAAGCTGGAAGTGGCTTGGGCCCGGAGCTGCGTCGAAAGAGCAGCGGCGACAAGCAGCAGGCCGCGCCCCCCCTCCGCTCTTCTCCGTCTCTCGCCGTTTGTTCGCCTCCGCCTCCTCTCTTCCTCGCAGCGCGCTCCTTTTTCCGAACGCGGCGCGCGACCCTCCGACTCACCGCGGCTGCGCCGGCCGAGCTTGCCGCGCGCAAACAGCCGTCAGGAAGTGGTCGCAGCGGAACACAATGGCCAGCCCGGCGTCGAAGGGCGGCTCCTCGTCGTCTTCGTCGCCCGCCGCCAAGCAGCCGCGGAAATCGCCAGGCCGATCGACTTCGCGCGAGTAGATGAAGCGAGCCTGGCCCTTGCGCAGCAAGCCGAGGTAGAAGTCAAACTCTGGCCCCCCAAGCAAGTCGAAGAAGTTGAGCCGCTGCAGCACTTCCATTGGATCGAGGCCCCGGAGGCGCCAATAGCGATCAATCCAGTGCCGCATCTGGAACTGCGAGCCCGCGCAGAAGGCGCCGGCTAAAAAGGCGGGCGGGCGGAAGCGGTTTGCCCGCTCCTCGTTGAAGTCCCAACAGGCCCGCGCTTCGAGAAAGTCGCAGAGCTCGAAGCCCGGCAAGCGAACGCGCGCGCCTTGCAGGAAAGCCGCGAAATCTTCTGCGAGCCTCCGCGCGGCGGCGCCCCGCGCCGCCCGCTCTGGCCTACGGGCGTCGCGGCAAAGCGCCAAGAGGCGAAGCGTTGCCCGCCCGTCCAGCAGCTCGAGGAGCTCGAGTAGCAACAAGTCGAAGACCGGGCCGCGAACAAGCGGCATGTTGCCCCGGGAAGTTGCAAGGGCCGTGCCAGGTCTCGCACAAGGAGCTTGGGCCCAAGAAGCCCGCCCGCAGTGGCAATCGCAAACTGCGCTCCCGCGAGATAGTCAAGGGCTCGGAGAGGCCCGAACAACGTCGCGCGGCAGAGCCCGCCGCCTTTTTCGCCGCTTCAAACATTGCGCCGCCGCGGGCGAACTGCGAGAACTACGTCGGCCGGCCGGCTTCATCACTTGGCCTCAGCCCCGCTCCCTGCCTTCTCCCCGTCGGTCGCCGCCGTCGCCTCTGCCTCTTGCTCTCCGGCTTGGCTGTCAATTTGAGTCGGCGCGGCCGCGTCAAGCCGCGACTGTCCGCGCGGCAGCGCGCTCCCGGGGCGCTTCTTCTTGCCGCCGCCTGTAGGCCGTAGAGGCGGGGCGTCCTCGGCCGTCCTCCGGAAGACGTTGACCCCGACGGCGCCGGGCGGGCGCCAGTACGGGATCGGCTCCGCCAGGCGCTGCGGCGCAGTCAAGACCAGCCCGCAGACGCGCCTTTCGTACGGCAGGGCCGCGTCGCGCGGCCACAAGTGCTGGTCCGCAAGCTCGTAGAACTCTGCCTCGCTGAGGACGCGGGAGCCGGCGATGGTCACGCCGCCGTAGACCTTGCCGCCCATGCCCACCCACACGCGGCCAAGCGCGTGCCTGGTCGCTCGTAGTCCCAAGGTCTTCTCGCCGCTCAGCACAAGGTCCAGCCACGGCTGCCGCATCACCAGGACGCGATCTCCCACCGCAGGCACGCCCCCGTCCGCCACGAGGTCTGAGAATAACTTGGCCGCGAAAGGAAGAGCTGTGGCTACTTAGCTGCGCAAAAACGCTGCGGAGGCGGCGAGATCGCGACGGCTGGCGCAAAGGCCGGGGCTCAAACGGCCAACTTCCGCAAGCCGACTCGACTCTCCAAATCGCTCTGCGCTTTTCCTGCGTCTTCAACTCTAACAGTCTGCGCGCCGGGCCCGCTCACTCAGTCTCCGCCATCTCGGTGGCAAGCACGGACTCTTGCTCGGCGACCCACTTGCCCAGCGGGTCCTCTGCGGAGGCGGCGTTGACAAAGTGGAGCGGGGCCCCCAGGAGCACGTCCGCGAAGATCTCTTGGATGGTCAGCTTGCCCTCCGGGGAATCCTCGACTTCCAGCGCCCGCACGTAGTCGCGGTCCCGCCCGCTGGGGCTCGGGGCGTGCGCTCCAGGGACGTCCTTCTCGTCAAAGCGGCCGCGGTAGGCGTAGATGCCGCCGTAGAAGAGCAGCGAGTAGCGGCGGCCGCCTGCGGGGTTTTCCGCTCGCCCCGACCCCTGACTCGGCTTTTCCTCGTCGTCTTCCTCTTCCGGCTGCTCCTCTCCGCCCCCGGCCGCCTCAGCTCGAGCGAGCTCCAGCTGGCACACGACGTGGCGGCGGCCCTTGGGCGGCCCGACCGCAAACGGCTTGGGCAGCGGGAAGTCCATCCGCACCCAGCGCGAAAAATCCTTCCCAAAGTCGAAGCCACGCGGCGTGGTCAAGAGGCCGAGCCGCGGAACCACGGCCAGTTCGCCGACGCGCTTCTTATGGTCCAGGACAAAGGTCGCGAAGTCCAGCGCGGGGGACGGATCGGCGCCCGCGCAATAGACCGCCACGTTCCACGGCACGACGCCCACGTCGTCGGGGTCGATGACGCCTTGGGCCGGCGGGGCGCCGATGTTCAACTTGACGCGGAGAACTTTCTCCAAGGACTCCAGGCAGCGGACGTCCTTGTCGGGGTGCTCAAGCAGGGCCTCGCGCGAGAACTTCAGGGCCTTGCCGGGCCCAAACGCGTCCTTGGCGGAGCCCACAATCTGCACCTGCCACAGCGGGACGTCCGTCTCCAAGCCCTCGAAGAACGGGAAAGCCTTCCCCCACGGACGCACGGCGGCGAACAAGACGCCGGGGGCCAACTGCGCCAAGTGGTCCCCGCGAGCCTTCTTCGCCGTGCCGTTGAACTGCAGGCCGCTTGTCAAGAGGCGGCGCTTTGCGGGCATGGCTGCAAGGCGAGGGAGGTCCTGAAAGGATTCTAGCGGTGCTAGGCTTGGACGCCGGAGTCCTGGGATAAAGCGACCGGCGACGCGGCTTCACACATTTCCCCTTCAAAGGTCGCACCGGCCAAAGGGAAACCCGTTTTCAAATGTCCAGAGAGGCGACGCCAAAAACCCTCGAAAATGGGAAACGCAGGGAACCCTGATCGAAGCCCCTCCTTAATAGCGCGCGCCCGCCGTCTTTTTCGCCGCTCCAAACACCGCGCCGAACTGCAAGAACTACGTCGGCCGGGCGGCTTCATCGCTCGGCCTCGGCCTCGCTCCCCGCCTTCTCTCCATCGGTCGCCGTCATCGCTTCTGCTTCTCGCTCTCCGGCTTGGCGGTCGATTTGGGTCGGCGGCGTGCTTCCAGGGCGCTTCTTCTTGCCGCCGCCCTTGGGCCGCGCAGGCGGGGCGTCCTCGGCCGTCCTCCGGAAGATGTTAACTCCGACGGCGCCGGGCGGGCGCCAGTACGGGATCGGCTCCGCCAGGCGTTGCGGCGCGGTCAAGGCTAGCCCGCAGACGCGCCTTTCGTACGGCAGGGCCGCGTCCCGCGGCCACAGGTGCTGGTCCGCGAACTCGTGGAACTCTGCCTCGCTGAGGACGCGGGAGCCGGCGATGGTCACGCCGCCGTAGACCTTGCCGCCCATGCCCAGCCACACGCGGCCAAGCGCGTGCCTGGTCGCTCGTAGTTCCAAGGTCTTCTCGCCGCTCAACACAAGGTCCAGCCACGGCTGCCGCATCACCAGGACGCGATCTCCTACTGCAGGCACGCCCCCGTCCGCCATGAGGTCTGAGAACTTGGCCGCGAAAGGGGCTCGTTGCAAGAGCTGTGGCTACTTAGCAGCTGCGGCGGCCGCGAGATCGTGACGGCTGGCAAAGGCCGGGGCTCAAACGGCCAACTTCCGCAAGCCGACTCGACTCTCCAAGTCGCTTTGCGCTTTTCCTGCGTCTTCAACGCAAACAGTCTGCGCGCCGGGCCCGCTCACTCAGTCTCCGCCATCTCGGTGGCAAGCACGGACTCTTGCTCGGCAACCCACTTGGCCAGCGGGGCATGGCTGCAAGGGGGGCGGCGGTCGAGGCGCGCTGCGCTAGATCGTTAAAGCCGAAAGGGTTCTAGCGGGCGTTAGGCAAGTCCGGAGAGCAAGCGACCAGCGACCCTCAGAGGCCCCCTTCGTTGCGGGCTCTGGCCAACCCAAAAGCAACGCCCTTAAACTTCGCCCTGCGCAGTGCCTCGCTCAGCGCTTTTTGCTCGGCGTCAGCGGGGGTCATTGGCAAGCGCGCCGAAGTTGGAGGGCTATGGCCTGCGCCAGCTGCGACTTCTTGTCCGCCGTGAGCGCCAGGCCGGTCAACTTCACTGCCTTCCGCAGGACCGCGCTGTAGTCTTGCACGCTCGGCCGGCAGCCGAGCCGCGAGCACAGCGCTAGCACCTTGAGCGCGACAAGGTCGGCCACGAGGCGGGCCGCGCGCCGGCCGTCGTGAACAGCGTCCTCGCCGCAGCGCTCCGCGATTTCCTTGGAAGAGGTGGGCATGGCCGCGTAGAACGCGGCGGCTTCCCATGCCGAAGCCCCGAGCAGCGCCGCCGCACAGTTGCTCTCCAGAGCCATGGCGGGGCAGGGGCGTTTTTGGGACGCCGCGAGGAACTGCTGCAGCCTAGTTTTGCTGAGGGCCAAGGCGCTCAACTTGACTCTTGCCGGGTCCGCCTCTGTTCCCCCAAAGCAACCCAAGGAGCAGGCCAAGGCGCATCCAGGAGGCAGGCCAAGGCGCATCCTAATGCAAGGCACGCCCGAGAGGCAATCCAAGGCAAGGCGCAGTCAAGGCTCCCTATAAAGGGCGCAGTTGAGGCTCTGTGTAGAGGGCGCAAGGCCCCCTTAAGGGCGCCAAGGCGCTTGACCTTGAGCCCGGGCACGACCCAAGGCGCGAGCCAAGACACGACCAAGGCGCTTGATTGCCAGCCAAGGGGCGACCCAAGGCGCGTCGCGGGGCGCCGCCGAGCTAAGGCGGCGACTGGCAGGCTTATCCAAGGAGCAACCCAAGGCGCACCCAAGAGGCAATCCAAGGTGGGCTCGCCCGCCCAATTAAACGCCCCCTCGCTTTAGAAGGCGCAGTTAAGGCTCCCTGCAGAGGGCGCAAAACGACGGCCCTCGAAAAAGGCACCAGGCTTGACTCTCCCCGGGTCCGCCCCTGTTCCCCCAAAGCGACCCAAGGAGCAGGCCAAGGCGCACTCAAGAGGCAGTCCAAGGCGCGTCCAAGCCAAGGCACGCCCGAGAGGCAATCCAAGGCGCAGTCTTAAGACCTCGCAGGGCAGCGGCGCGAGACGTCGCGCGCGCGTTCTCAAATGCTGCAGAATCGTTTGGCCCGCCAAGCGTTTCCAAACTTTGTCACTTGTGTGTTTTCTCCCTCTCCGTTCTTTCGCTATTCGTCGATCATGGGCTCAAAGGGTGAAACTTGTGGCAGCTCGTCGCGCTTCAGCGCTGCCAAATTCGCTTCGAAGCAGCGTTGCACGTGCTGCAGCTGAGGCATCTTCTCGCGCGCCCGGCGGGTTTCGTGCCACGACGGATCTAAAAGGAGAGCGTTGGTTGGCAGCCGCTTTGTTCTGCCAACCAACAAAACTTGCACAAGCCCGCCCAACTTCTTGCGCGCAAAATACACAACTTCGTCCCAGCTCACTGGCCAGCCCCAGTGTCGGTAGTCGCCGTGCGTTTGGGTCAGCACACGCTCTCCTGGCGTTGAAAAAACTACAAGAGTCTTGGACGTCTGTCTTGAACAGTCCGCGCCTCCCAAGCTGAAGAAAACGGCGTCGAACTCGGCCCACCCTTCCACTGAGATTTTGAAAAACAAATCGCACAGCAAGACCTTTGCCGGGCGCGACGTAAGATCCGCGAGCCTGAGTGGAGAACGGCCCGAGCGACCAAGGAAAGGCTCGCAACGTTTAAGGCTGCGACGGCTCCGAAGTCATGTCGCAAAGCGTGCCAATGCAAGGTTTGAGCTGCGAACAGCTGCGAATAGCGCAGCTTGGAACAATGGAACCAGCGGTCGCCCTGGCTTACTGGGCTTAAAGTTTCAAGCAAGGCGGCCTTGTTTTTTTCTTTCTCCGGGACGCTCAAGCTCGATTAAGCACGTTCCTCGCCGCGCTCGACGTCGCCCCGCGCGACCGAAAGAGCGCCGTTGCTCGGGAGACGCTTCTCGACGCAGCGCGGCCCGCTTTCTCTTGGCCGGCGCGCGCGTTCTCACGTGACGCGGCGGCGCTCGTCGTCGAAACGTTCGTCCGTTGGCTCGGCTGCAAGGTTCACTGAGGCACCCAGGCCCTCCCCCCGCAGCTTGCGTTCCAGCGCCAAGACGCAGTCGCAAAGTTCGCTGAGCGCAAGCGCTCTCCCCTTGCTCCTGCAAGTCGGTCGCTGAAACGTGGCTTCGGCCAAGCCACGCCTGCCCGCAGCTCTTCGCCTCTGCTTCTCTGGGTCCTCTGCCGCTGGGACATCGCCAAAGAAGCTTCCCCGGCAAAGGTCTGGAAGGCTTCGACCAAGGCTGTTAACCCCGGCCCAAGGCGCGGATGGGCGCTTCCTCGGATGACCCCGCCTTCCTGACTACGGCGGACACGCCGAAGAGGTTCTCGAAAGAACGCTCCCCGACCGGGTTATCGCAGTGGCCGCCATCCTCCACAGCCGGTTTTTTCGAAATGGTTTTGCGCTCGCAGTCGACGGCCTTGGGCAACGCGGGGGGTCGACTGTAGAGCCAGTCCGACACGCAGACTGAGGCTCGAGCCACCCGCGGCGCAGCTCCATCGAAGGCCGCGCGCCGCGAAGCCGAAGTGGAACACAGCCAGAGCCAAACAGCCGCCCGGCTTCGTCTACTTATTTGCGCGGAGCGCTTGCAAACCCGCGCCTTCAGCCTCATATGGGAAAAGGGGCCCGCCCCTTTGGTTCTCAAAGTCAAGAAGAAGGGAACCCGACAACGTTAGGGAAAGTTCCGAACCCGACAACGTTAGGAACCTTCTTTCCTGTTAAGCAAAACGACGACGTTCCCAGAAAAGGCCCCAGGCTCAAGGTCCGCCCCTGCGCCCTCTTGGCCCCAAAGCAACCCAAGGAGCAAGCCAAGGCGCATCCAAGAGGCAACCCAAGGCGCGCCCCAAGCCAAGGCGCGCCCGCAGTCTGGGCCCTTCCTACACACGGCCCATAAAAGGCGCAGTTAGCAGGGCGTCCTATTCTAGGCACTGTTTGCAAAGAAGGAGCCCGACAACGCTAGAGTTCCGAACCCAACAACGTTAGGAATCCGAGGCGCCGTCCCAAGCCAAGGCGCGCCCAAGGCGCAGTCTGGGCCCTTCCCATATGAGGCGCGCCAGAGAGCAGTCAAGGTTCCGCGCAGTCAAGAGGGTCCCTACACAAGGGGCGGGCTTCCTACAGAGGCATCAGCTGAGGCCAATTAAGGAAGGCGCAGGAGGGCGCGGTTAAGAATCTCATAGAAGGCACAGTTAAAGCCCCCTTGCAGGGCGGCCTCTATTCTAACCCGACAACGTTAGGGAAAGTTCCGAACCCGACAACGTTAGGAATCTTCTTTCCCGTTAGGCAAAACGACGACGTTCCCAAAAAATGCAGGTCCGCCCCTGTGCGCTTTTGGCCCCGAAGCAATCCAAGGAGCAAGCCAAGGCGCATCCAAGAGGCAATCCAAGGCGCGTCCAAAGCCAAGGCGCGCCCAAGAGGCAATCCAAGGCAAGGCCGCCCACATAGAAGGCGCAGTTAAAGGCCCCCTTGCAGGGTGGCTTCTATTCTAGGCACTGTTCGCGACGAATGGAACCCGACAACGTTAGGGAAAGTTCCGAACCCGACAACGTTAGGAATCTTCTAAATCGACGATGTTCCCAGAAAAGGCCCCAGGCAAGGCCCCCCCGCCATAGAAGGCGCAGTTAAGGCCCCCTTTCAGGGCGGCCTCTATTCGAACCCGACAATGTTGGGAATCTTCTTGCCCGTTAGGCAAAACGACGACGTTCCCAAAAAAAGGAAAGGCCCCGATTCCCCCCAGGCCCGCCCCAGCGCACAGCAAGCAAGCCAAGGAGCAAGCCAAGGCGCATCCAAGAGGCGATCCAAGGCGCGTCCCAAGCCAAGGCGCGTCCAAGGCAGCACCGTCTGCGCCCTTCCTAAATAAGGCGCAGTCAAGGCCCCCCATAGAAGGCACAGTTAAGGCCCCCTTGCAGGGCGGCCTCTATTCTAGACACTGTGCGCAAAGAAGGGAACCCGACAACGTTACGGCAAGTTCTGAGCCCCCCCATAGAAGGCACAGTTAAACGTCCCCTGGCGGCCTCTATTCTAGGCGCTGTTCGCAAAGAAGGGAGCCCGATAACGTTAGGGAAAGTTCTGAACCCGATAACGTTAGGAATCTACGTTCCCCAAAGAAAGGCACCAGGCTCGATTCCCCCCAGGTCCGCCCCTGCGCACTCTTGGAAAGCAATCCAAGGAGCAAGCCAAGGCGCGCCCAAGAGGCAATCCAAGGCGCGTCCCAAGCCAAGGCGCGTCCAAGATACAATCCAAGGCGCAATTTTGGCTCTTCCTACGCAAGGCGCAGTTAAGGGCCCCCCATAGAAGGCACAGTTAAAGGGCCCCTTGCAGGGCGGCCTCTATGCTAGGCACTGTTCGCAAAGAAGGGAACCCGACAACGTTAGGGAAAGTTCCGAACCCGACAACGTTAGGAGTCTTCTTTCCCGTTAGGCAAAACGACGACGTTCCCAAAAAAGGCCCCAGGCTCGATTCCCCCCAGGCCCGCCCCAGCGTAAAGGAATCCAAGGAGCAGGCCAAGGCGCACCCAAGAGGCGATCCAAGGCGCGTCCCAAGCCAAGGCGTCCAAGAGGCAACCCAAGGCGCAGTCTGGGCCTTCCTATATAAGGCGCAGTCAAGGCCGCCCCCATAGAAGGCACAGTTAAGGCCCCTGTGCAGGGCGGCCTCTATTCTAGGCACCGTTTGCAAAGAAGGGAACCCGACAACGTTAGGGAAAGTTCCGAACCCGACAACGTTAGGAATCTTCTTTCCCGTTATGCAAAACGACGACGTGCCTAAAAAAGGCCCCAGGCTCGATCCCCCCAGGTCCGCCCCTGCGCACTCTTGGCCCCAAAGCAATCCAAGGAGCAAGCCAAGGCGCATCCAAGAGGCGATCCAGGGCGCGCTCCAAGCCAAGGCGCGTCCAAGAGGCAATCCAAGGCGCAGCCTGCCTACGCAAGGCGCAGTTAAGGGCCCCCTTGCAGGGCGGCCTCTATTCTAGGCGCTGTTCGCAAAGAATGGACCCCGACAACGTTAGGGAAAGTTCCGAACCCGACAACGTTAGGAATCTTCTTTCCCGTTAGGCAAAACGACGACGTTTCCAAAAAAGGCACCAGGCTCGATTCGCCCGGGTCCGCCCCTGCGCCCTCTTGGCTCCAAGGCAATCCAAGGAGCAAGCCAAGGCGCATCCAAGAGGCAATCCAAGGCGCGTCCCAAGCCAAGCCGCGTCCAAGAGGCAGTCCAAGGCGCGAGGCCCCCCCATAGAAGGCACAGTTAATGGCCCCTTGCAGGGCGGCCTCTATTCTAGGCACTGTTCGCAAAGAAGGGAACCCGATAACGTTAGAGAAAGATCCGAACCCGACAACGTTAGGAATCTTCTTTCCCGTTACGCAAAACGACGACGTTCCCAAAAAGGGCCCCAGGCTCGATTCCCCCCAGGCCCGCCCCAGCGCAAAGCAATCCAAGGAGCAAGCCAAGGCGTATCCAAGAGGCGATCCAGGGTGCGTCCCAAGCCAAGGCGCGTCCAAGACGCAATCCAAGCACAGTCTGGTTCCTATATAAGGCGCGGTCAAGGCCCCTCCATAGAAGGCGCAGTTAAGGCCCCTTGCAGGGTGGCCCCTATTCTAGACACTGTTCGCAAAGAAGGGAACCCGACAACGTTAGGGAAAGTTCCGAACCCGACAACGTTAGGAATCTTCTTTCTTGTTAGGCAAAACGATGACGTTCCCAAAAAAGGCCCCAGGCTCGATTCCCCCCGGGTCCGCCCCTGTGGATTCCCCCCAGGCCCGCCCGAGATCCAAGGAGCAAGCCAAGGCGCATCCAAGAGGCGATCCAAGGCGCGTCCCAAGCCAAGGCGCGTTCAAGAGGCAATCCAAGGCCTTCCTTTCAAAACCCCCCATAGAAGGCACAGTTAAGGCCCCTTGCAGGGCGGCCTCTATTCTAGACACTGCGCGCAAAGAAAGGAACCCGGCAACGTTAGGGAAAGTTCCGAACCCGACAATGTTAGGAATCTTCTTTCCCGTTAGGCAAAACGACGACGTTCCCAAAAAAGGCCCCAGGCTCGATTCCCCCCGGGCCCGCCCCTGCGCGCTCTTTGCCCCAAAGCAACCCAAGGAGCAAGCCAAGGCGCATCCAAGAGACAATCCAAGGCGCGTCCGAAGCCAAGGCGCGTCCAAGAGACAATCCTTACAGGGCGGCCTCTATTCTAGGCACTGTTTGCAAAGAAGGGAACCCGACAACGTTAGGGAAAGTTCCGAACCCGACAACGTTAGGAATCTTCTTTCCCGTTATGCAAAACGACGACGTTCCCAAAAAAGGCCCCAGGCTCGATTCCCCCCTTTGGGGCCCGCGCGCTTGCGCCGAAAGCAAATTAGGAGCAAGGCCAAGGCGCATCCAAGAAAGCATCCCAAGCAAGGCGCGTCCAAAGCAATCCAAGGCGCAAGCCAGGGCCCTTTTCCCCCCACTCCCTTATTGCTTACTTTTTTCTTCCCCTTCGCCCCCTCCCTCCTCCTCCCTTCTCTTAAACAAGGCGCAGTTAAGGCCCCCCCATAGAAGGCGCAGTTAAAGGCCCCCTTGCAGGGCGGCCTCTATTCTAGGCACTGTTCGCAAAGAAGGGAGCCCGACAATGTTAGGGAAAGTTCCGAACCCGACAACGATAGGAATCTTCTTTCCCGTTAGGCAAAACAACGACGTTCCCAAAAAAAGGCCCCAGGCTCGATCCCCCCAGGCCCGCCCAGCGCAAAGCAATCCAAGGAGCAAGCCAAGGCGCATCCAAGAGGCGACCCAAGGCGCGGTTGAAGCAAATGCGCGTCCAAGAGGCACAGTTCTATATCAGGCGCGGTCAAGGCCCCCCATAGAAGGCACCCCTGGCAGGACGGCCTCTATTCTAGACACTGTTCGCAAAGAAGGGGGCCCGACAACGTTAGGGAAAGTTCCGAACCCGACAACGTTAGGAATCTTCTCTCCCGTTAGGCAAAACGACGACGTTCCCAAAAAAAGCACCAGGCTCGATTCCCCCAAAGCACTCCAAGGAGCAAGCCAAGGCGCATCCAAGAGACAATCCAAGGCGCGTCCGAGGCCAAGGCGCGTCCAAGAGACAATCCAAGGCGCAGCCAAGGCCTGTAGAAGGCACAGTTAAAGGCACCTTACAGGGCGGCCTCTATTCTAGGCACTGTTTGCAAAGAAGGGAACCCGACAACGTTAGGGAAAGTTCCGAACCCGACAACGTTAGGAGTCTTCTTTCCCGTTATGCAAAACGACGACGTTCCCACAAAAAGGCCCCAGGCTCGATTCTCCCCAGGCCCGCCCCAGCGCAAAGCAACCCAAGGAGCAAGCCAAGGCGCATCCAAGAGGCGATCCAAGGCGCGTCCCAAGGCAAGGCGTCCAAGACTCAACCCAAGACGCAGTCTGGGCCTAAAGGTGCAGTCAAGGCCCCCCCCCCCCGCAGAAGGCGCAGCCAAGGCCCCCTGGCAGGGCGGCCTCTATTCTAGAGACACTGTGCGCGAAGAAGGGAACCCGACAACAATCTTCTTTCCCGTCAGGCAACGTTCCCAAAAAGGGCCCCAGGCTCGATTCGCCCCAGGCCCGCCCCAGCGCAAAGCAATCCAAGGAGCAAGCCAACGCATCCAAGAGGCGATCCAAAGCACGTCCAAGAGGCAATCCAAGGCGCAGTTTGGGTCAAGGCCTTCCCCATAGAAGGCGCAGGAAACGCTCCTTATTCTAGACACTGTTCGCAAAGAAGGGAGCCCGACAACGTTAAGGAAAGTTCCGAACCCGACAACGTTAGGAATCTTCTTTCCCGCTATGCAAAAGGACGACGTTCCCAAAAAAGGCCTCAGGCTCGATTCTCCCCAGGTCCGCCCCTGTGCACTCTTGGCCCCAAAGCAATCCAAGGAGCAAGCCAAGGCGCACCCAAGAGACAATCCAAGGTGCAAGGCGCGTCCAGGAGACAATCCAAGGCGCAGCCTGGGCCCTTCCTACGCAAGGCGCAGCCAAGCCCCGTAGAAGGCACAATTAAAAGGCACTTTGCAGGGATAGGCGCTGCTCGCAAAGAAGGGAACCCGACAACGTTAGGGAAAGTTCCGAACCCGACAACGTTAGGAATCTTGTTTCCCGTTAGGCAAAACGACGACGTTCCCAAAACAAGGGACCAGGCTCGATTCCCCCCGGGTCCGCCCCTGTGCACTCTTGGCCCCAAAGCAATCTAAGGAGCAAGCCAAGGCGCATCCAAGAAGCGTCCCAAGCCAAGGCGCGTCCAAGAGACAATCCAAGGCGCAGTGGGCCCTTCCTACGCAAGGCGCAGCCAAGCCCCGTATAAGGCACAGTTAAAGGGCACCTTGCAGGGCGGCCTCTATTCTAGGCGCTGTTTGCAAAGAAGGGAACCCGACAACGTTAGGGAAAGTTCCGAACCCGACAACGTTAGGAATCTTCTTTCCCGTTAGGCAAAACGACGACGTTCCCAAAAAAGGCCCCAGGCTCAATTCCCCCCGGGTCCGCCCCTGTGCACTCTTGGCCCCACAGCAATCTAAGGAGCAAGCCAAGGCGCATCCAAGAAGCGTCCCAAGCCAAGGCGCGTCCAAAAGACAATCCAAGGCGCAGCCTGGGCCCTTCCTACGCAAGGCGCAGCCAAGCCACGTAGAAGGCACAGTTAAAAGGCCCCTTGCAGGGCGGCCTCTGTTCTAGGCACTGTTCGCAAAGAAGGGAACCCGACAACGTTAGGGAAAGCTCCGAACCCGACAATGTTAGGAATCTTCTTTCCCGTTAGGCAAAACGACACCGTTCCCAAAAAAAGCACCAGGCTCGATTCCCCCCAGGTCCGCCCCTGTGCACTCTTGGCGCCAAAGCAATGCAAGGAGCAAGCATCCAAGAGACAATCCAAGGTGCGTCAAGGCGCGTCCAAGAGACAATCCAAGGCGCAGCCTGGGCCCTTCCCACGCAAGGCGCAGCCAAGCCCCGTGGAAGGCACAGTGAAAGGCGCCTTGCAGGGCGGCCTCTATTCTAGGCACTGTTTGCAAAGAAGGGAGCCCGACAA
>CAUJNA010002595.1:0-28976 GCA_963377175.1 Effrenium voratum
CCCCCCATCCGGGGCAGGCCCCGCTATAACCCGTATGCAAAAGTTATCAGCAGTGCACAAAGCGACCTCCGTAGCCAAATGGTGCAGGCTTTAGGGTAATCCTATATTGGCTGCGCCAAAGAGTGTGGGTCACCTCGAGCCCGAAGGCTCGCATGCCCATGTATATGGCCAGAGGCATGCTCGCCTGTTTAGGGTTTAGGGTTTAGGGTTTAGGGTTTAGGGTTTAGGGTTTAGGGTTTAGGGTTTAGGGTTTAGGGTTTAGGGTTTAGGGTTTAGGGTTTAGGGTTTAGGGTTTAGGGTTTAGGGTTTAGGGTTTTAGGGTTTAGGGTTTTAGGGTTTAGGGTTTTAGGGTTTAGGGTTTAGGGTTTAGGGTTTAGGGTTTAGGGTTTAGGGTTTAGGGTTTAGGGTTTAGGGTTTAGGGTCTAGAGGGTATATCAAATGGATTGAGAGAAGTTTTGCTGGCTTTCCCACCCACCCAGATTGGTTACCCACAACATAGGAGAGTTCTTTGGTTTCTCCAAATTTCAAGACGGGGGTTGCGAGCGATGAACTCCCCAACTCTGGAAGTCATCGCAAGCCCGGTTGCCAATTGACCAGATCTTTTCATTTCAAGCTTTGGTTGCAATTTTTACGTTGCTCCATATGAACAATTTATCAGCGGCTGGCCAAGCCCAAAAAGAAGCTAAATGCAACGGCTAGCGAAGCCCAGAAAGGAGCAAAATGACCAGATCTTTACATTTTGAGCCTGGATGGCCATTTTTATATTGCGCCATATGAGCAGTTTATCAGCGGCTGGCCAAGCCCAGAAAGAAGCCAAATAGCCAGATCTTTATATTTCAAGCCAGGCTGTTTGGATTTGAAGAAAAAAGGGGCAAGCTTTTGAGCTGGCCCAGAACAAGGCCAAGGCAACTCCTAAGACCTTTCCCTTCCCAAAAGAAGGAATCTCTTCTGGGAGACCAGGGGGGGGGCTTCAAATCGATACCAGAATCCTTTATCAGCGGCTGGCTAAGCCCAGAAAGGAGCAAAGCGACCGGGGGAAGAAGCCCTCAAGGAGGAAAGCGAGAGCGAAGAACCCTTGTGGAGAGATGAAAAGCCTGGGACAGAGCCAAAGGACAGAATCCTCTTCTAGGAAAAGAAGAACCCAGGAGAGGTCCCTCAATTCAGGCTTACTGATACATTAAGGTTTAAATCTCCATTGAAGAGAAGATTTAGGGTTTAGGGTCTAGGGTTTAGGGTTTAGGGTTTAGGGTTTAGGGTTTAGGGTTTAGGGTTTAGGGTTTAGGGTTTAGGGTGTGCAGATGTGGTTGCTCGCTCGGGGATAAAATCCCCCACGCCGCTCGCCTTGCGTAGCCAAGTTCGCCCGCCCCAGCCACCCAAGGTAAAGACTTTTAGGGTTTAGGGTTCCATTCGAGGTGGAACCCTTGAACGGGTTCCAAGCCAACGTGGCGCCGTCTAGAGCAGCTGGGCTGCCAGCTGCCTGCCTCGCTAAACTTCTAGCCTGCGCAGGCGTGGGTCGCGCTGCAAAGCGGCGTTGCGCGCTGCGCTGGCCTGGGTGCGGGCTGCGGCGGCAAGTACCATGTAGACGGCGTCTACATAATCCTCAGTGTCCACAAGGCGGGCGGACGACCGAGTGCGTGGAGTTGCCCAGGCTTGCGCAGGCCGCCACGAAGAAGTAGACGACGTCTAACTGATCCGGGGGGTGGGTTTCGCGCGAGCGCGTCGCACGCTGCGTTTGCCTGGGCGGGGGCTGTGGCGGCAAGTACCATGTAGACGGCGTCTACATAATCCTCAGCGTCCACAAGGCGGCTGCCAGCTGCGTGTTCGCTAACCTTTTCCTGCGCAGGCGTTGGTCAGGCTGCAAAGCGTGGAGTTGCCAAGGCGCCAAGATCGGCCGCCCAAACGCGCACGGGCCAAGCGCGCGTTGATGTTGTCTGCAAGCAAGCCGCAGAACTGCGCGTGTCAGGCGCCGCGCTGGCGTGGGGGTGACCTGCGCGCACGCTTCGCCGCGAGATCAACAAGGGTCCGTGTGCTCGGCGCGCAAGAAGATCCACAAGGCTCCTTGCGCTTGGCGTACACCCCCCCCCAGCCGGGGCAGGTCCCCATATTACCCGTATGCAAAAGTTATCAGCGGCGCGAGAAGCGGCCCGCCGTGTACCCCCCCCCAGCCGGGGCAGGCCCCGCTATTACCCGTATGCAAAAGTTCTCAGCAGTGCACAAAGCGACCTCCGTAGCCAAATGGTGCAGGCTTTAGGGTAATCCTATATTGGCTGCGCCAAAGGGTGTGGGTCGTCGTGCCACTTGCAGAGCCGCACAGCGGTTGTCCTGCTAGGCTTGACCCTAGCAGGTTCGCACTGGCGTCTCGGCTTAACCTCGCCGAAGGCTCGCATGCCCATGTATATGGCCAGAGGCATGCTCGCCTGTTTAGGGTTTAGGGTTTAGGGTTTAGGGTGTGACAGAAGTGTCCGCTCGCTCGGGTGGAACAAACCACCCCAAGCCGCTCGCTCCCGCGGGGGCCGTATATCCCACCCACGACCCACTCCAGCCACAGCTCTTTTAGGGTTTAGGGTTCAAGAAACTGAACCGCTTGGGCTTTTCCGACCTCCTTCTCTTGCTTCTCCTGGCGATGTCTTGTTGGCCCTAACCCACACGGGCGCGCCGGGCCCGGCAGCGCGAGGCGAGCAAGGCGACGGCGAGCGTGGTCGGGCGGCGGCGCGCCGGGGTAGAGCGAGCGAGAGAATTTGGCGCCGCCGGGGCGGTTGGGCGTAAAAGAAACGTGTGGCTGTTTAGCGGTGTGGCCGAAAGTTTCTGGCTGCCCTGGCACCGCTTAGCGGCTGCTGTTCAGCTTTTGCCTGTCAGCCTTTTCCCCCGCAGACAGGCCTTGCCCGCAGCTTCGAGGGCTTCCACAAAGTCAGGCTTTCAGCCGGCTCCGCCGCGCTCTTTGCGGCCACAACCTAGAGGGGTTTTCGCGGTCGTCGCTAAACGGCTTGAGGCTCCCCTTTGCTTCCGAGGCCCCGAGCGGCCGGAAATTTTCGACCCAGCGGTTTTCTGCGTTCTGGGACTGCCCAGGCGCTCGGAAATTTTGGGCCGTCGCTAAACGGCCTTCGACCCACGCACGTCCGCCGGCCACAAAAAAGCCCGCCTCCGAAGAGCGGGGGAAAGCCGTAGGCCGTTTAGCGACGGCCGAAAAACATTTTAAAGGCGTAGCCGACGCGGAGGGACTGCCCGGCGCTCGGAAATTTCTGGCCGTCGCTAAACGGCCTGCGACCCACGCACTTCCGCCGGCCACCAACAAGCCCCTCTCTGAAGAGCGACTCGAAAAGGCTACAAGTCGTGGGCCGTTTAGCGACGGTCAAAAATTTCGGCCGCCCGGGTCCTCAGAAACAGCGAAAGGCGCAGGCCGCTTAGCGACGAGCAAAATTTCCGGCGGGTCGGGGCCTCGAAAACAAGGAGAAGCTTTGGGCCGTTTAGCGACGACTGCAAAAATCCCTTAAGGATATGGCCAACCTGGCCGGCTGCCAAGAAGGCTTGAAAAACTTGGCCGTTTAGCTACGGTCGGAAATTTCTGGCTGCTTGGGCGGCTTGAGCAGGAAGGAAGCTCTAAGCCGTTTAGCGCTGGCCGGAAATTTCCGGCTGCCCGAGTGAAAAACAATTGAACAAGTCTTAGGCCGTTTAGCGACGGCTGAGAATTTCCGGCGGCGTGTCTTGCGACCCTTACACGCTTCCCAAGCCAGATGCGGCCAATCCGATATCGCGCTACACAAGCAGTTTATCAGCGGCTGGAAACCTGTTTTTTGCTTTCATTAAAAGCTCTTGCTAGGCGCCCTGCAGAGACCCGCATAAGGAAGCTTCAAAGCCGAGAAAAGGAAATTCGGAGCGCGCCGCTAAACGGCCCAGCGCTGTCATTGTTTTTGAAAGCCACCAGCGCAAGGAAATTTTGCTTCGTCGCTAAACGGCCTGCGACCGGCACGCCCTCCACGCCCATCAAAAAAACCTCTAAGGAAAGGCAGCTCGAAGAGAGCGAAAGCCGCAAGCCGTTTAGCGACGATCAAAAATTTCCGGCAACTCGGGGCTTCGGAAACAAGGAGAAGTCTTGGGCCGTTTAGCGACGGCTGCAAAACTCCCGTAAGGGTATGGCCGACATGGTCAGTGTGGCAAAGCGAATTCAAAAATCATAGAAAGAACAAATAACAAAGTGACTTTCAGAAGGAGCTGTTGCTAGGCGCCCTTGCTAGCCCTTGCTAAGGGCCCTTACTAAAGGGCCTTAATATGGGTTCTGAGTAGCTATTTTTTAGCTTGCGGCAGAGCTCGAAAGGCCGAACCATTAGATTTGGCGCCCGGATGGCCGATCCGATATCGCGCCGTACAAGCAGTTTATCAGCGGCCGGACGGCCGCAAAAACATGATTTTCCGGGCGCGGAGCCTTTTAGTAAAGGCTTTTCTAAAGCTTTCATAAGGAGCTGTTGCTAGGCGCCCTTGCTAGCCCTTGCTAAGGGCCCTTACTAAAGGGCCTTAATATGGGTTCTGAGTAGCTATTTTTTAGCTTGCGGCAGAGCTCGAAAGGCCGAACCATTAGATTTGGCGCCCGGATGGCCGATCCGATATCGCGCCGTACAAGCAGTTTATCAGCGGCCGGACGGCCGCGAAAACACGATTTTTCGGTTGCGGAGCCTTTCTAGTAAAGGCTTTTGATAAAACTTTCATCAAGAGCTCTTGCTAGGCGCCCTTCTCAGAGCTCTTGCTAAGGCCTTACTAGAGGCCCTTACTAGAAGCCCCTTAGTAGGGGTTCCGAGTTGCCGCTGTTTTTTTAGCTTGCAAGGAGGCTTCATAGCCGAGAACAAGAAATTCGGAGCACGTCGCTAAACGGCCCAGCGCTGTCATTGTTTTTGAAGGCCACCAGAGCAGGGAAATTTTGCTTCGTCACTGAACGGCCTGAGACCGGCACGCGTTCCCCGCCCATCACACAGGCTTCTAAGGAAAGGCAGCTCAAAGAAGGCGAAAGCCGCAGGCCGTTTAGCGACGATCGAAAATTTCCGGCCACGCGAGACCTCGGAAACAAGGTGAAGTCTTAGGCCGTTTAGCGACGGCCGCAAAAACCCTTTAAGGTTGTGGCCGAAGCGCTCAGCGCGGCAAAGAGAAGAAAATCAAAGGGCGGAGACGAAGCGGAAAGGTCGACGCGAGGGCGACAAGGCCGGTCAAGAGAGACCAGTTTGACTTGCGCGTTCATTGCTTGCAAAGCGTTGCGACTTCCTTGGCGGGGTCGAAGTAGCTGCTTTGGATTGGTTTTCCTGCGCGATCAGTCCCTTCAAAGAAGAGTCAGCTTTTTCAGGTAGGCAGAAGTCAAGAGGCGGTTTGATTTGATTTCGGAGCATTCTGAGGAATCAAGCTTGCAAAGTTTGCCCCGCTTTGGACCTTGTTCGAAAATGGCCCCGCGCAAGTGTGTCGGCTTCGCGGCTGCGGAGGGCGAGGTGGAGCCTTGCGTGTTCAACGCAAACACGACGGGGGGCCCCGCGACCGCAAAGTTTGGAGGGCGCTGCGTCTGGTGTTCGCCCGAGGAGATGGGCCGACGTTTGGGGGAGCCGCGGTTGGAGAAGTTGTTGGTCTACACGCTCGTCAACTTTAAGAGCGCAAACGAAGCGATCTTCGAGAAAGCGAAGGGGCGCCTGCCAGAAGGCCGCCGGGCGGACGTCTTGGCGGAGGTCGCCGCGCAGTTGGAGCCCGAGGAGGGCGACGTGGAAATGAGAACCGCAGCGGCGATCGAGGACCAGGAGGAAAAGGAAGACGAGGCAAAGGCGGAGGAGCCGGACTACGAGGAGCTGGCCATCTTCTCTGACTGCCCGGTCGACGAGGACAAGGCCGCAGCCGCAGCCGCTGAAGAGGTTGACTTGGGCGTCTTTGAGACAGCTTCCGAGGGCGAGGAGGCGGAGGAGGTTGACGAGCCCAAGGACGTCAACATGGTTGAGGAAGAGGGCGAGTCGTGCGCAGAGGCGGCGCCGAAGAGGCGGCGGCTGCAAGGCAAACAAGCCGCGCCGAGTTACGGCCCGCCGTTGGCTCTACCAGTCATCGCCGTCGTTGGGGGGGCGGCGTTCGCCGGACAGGCGCGCCGCCAGAAGGCTTGCGAGAATTGCCCCGGCAAGGACGGAGAAACTTGCTCTTGGTCTTCCTCCCGACTTGGCGAGCCTGCAAGGATACACCCGCCAAGATCAACCCACTGCCTCTTCTGCAGCGACGCGCAGCTTGACAAAATCCTTGCGCAGAAGCGGAGCGGCTTCCAATTAACCCAGAATTTGACGGACCTGCGCGAGCTGAGTGAGTCGAAGTACGAATCGGCGCTGGAGAACTTGAGGGGCAGGAAAGGGAACGCCTTTGCGGCAGACTTCGCTGGCCGCGTGGACCTGGCCATTTACCGCGCCGTCGAGCGGCAGCGGGCGCCGCGCAAGACGGTCCCAGAGCGCTGGGCCGACCTGCTACAGCGACGGGCTCGGGCGCAAGGGTTTCTTGACGATGAAGCGCTAGAGAACTACGAGGCGCAGGCCCGGCGTGACCGGATGATGATTAGGCGGAAAGTGTTCTGCCCGAAGCTTGCGGGGAAGCGCTACAGCCGGGCGAACGAGGAGGCGGAGGCGGCGTTGACGCCCTTGCCGGCGGCGGACATCGCCCCCAATGACAGCGGCCTCCCAGCGCCGACCCTGACGGAGCGGGCGAAGATGGCAGAGCTGTGGTGTAAGCACGGGTCGTGGCAGATCTGCGAAAGCTGCAGCAGCGTGCGACCGCGGCCTTTTCAGCCGGTGGACCTGCGGAGCGTTCGGCAGCCGACGATCAAGAAGTGCCTCCTTTGCCGCCGCGGCGTCTACGTCCCGCAGCCCGACGACATCCCAGAGCCGCTTCGAAACTTGTCGGACAAGGTTCTAGAGGCGCTGCGCCCCATGGAGGTGGACAGCGGCCGCTACGAGAGGGCGCCCCACGGCTACCGGGTCCACACGACCATGATCCGGTTCGCCTGGGCCAAGAACAGCGTTGGCGACAAGATCCGCGCGCTGGAGACAAGGGCCCTCCGCAAGCAGGCCAGGGCGGCCTTTAAGTTTCTCGCGGAGTCAGACGACAGCGCCTACGGGGACTTTCTCGACAAGCACGAGGAGTTCCTTGAGAAACACCCGCGGGCGGAGGAGAAGCTGCGGAAGAGGCCGCTGCGTTTCATCGAGGAGCAAGGGATCGAGTGCGCGGTCTGGCCACACCTTTACTGGCATAGGAACCTTTGCGAGACTGTTGTCCGAGCCACGGACGAGCGGCGGCGAATCCGGACTGGTCTCTCGGACGAGGAGGGCTCGGAGGCAGAGGGCGAAGACGGACCGGCGCTGCCCAAAGGCCGCCACAGCATCCGGCGCAGTTGGATGACAAAAGTGTTCAGCCCTGTTGTTGGCTACTCGGAGGATTACACGTTGCTCCACTTTGTCTATGACCTGGTGCTCTGGAGCAACCTTGGCGGCTGCAAAAACGCAACGCGCGGCATGCCCCTCCGGCTGGCTGTCAAGGGCTCGCCCATTTTCCCGGAGTACTGGAGGGTAAGGCACCAGGGCTTGATCGACATGCAGCGCCAGGTTGGGGCGCCGGCGCTGTTCCGCACGCGCGCTCCCTACGAGCGGTCCTTCCCCTACCACCAATGGGTCCTTCACGAGATGGTGCAGGCGGGCCGTGGGCGCCTCAATCTTGCGGGGCCCGAGACGCTCCACATGGCGCACGTGCTGAAAGAGATGGACCGGGGCTTCTTCACGGGCATGAACCACAAGGGCTGGCAGCGCCACTTGCTTGGAGCCGAGGGCGCGGTAGAGGGCGAGCCGGTCAACACAGTCGTCAACTTCTGCTCCAGGCTGGAGTTTCAGGACGGCAAGCGGAAGCCGAAGGGTCAGCAGTACCACGGGCGGGGAACGGTCCACTCCCATTCTCTGGACTTCCTGGAAAACAGGGCCGCGATCAAGCTTGAGACCAAGATTGCGGCAACCCTGCCGCCGCGCGACGAGCCGTTGCTGCGAGGCATTGTCCTGGATTCGCAGAGGGACCGAGCCCGCAGCCAAGTCCCGATCCGCGAAGCGCCGTCGACTTGGGACGCCGAGGCTGACCGAATCCAGCTACACCACAGCAAGAGAGACTTTCACAAGCACATCCGGGCCTATTTCCGGGAGAGCATGGAGGTGACGAAGTGCCACGAAGATGTCCAAATGGCGGACGGCAGACACAACCTCCTCCGCTACGTGGCCACCTACGCCCCGAAGTTTAGCGGGTCCTTCGCAAAGGATTGGTTGAACGACGACGCCTCCGACTACAGCGTCGCCCGGCGAGTGGCCTTCGACTACCACCCGCTGGAGCCCGAGATGTGGCTCACTTTGGCGGGGCAGCTCTTCCCGCAAATCTCCTTTGGTGGCACGCTGAAGCCAATCGTCGCGCCCCACCCCGGCATGGAGGAGAAGCCTGCCTTCGTGGAGAACTACGAGGACAGCGATTGGCGCGGCGAGAGGATGAGCCTCATAGACTTCCTCCGGAAGAGCAACGACGGCGGCGACGTCATCCAGTACTTGAAGAAGCGCCACGCCCAGCAAGGCGAGGCGGCCGGGTCGCTGGAGGAGTTTGCCCGGACCTACCGCCCGCGCGGCGAGAAACTGATTGCTGCCGCAACAGTGAGTCGTTTGCGAGACCTCTATTACGGGCAATGGATGGCCCTCCACGTCCCGTTTAAGCGGTTTGAGGACTTGTTGCCGGCGCATGTTGTTGACAAGGTCCCCGAAGGCTGCAAGTTCTTTGCCTGCGCCCTGGAGACGGCGCCCGACTACTGGGCCAACGAACCGCAGATCCGAAAGGACATGGAGTTGGAAGCCTACAGCGACGACCACATCGCAACAGTCCTTGCGTGGATCCGGGCGCAGCGGCGTTTGGTTGAGCGCTACTTGAAGGGGGAGCTCAGCCCCGAAGGCGACGCTGCGCTGGCCTCCGGCTGCGAAGAAACGGGCAGCGCGGCGCCGCGGCTCAGCCTGGACCCCTGCCAACTCCGCTTGAAAGCCCTCGTGGACAAGAATGTCCAGCGCAGCATCGAGGCCCGAGATGCAGAGGACGACGACACGTACGAAGCGACCGTGCGCGCGGCAGAAGGTTCCAAGATCCTCGCGGCGCTGGGCCCGCCTGGCTCGGGCAAGACAGCCGCGATCCACACTTGCATTGACGACTGGAAGCGACGAGGGGCGCGGATCCTCCTGGCGCTGCCAACAGGTCAGCTGGCCGCCGAGATGAGGGCCAGGCACCCAGATGTCGACGTGGACACGTGTCACGGCGCCTTCCTCTTCCACAAAGACCTCAACGAGGCATTGCCAATCCTGACGCAGTACGATTTGGTGATCGTGGACGAGCTGTCCATGTTGACTGCAGAGCACATGGACCGCCTAGACATGATGTGGCGCACGGCTGACCAGCTGCCTTGCCTGGTCATGTTGGGGGACTTTTGGCAGCTGCCTGGGCCGCAAAAGAACGCGACCAAGGTCTCGGACAGCGCGGCCTGGGCGCACGTCAAGCGGCTGGAGTTCACCGGCAACCACCGCTGTCACGATCCAAAACTTGCGAAGAAGCTGGCGGCGCTGCGGACGGCTGTCCCCTCCAAGCGTCTGCTTGGCAAAATCGCCGACGCCAGCCACCGCGCGTGGCAGACCGCGGAGCCAACGGCTTGGGACATCCTGAATCTTGACCGGCGCCTGAAGGGCCAAACTACTGTCATCACTTGCAGTCGTCGAGCCGCGCAGCTGGTCAACGAGCTCTACATGGAGGTCCTCTTCGAACATCGCCACAAGCAGCCTCTTGCGGAGGGCCTGCCGACAGACTGGGAGACAAACGCGGCCAACTACGACGACAAGGGCCAACTCAAGAAAGAGACGCCGCTCGAGGCCGCAAAGCTGGACATCTACAAGGGCCAACGGCTATTTCTGACGAAGAACATGAACAAGGAGGCGGGCTTCGTCAACGGCATGGCCTGCACGGTGGAGGACTTTGACAAGTCGAGCGGCTGCCTCCAAGTTCTGACGAAAACGGGGGCACGCCTGGCTGTCTCAATGATCTACGAGCGAGTGGAGGGTCGAGGCCTTGTCAAACATTTCCCGATCCGTCTTGGCTACGCCAGCACAGTGCACCGCATTCAAGGCCAAACACTGGATCACGCGACAATCTGGCTTGACATTCCAGGGTGCAGGGCAGCTGGCTACGTTGCCTTGTCAAGAGTCCGGGAGGACGGGGACTACCTCATCGCAGGGCCAGTGAGTGTGAACCATTTCACCCCGGCCATGTAGAGTAGCAGATCGAAGCGAGCGAGCGAAAAAAAAAGTGAAGACGAGCTAGACTTACGACATTGTCTAACAGCAAACGGAAACAAACGATCGCGGCGTCTCAGCAAGTCAGGGTAGGACAGAGGTCAGTGTGTCTGTCAAGCAATTTTCTGCAAACCCGCATGTTTGCCAGGACAAAGAAGCGCTTGTTGCGATGGAAAGCACGCATCAAGCTGTCTTTTTTTGTTCAAAGCATGGCCGTCTGTCCTGCAGAGTCCGCCTCCCGGGACAGAGCGAGTCTGTCTTCCAGCCTAGAAACATTTTCTGAAAAACGGCCATCGGCCTTGATAAAATGGCCATGTGCCGGCGGCGGCCATCGGCCTTGACAAAGTAGCCACCGACAGCTGTAGGAAGGTGTTGCAAGAAACCTGCCCTGGAAAGCACGCATCAAGCTGTTTTTTTGTTCAGAGAATGGCTGTCTGTCCTGCAGAGTCCGCCTCCCGGGACAGAGCGAGTCTGTCTTCCAGCAGGGGAGCTTTCTCAAAGCTCCTTGCAAGCTTTTGTTGCTTTTGATCGTTTGACAAAATGGCAATTGAGCTTGGCCGGCCTTGAGAAAAACGGCCATCGGCCTTGATAAAATGGCCATGTGCCATCGGCGGCCATCAGCCTTGACAAAGTAGCCATCGACAGCTGTAGGAAGGCGGCCCCCACCAAAAAATGTCCGTGGCTTTAGGGTATTATCCTATAGAGCTTCGCTCAAGGGCGCCTTCACGGGCGGCGCCCACATGTGTCCCCTGGATGCCTTGCCGGGGGGCCGCAAGCTTTGGCGCAGGCTCACGCCGATCAAGCTGTATAGCGGCCAGCGGGAGGCTTCACCCTCCCGCAAGGGTTCTACCGTCAGATCAGACAGTGTGGGCTCTCACAGCTCAGCTGCTCGGCCGCTGCCTGGTCTCGGCAGCTGCCGCTCGGCCGGCGCTGTGTAGCGCGAAAGCCGTCCTCGCTGAGTTTAGGGTTTAGGGTTTAGGGTTTAGGGTTTAGGGTTTAGGGTTTAGGGTTTAGGGTTTAGGGCGTGACAGATGAGGGCGCTCGCTCGGGGATAAATTCCCCCTAGCCGCTCGCTCCGCGTCGCCACGTGGTTCCCACCCTGGACCCAACCCAGACTCAGACTCTTTTAGGGTTTAGGGTTCAACAAGCAAACCCTCGAGGCTACAGCTTTCTTTGCGCGCAACGCCGAGAGGACGAAGAACGGCGAGGGGCGGGGGCGGAGCCGGGCAGCGCGAGGCGAGCGAAGCGCAGGCGAGCGCGGGACCGGTCCCCGCGCCCGAGCCGCGGGGCGCGAGAGGACGGCGAGCAGCCACTCAACAATTTTTCGTGTTCGAAGAGAAAAGTTTTATCTTCTGGTTTAGATCAGCTGTCCAGAGGCGACGAGAGCCAGATTCCGATCCGGGGTCGCTTTCGCCCGCTCGACCGCGTCGAAAGCAAACGAGCCGGGGTCGGCTTCGCTTGCTCGATCGTGTCGAGAGCGAGCGAGAGCCGCTGGCATTTTTCCGGGCGCGAGCCAGATTCCGCTCCGGGGTCGCTTTCGCCCGCTCGACCGCGTCGAAAGCAAACGAGAACCGCTGCCCGCTCAGATCGGCCAACCCGGACGGCTTCGCCCTTCAAGGCGCCCCCGGGGCAGAAATCCCGAAAGAGAAGCGGGCCTCCGTTTAAAAGCTGCTTCAGAAGAAGCGCCCCCCCCCCGAGCCGGGGTCGGTTTTGCTCGCTCGATCGTGTCGAGAGCAAGCGAGAACCGATGGCATTTGTCCGGGCGCGAGCCAGATTCCGCTCTGGGGTCGCTTTCGCCCGCTCGCGTCGAAAGCAAACGAGAACCGGCGCCCGCTCAGATCGTTAATATTTTGCAGATCTCTAGACATTTCAGCCGCGGATATTCGCACAACCTAATAAAAGAATTTGTCAGCGGCCGGGTCAGGCCACTTTCGGCCAAGAGCGGCCCAATGACCGTTTTATCAACAAAGAAGTTATCAGCGGGGGGCCAAGCCGTTTCTGGTAAAAAGCGGCCCAAGGCCAGCTCCATTAGATTCAAGCTACGGCGGCCTTTTCCATAGCGACCCCACACAAAGATATTCTCAGCGGCCGGGCCAGGCCACTTTTAGCGAATAGCGGCCCAGTGACCGTTTTATCCAAGGCCAGCTCCAACGGCCGTTTTCTCAAGGCCAAGGCAGCCGAATGGCAATCCCTAGATCGGATTCCATATGATCACACAATGAAGGCCGGGCCAGGCCACTTTTGGCAAAAAGCGGCCCAATGGCCGTTGTGTCACGGTCAGCTGCGATGTCCGTTTTATCAAAGCCGAAGCAGCAAAATGGCCAATTTCCTTGGGCCGTTGTAGCAAGGCCAGTCCCACTGGCCATCAAGGGAGGCCTAATGCCGGTTTGCCAATTTTGGTAAAGATTTAGCTCTCAGAAAACTATTTTGCCAGCTAAATGTTTTCGGCGACCTCGCTGGCGACCTTTCTATTAACGTAGAAGTGCGGCTGCTCCGTCAGGGCCAAGGCAGCCGAAGTACCAGATCCACGGATGGCCGATTCCGCATGATCCCACGCAAAGAAATTATCAGCGGCCGGGCCAACGCGAAGGCCAAAGCAGCAGAATTGCCAGATCCTTAGATTCGGGCTGCGGATGGCCGATTTCATATTGTCCCGTATAATGAGTTTATCAGCGGCCAAGCAAAGCTTTTGTTTCACCAAGCGCTGGCGAAGCGAATGGCCGCTTTATCAAGACCGGCCAGCCGCAGTGGCCGTTTTATCAAAGCCGATGGCCGTTTTATCAAGGCCGGCAAGCCTCAATGGCAGTTTTATCAGGCCAGTTGCCCGTTTTATCAACCAGAAGCGGCCAAATGGCCGGATCTATTAAATTTGAGCCACGGATTGCCGACTCCATACGATCCCACGCAGAGAAATTATCGCTTCTGGCCGAAAGCGGCCCAATGGCCGTTTTATCAAAGCCAGCTCCGATGGCCGTTTTATCAAGGCCAGCCCCAATGGCCGAATGGCTAGTTTATCAAGGCCGGTTGGCAAATTTTAGCTAAGATTTAGCTCTCGGAAAGCTACTTTGCTAGCTAAAATGCTTTGCGGACCAACGTTGGACTTGGAGCGACGCCGCCGGCAAACGTCTCCGGCTTTAGGGTATTACCTTTCTACTAACGTAGAAGTGGCGTGCTTGCCGGGCACGCTTCACCATGGAGCCTCGCTTTGCGGTATGGCTTAGGCCCTACTCTTTGGCGTCCGTTCCAGGCCCAGCGGGAGGCTTAACCCTCCCGCCCTGCTTTGCTTCTACGTCAAGCGAACGCGTAAGGCCGCTCGCAGCTGAGCTGCTCGGGCGGCTGCCTGGTCTCGGCATCCACCGCTCGGGCTCTGCTTCAAGCGCTCCATCGAGCCCTCGCTAAGTTTAGGGTTTAGGGTTTAGGGTTTAGGGTTTAGGGTTTAGGGTTTAGGGTTTAGGGTTTAGGGTTTAGGGTTTAGGGTTTATGTGAAAATTTGTAAACCATGTTTGACATGTCTCTTCACTGGCATTGTGACAACTAGGAGTTCTCACGACAGCGGAGTTGCAGACGGTTTCCAAGTGTTGGCATGTGTTTGAGTTTCCTTGATTGGCTTGACTTGCAGTTGTGCCATTTGACTTTGGTGCTTGTGGACGCATGGGACAGATTGATGACTGTCGCCATTTGTTGGCTCAAGGATCGGCACGCATCAACAGACTTCAGGTGGGTCAGGAGTTTAGGCCCTTGGTCCCCTTGTTGCGAAACTTTCACGGCATTGCTGACCTCACGTAGCATCTCTCGTTTTGTGTTCGGCTGTGCTTCGCTTGCGGTAGTGTACAGATCATTGCGACCACCTCGCGGTGCATGGAAAGAGCCCAATACTGATAAGAATCCTGGATTGAGTTTTGACAGATATCTGTGGATATTGGTTTTGCAATTGGAGTACAATATATCCTGGTGAGTTGGATTCATATTCGGTTGCAATTTGCATTGTCAGAGGACTTCAGTCTGGACGACATTGTTTGAGGAGTTTGGCAGATATTTGCATATCGGTGGAGCCTGAGATTCCTTGTGGCGGTGTCGAGTTTTTTCATGGTAGCGGAGCTACGTTCGGTCCGGGAACGTAGCAGATATGTCGGATGCACAAGGTGGCAGCAGCGGTGACGGCGGAAATGTTCCAAGGCTATTTGGTGGAGTTGGAGTTGATGTGAATCAGCTGTTTGAGGATGCTACATCGGGAGATCCACAGGAAAGCAGCCGGGCGGGTGTGCAGTTGGGTCCTGGTGGGCAGCAAGCAGGTTCAAGTGCTCAGTCGGTATCTGGTGGGCAGCAGGCTGGCGCAGGTATCGATGTGGCACAACTGGTTGAGAGTTTCCAACAGCAGTCTCAACGCATGGCCCAGGTCTTGGAGCAGCTATCAGCAAGGATGACGCAGAACGAGACGGAGATGCAGAACCGGTTAGATGCGATTACAGCGCAACTTGCACAACGGCAGGCAAATCAGCAGAACGTTCAACCTCCAGCGCCGCCGATGGCGCAGGCTACGGTGAACGCGCAGGGTCAGGGTGCGTTTTGGGGTCCTCCACAACAAGCTCAGAATCCTGGTTGGGGAGTGCCTCCAGCTGGTCCTGGTTTGGGTACAGAAGGCGCAGCACCGACTGTGCCGGCGCAGGAACCTCCTGGCGGTGGTGGAGCTCAAGGATCAGCAGGAAATTTTCCAGCGGAAGGCAAGATGCCTTTTGGAGTGGACCTTCCAGTTGCAGATCATCAGAAGTGGAAAGGACGTGCTTCGGAGTTGAACGGGTATCGGGTCTGGGTCGAGAAATTTGCAAGTTGGCTTTGCCTCATGAGCGAGAACTACATGCTAGAGCTTAGAGAGGCGTTGCAGTCAAGGCGTGTCATTGAAGTTTCCTGGTTGACCCGGGATCAGCAGGTACGGAGTTGCCGGCTGCTGAACTTCTTGAAGCAGGCTTTGAATGGGCATAGCAAGTCCGATCATGTGATTTCGCACTATGTTTCTACAGTTACTGAAGGAAATGCGCATGGCTACGAAGCTTTCAGGCGGGTGCATCAGGAATTCTCTCTTCAGTCGCGTGCTGAGGCCATCGGGTATCGCAATAGCATCATGGGTTTTCAGACCAAGGAGAGTAGATTGGTTGACATTGTTCGTGCAGTTGAGTCGGAGCTTCATCGCTTTGACACCATGATCCGCGGGTGCCCTCTGGACGTGGGAGACCTTCAGATTCAGGAAGCAGACAAGTATTTGCTTTTGATGCGGAATTTACCAGAACACGTTCGATTGCATTGCCAACTTCATTGCTTGGGCAACACTCTGGATGCTCTTTCTCAGGCAGTCACGAACTATGACCTCAACACGAGGGTCATGGGGGACGTGGATGTGCGTTTGCATGGTCTGAAAGGGAATTCCAAAGGGAATTCTAAGGACAAAGGAAAAGGGAAGAGCTCCGGGAATCCTCAGAAGGGGAAGAAGGGCGACGCTCAGCAGAAAGGAAAAGGAAAGTCAGAAGGCAAAGGAAAGGGCGGCAAGGACGATTCCAACAGGCGCTCTAACAGCCAAGGATCTGGGAAAGGGAAAGGCGTCGTGTGCTGGAACTGTGGACGGTCAGGACATGTTTCGAAGGACTGTCAGCAGAAGAAGTCTGACGATCGAGGCGCTACATTGGGGCCGTGCTGGAAGTGTGGACAGAAGGGACATGCGAAAAAGGATTGCAAAGTCCGAGGTTTTGTCGACTCTGAAGCTGAGCCCAATGAAGAGGACAACCTCGATGATCCTGGTTCCCTGATGACGCTCAGTCACCAGTTCGTGACGTCTTCTTCGGTGAATTCGGTGAGTTCAGGCGAGACTGTGTACAGATCCTCAGAGTGTACAGATCCCGCAGGACGTGGCTTGTCGACAGTGGAGCCACAAGTCACATCATAGGGAGGCAGCATTTGCAGTGTTACACGGTTGTTCATGAATATGAAGATGTTCGTTGTGAACTCCGGGCTGCAAACAACTCCTTGATCGAAACCTATGGGGTCGTTGACGTGAGGGTCCGTTTCAAGGGTGACAATGGGCGTGCCAAGCAAAGGGTCCTGTCCAAATGCATCGTTGCAGACATTCCTTTCAATGTCATGTCGCCTTATGTGCTTGTTCACAACGGTTGGGAGTGTGTTCTTAGTGATGGCAGGCGGTCCTTTTTGCGGTTTTCAGTTCCTGGTGGGACTGATGTTGAGATTCCGTTGCATGTGAAGGAGCGTGCTTGGCGGGCACAGGCGGTGGTTGAAGGTCCGGAGAAACCCTCCAAGAAAGGGAAGGGTCGTGGCTCTCAAGCCATGGATGTTGATGAAGGTCGGACCTTTAAGAAGCCAGACAAGGAGGGCAGTGATCCCGAGTCTGGGTTGGTTGCGACGGTTGATCAGAGACGTGTCGAGCTTGGGTCGTTGTCTTTCTTGTTGCGTGGTTTTGAATCAACGGTTCACCAAGTGAGTGAAGAGTTTTTGGAGTGTGAAGATCTGAGAGCTGAGGGAGCTGTCAGGGATTCCAATCTTCCGGAGGAAGATCATGAGCTTCCCCCCTTTGGGGAGGAACCGGTGGATGAGGCAGTTTCCGGTGATGCTGAGTTGGGTGAGGTTGATGTTGAGTTGCAGAAGTATGAGCATCTTGCTCGAGGGCATCAGCCGTATTTGAGTTCGTGTTCTACTTGCGCTCGTGCCAAGGGAAAGATTCCTGCGAGGAAGTTGGTTCACAAGCGGGGCGCCTACGAGGTCGCTTCGGATTACGGGTTCCTGGGCACGGCCCGGTTCTTCGTGATGATTGTGCTGTGCACGGGCATGATTGGGACTTTTGTCATGGACACGGACATGGACAAGAATGTTCGGTCGTTGAACAACGTCTTTCGGGAGGTTGGTTTGGTTGGGAAGAGCTTGGAGGTGACTCTGGATGGAGAAGGTCATCTACGAGGACTGTTTCAGAGAGCGGTCAGACAAACAAACTGCCCTGTGAGTGGAGTCAGTTTTGTTCCTACCCCTCCAGGTCGCCATCAGACCAACGGAAAGGCAGAACGAGCTATTGAGACTATCAAGTCTGGATTAGGAGCGAACCTTTTGTTTCTTGAGGAAAGGATTCAACGCAAGATTCCATTCACGAGTGAGCTTATTCGGCATTTGCTTCCTTATGTGGGAAGGACTCACAACATGTTCCACCTGCCTCAGGGAAGCGAGAACAGTGCTGTGGATCGCATGAAGGGGAGGTCAAACACCCGAAAGATTTCCACTTTCCCTTTTGGTTGCAGGGTGCTGGCCAAACCAACCCCTTCGACGGCTGCCCATCAGGAAAGTCCTCTTGAGCGTTTGGTTGAGGTTGCCTATCTTGGACCTTGGTCATGTACGGGGGGCGGTCTTTTGGGGATCCCAACAGCACGTCGTCAGTTTGAGCTTGAAGCTGGTTCAAGTAGGGAGGTTCGGAGATTTCAGACATGCCGGGTCGTTTCGCCATGTGAGTGGAGTGCTGCAGATCTGGTACTGATTGATGTGGGAGACATGCCGGGAGATTCCATTCCACGGCCAGTTCTTCAGGGTCCATCGGAGATCTATGATCCGGAGGAGCCGATTGATCCCGGTCGAGATGGAGAAGTTCAAGCCCCAGCAGGTGGAGCTCCTATTGGCTGGATCAGGCAGGAAGGAGCAACACCGGGGTGCTATGCTTGCAATCAGATTGTCAAAGAAAACAAGTCACATGGCCGTGTTCATTCAAAGGCTTGCAGAGAGCGTTATCAGAAGTGGCTGGATGCGCAGCATCGGAAAGCGCAGGGCGGAGGTGGTCAGTCTTCTGGGTCTGTTCCTGAGGTAATTGCGCCTCCAGTGCTTCCAGATGTACGGCCATCAGCAGAGCCTTCGCAACCAGTTTCTGTTGAAATGGATGTCGAGGAGGGTGAGTTCTCCGGTGAGCCTCAACCGGCATCTGTTCCTATGGATGTGGACAATTTGATCACAGATGAGATTTCAGCAGCAAGGGATCGGTTTCTTGCGATGGAGCAGTCGACAAGAGGTGGCGAGTGGAGACCTATGGTTTTCAACGAGCAGACAATTTTCCAGCAGATTGCGCCTCAGACTCGGTGTGAGTCAAGTGGGGTCATCCTGGATCCAAACAAGGTGGCTGAGTCGTATCAGACGGAGTACACTGAGCTATCCAAACTTGGAGTGGGAGAGCAAATTTCAGAGAAGCAGGCGCACGAGATTTCAGACAAAGCTGGGACGAAGATATTATCTTCGAGATGGGTCGTGGTTCTCAAGACCACAGGCCGGGTGAGGGCCCGTGTGGTGTGTCGGGACTACAAGTCTGCAGGTCTGACAGCGTTTCGGGAAGACATCAGCTCGCCGACGGCAAGCCTTGAGAGTCTCCGGTTGATGCTGGGTTCGGCGTACTACAGCAGAGGGTTGTTGGTTACACTGGACATTTCGACCGCGTTCCTGTATGCAGAGTTGGATGGGCCGGCTCAGGTGGTTTTGCTGCCAGCGTCGGTGGTGGACAAGGAGTGGAGACGCATTTTCGTTTTGTTGCGGAAGGCGCTTTACGGGCTGCGGAGAGCTCCACTTGCTTGGGCGAAGACCTTGAGGAAGTTCATGCTTGAAGTTTTGGGCTTCGAGGGAACGAGCGATCCTTCAATCTTCAGGAAGCCAGGTGAAGATGACGGTTGGGTCACTCTTGTTCTCATTTATGTGGATGACTTGTTGCTGTGTGGACCACCGGAGGTCGTGGACATGGTGGTGAAGCGGCTGGCAGAGTATTACAAAATCAGGGAGACTGGTCGTTTAGTTCCCACAGATACGGAAGGACAGTTGGAATTTCTGGGAAGAATTGTGCGTCGGCATGTTCCTTATGGTCCTATTTCACTGTCACTTCCGGCAATGTATTGGGATGGGATTGAGCGAGCGGCAGGTTTTCTGGTGAAGTCCGTGGAGGTCAGTCCAGATCTCAGCAAGTTTGTGGTCAAAGATGAAGCGAGCTCGGCGGTGCTAGGCAAGACAGAGTCGGAGTTGTATCGCTCGGTTCTCGGGAAGCTTGCGTGGTATTCGCTGACTCTTCCAATCCTGAGCTATCACATCAGTTGGTTGTCGTCGTACATGCAGTCGCCAACTACTACAGCTATGACTGGTTTGAAGGCAGTGCTTCGGTTTGCAAAGTCCTTTCGCGGATGGGGGCAGGTGATCCCATCTCCTGATGGCTGGATGGGCGAAGAGGACACGCTGCAGGTCGTTGTTGATGCAAGCTGGCATGAGAAGTCAACCGCTGGTGGCATACTGTTTTATCGGGGTACGGCCTTGAAGGCGTGGAGCAGAAGGATTGGGACGGTTTGTCTCAGCTCAGCGGAAGCAGAGCTTCATGCGTTGGTGGAAGGGCTCAAAGAGGCTTTGGGGTCGTCAATCCTGTGCGAAACAGTCAGGTATGGTCTTCCGGCGAGTGATGGGGATACCGCTGAATGGAGGACTGATTCCTCTTTCAAGATCCTCATCTACACTGACTCAGAAGCAGCGGTACACATTTCGGGGATGCAGGGACTCTTGCGGAGGGTCAGGCATCTTCAGTTGAGAGTGATGATGCTGCAACAAGCAGTTGAGGATGGTCGGGCAGAGGTGCAGTACATTACGGGCAGGAGCAACCCTGCAGATGTGCTGACAAAATCTCCTGACAAGGCTCACTTGCCTATCTTCTTGCAAGCGTTTGGTCTGTGTCAGTGCGATCCGGCGATCAAGCAAGCCGAGATTGAGATGACAGAAGGGTTGGATGGTTTCCATCTGTCAAGAGGGAATCGTTTCACGGTTGAAGCTTGCCTCAGCAGAATGGCGGCAAGTTCTTGCAAGGATAGATGGCGCCTTGAAAAAGGGTGGATTGAGCGCATTCATGAGAGGCCCTCGATTCGCTTTGTTTGTGCCTAGTGATTCCTCACTGCCAGTGTGTGTGTCTCGGCTGTCAGGAGAGAGAATGACGGTCATGAAGATTCCTGGTCGTGGTTCGAGCTTTGTGATTAGGGACAATTTCAAGTTTGCGGTGTGCCCAAATGGAACCTTTGAGAATGCGTGGGTCGGTAGGACTTGTCTTTTCTTTCACGAGGTGAAACAGGTTCCGGGGAATCCAACTCACAGGCGCACGGTGAGGTTTCAGGAGAAACAGGATCACGATGGTCAACAGGCTCCAGACCTTGAACCGGTGAGGCGCATCGGTAGGCGTCAGGACGAGCAGGAACTAGCCCTGGCTTTTCGTGGTCTTCCCCCCAAATGGAAGAAGTTCATTGAACAGAAGCCACATCTTGAGGCTCTGAAACCAGGTCTTCAGGAGATTTGCAATGGAAGTTGTTGGGTTTTTGTTGAGATCTGTTGCAAACAAGGTTCAGCTTTGGCATCGGAGTGCCACCTCAACGGGTGGACATATTTGGGCGTCAACTCTGAGGTTGACATCACCAAGACAGCGACGATACGTGTGCTTCAGCATGTGCTTAGGGTGACAGGACGTTTGAAGCGCTGTCATCTTATGGTGTGGTGCTCGACACCATGCACTGCGGGTTGTAGGATCAGACATGTTGGGTTTGCCAGTTGGAAGAAACCCAAGGGAGTGACTGAAGCTTGGCGTAGACAGCTTCGGGTTCACAGAGGCATCTGGCGGGCCCTTGAAAAGGTTTTCCAAGGAAATTCAGGTCACGTGTTGCTCGGACAGGAATGGCCGTTGCGATGTGACCTGTGGGAGGAACCAACGTACATGCGAGTCTCAAGGACTTTGGGACTTCTTGGACAAGAAGAAGAAGGGAGAGTCAATCGGTGCTGCCTGGACGGGATCCACAAGGAATGGAGGATTCGGTCAAACCAAGATCAGTTGCTTGCTTTAGTTGATTCCGGTCCGTGCAGCTGCTTTGACAAAACTAGGATCCCTATGAAACAAACTGGGTTCTACTCGAGTGAGGTTGCAAGGCATATCCTCAGATGCGGGGCTGCCTTTTTCAATCGGTAGCTGTGTGTGAGGATTGGCTCAAACTTTGGTGGCGGTTGTCTAGTTTGGTTAGGTTTCCCTGATTTGGTTTGGGATGTTTGAGATGTTTGAAATCCTGATGATGCTCACGTTCATCATGGGTGTCATGACGGGCATCCTTGGAACTGGTATCGTGGTCTGGCGGTGCTTCGGGAGTATTCTGAGCGGCGCTCTGCCGGAGCCGGAGAAGACAGGACGCCTGGGTGACATCCACATAATTCGGGAGCTGAAGAATGGGGTTTATCATCACAGGAATTGCCACCATGTTTCCAGGTCGAGGAAGTCGACCACTGTGATGAGGCCATGTGCGAACTGCGCACATTTTTGGCCGTCGTTCAAGTGATGACCACTTGTGTGCATATTTCATTCAGTTTGACATTTGAGCTCGGAAAAGTCAGAAAGAGACAGATTGCGCAATTCAGACAGACAGACAGAAGAGTTTTCAGACGCTGAAAGAGCAGTTGCAAGCATGTGCGTTTGACTCATGTGCTGCAGAGTGATTTCACGGGCATGTTGCGGTTTTGCTTAGCAAGCAGTGACAGCTGGTTGTGTGACTTTTGTGAGAGCCTTTGGGCTTCAATCTGAAACGTCCTCCCAGTCGCTTTTGGTGGACGTTTGCGGGCGCGGTTTTTCGTGTACTTTGAGAAGGAGAATTTCAAGGAATCAAAGCCTTTGAGCGTCAAGTTCAAACGTCCTCCCAGTCGCCTTTGGTGGACATTTGTGGGCGTGGTTTTTTCTGCGCTCTGAGAAGGAGAACGTCAAGGGATCAGCAGATTATGCAGCGTTTGCTGAGAACTTGAGACCTGGAATTGTGGCTGTGCTCAGTGAGATCGTAAGCATCTCTGGCAGAGTTCAGCAGTTTTTGGTTTGGCAGTTTTGATGGTGCCAGTTCGAGCCAAGAGGGGGTGTGAAAATTTGTAAACCATGTTTGACATGTCTCTTCACTGGCATTGTGACAACTAGGAGTTCTCACGACAGCGGAGTTGCAGACGGTTTCCAAGTGTTGGCATGTGTTTGAGTTTCCTTGATTGGCTTGACTTGCAGTTGTGCCATTTGACTTTGGTGCTTGTGGACGCATGGGACAGATTGATGACTGTCGCCATTTGTTTGCTCTTGAGGATCGGCACGCATCAACAGACTTCAGGTGGGTCAGGAGTTTAGGCCCTTGGTCCCCTTGTTGCGAAACTTTCACGGCATTGCTGACCTCATGTAGCATCTCGTTTTGTGTTCGGCTGTGCTTCGCTTGCGGTAGTGTACAGATCATTGCGACCACCTCGCGGTGCATGGAAAGAGCCCAATACTGATAAGAATCCTGGATTGAGTTTTGACAGATATCTGTGGATATTGGTTTGCAATTGGAGTACAATATATATATCCTGGTGAGTTGGATTTATATTCGGTTGCAATTTGCATTGTCAGAGGACTTCAGTCTGGACGACATTGTTTGAGGAGTTTGGCAGATATTTGCATATCGGTGGAGCCTGAGATTCCTTGTGGCGGTGTCGAGTTTTTTCAGTTTAGGGTTTAGGGTCCGCCAACACAGTGTGGTGGCGCCCTAGCCAAATGTCGAGAGCGAGTAGCGGAGACCTCAAAGCTTCGAAAGTTTTTCTATATAGGGGAATCCTTGGACGGTAATCCGAAAAGGTCGAGCTTTTTTATGATAAAATGGTCTACGGGCTTGATAAAATGGTCTACGAGGGCTGCCTTGGCTTGATAAAACGGCGATAAAATGGTCTACGGCTTGATAAAATGGTCTACGAGGGCTGCCTTGGCTTGATAAAACGGCGATAAAATGGTCTACGGGCTGATAAAATGGTCTACGAGGGCTGCCTTGGCTTGATAAAACGGCGATAAAATGGTCTACGGGCGATAAAATGGTCTACGAGGGCTGCCTTCGCTTGATAAAACGGCCATTGCTTAATAAAACGGCCATTGGTGGGGGCGATAAAATGGTCTACGGGCTTGATAAAATGGTCTTGGCTTGATAAAACGGCAATAAAATGGTCTACGGGCGATAAAATGGTCTACGGTCTCAAGCCTCTCGATCGAGCCTTTCGAGCCTCTCGAGCCTCTCGATCGGGCCTTTCGAGCCTTTCGAGCCTCTCGAGCCTCTCGATCGAGCCTTTCCCTTTCAAGCCTCTCGAGCCTCTCGATCGGGCCTTTCGAGCCTTTCGAGCCTCTCGAGCCTCTCGATCGAGCCTTTCGAGCCTCGAGCCTCTCGATCGGGCCTTTCGATCTTTTCGAGCCTCTCGATCGTCTGGCCTTTCGAGCCTTTCGAGCCCCTCGAGCCTCTCGATCGAGCCTTTCGAGCCTTTCGATTGGGCCTTTCGAGCCTTCTCGATCCAGCCTTTCAAGCCTCTCAAGCCTCTCGATCGGGCCTTTCGAGCCTTTCGAGCCTCTCGAGCCTCGATCAAGCCTTTCGAGCCTCTCGAGCCTCTCGATCGGGCCTTTCGAGCCTTTCGAGCTCTTGATCGAGCCTTTCGAGCCTTTCGATCGGGCCTTTCAAGCCTTTCCAGTTTTTTCGAGCCTCTCGAGCCTCTTGATCCAGCCTCTTGAGCCTCTCAAGCCTCTCGATCGGGCCTCTCGAGCTTTTCGAGCCTCTCGAGCCTCTTGATCGAGCCTTTCGAGCCTCTCGAGCCTCTCGATCGGGCCTTTCGAGCCTTTCGAGCCTCTCGAGCCTCTCGATCGAGCCTTTCGCCTCTCGATCGGGCCTTTCGAGCCTTTCGAGCCTCTCGAGCCTCTCAATCGAGCCTTTCGAGCCTCTCGGGCCTCTCGAGCCTGTCGAGCCTTTCGAGCCTCTCGAGCCTCTCGAGAGAACGACTATTAGCAATTTAATCGACCGCCTAACTCATTATCGACCTTAGATCGACTGATCGATCGAGTCAACATTAAAATCGACACGCAACCTTACACCTGTGTTGGCGCATATGGCGGCAGCCACTAAAAGTTTAGGGTTTAGGGTTTAGGGTTTAGGGTTTAGGGTTTAGGGTTTAGGGTTTAGGGTTTAGGGTTTGCCCTCGGAAGCGGCGCGCCTCGACCCAGAGGGTCGCGGGGCGGCGCGCCGAGGCGGCTGCTTCAACCCACCCCAATACCGCCCAGAGACAAATCGTTTAGGGTTTAGGGTTTTACTTTGGAGCCCGGCAGGGCGAGTGATACGGGAAGCGCTTGATCGCGCGAAGACATCAAGCCCGCAGCGCAAACGCTTGAAATTCGCATCTTTAGTCTGCGACGGCTTGAGCTCAAAGAATCGCACGCGCCGGCCACGTTTCTTGGCCGATTCGCACCACTCCTATGGAGACGCGGGCGCTTGCTTGCGACGCAGCTTCGCGCAGGCCGGCGAGGGGTCGACGGCTGGCTGTGGCGATTTCGCCGCGAGCCAGCGGCGGAGGATAGTTCAGGCGAAGGCTGCAGCGATTTAGTCGCTAGCGCTAGCCAAGTGCTGCAGCTGGAGCGAGCGTGAAAGTTGCAGCTGCACTGGCTTGAGCGCAATGTTTCACTGCGCTAGACTGGGCCGGTCGCGCGCGCTTGGCGCGGAGCTGCTCTGCTTGAGGCTCCCAAAGGCCGGCAAGGGGCCGACGGCTGTAACGACGTTGAGCAAGCGTTGGGGCATAGTTGAGGCCAAGGCTGCAGCGATTTCAACGCTAGGATTTGCAGACACGTTCCCGCTTGAAGGCGCAGCTGCGACGGTTGGAGCCCGCGCTGGCCACGTCACTTGGTCGACTCGCCGCGAGCTCCTTCGTAGAATGGAGGCGGAGGATATTTCAGGCGAAGGCTGCAGCGATTTAATCGCTAGCGCTAGCCGAGCGCTGCAGCTGGAGCAAGTTGAGTCGCAGAAGCGTTTGCCGCGTGAAATTTGCAGCTGCACTGGCTTGAGCCCAAAGCTTCACTGCGCTAGACTGGGGCGGTCGCACGCGCTTCGGCTTCGCAAGCGGTCTTCGCGCGTGGAGCTGCTCTGCTCGAGGCAAAGGCCGGCAAGGGACCGACGGCTGTAACGACTTTGAGCAAGCGTTGGGCCATAGTTGAGGCCAAGGCTGCAGCGATTTCAACGCCAGGGGTTGCAGATACGTTATTCGCTGGAAGGCGCAGCTTGGAGCCCAAAGCTTTGCTCTGGGGCAGTCGCGCGCGCTGGCCATGTCGCTTGGTCGACTCGCCGCGGGCTCCTTCGTAGAAAGAAGGCGACGCGGGGGCGATCTGCTTCGAAGGCGAGCAAGAGGTCGGCAACGAGCCGTCGGCCGCGCGCTGGCTGCGTTGCGCAGAGGCTGGCGACAAGCCGTCGTCCGTTTGCTGGCTGCGTTGGAAGCGCAGCGCAAGAGCGACGGATCAGTTAGGGGCCATCGTTCAAGGCGCGGCTTCTGCGATTTCGTCGCAAGCGTTGGGGGCCATAGCGCAGGCCGAAAGGGCAGACTCTTTGATGGTATCAAGGAGTGGCAGCGCAATGGCCGGATCTCCTCATTTGGGCTACGGATGGCCAGATTCAGATGACCCCGTATTCAGAATTTTTCAGCGGCCGGGCCAAGCCATTTGCAGCCCCGACGGCCGCTTTATGAAGGCCAATGCCCATCTTATCAAGGGTGTTGGCCATTTTATCAAAGCTAATGGCAATTTTATCAATGCCAATGGCCGTTTTACCAAAGCCAATGGCCATTTTATCAAGGCCAGTGGCTATTGTATCGCCAATGGCCGTTTTATCAAGGCCGATGGCCGTTTTATCAAGGAGAGCTTTGACGCGGCCTCGAAGCCAGGTTAGGGTCTAGGACCTAGGTTTTAGGGTACTATAATATTGCTTCGCATATTATGTGCCTGCAGGCACGGGTCCCAAGAGAAGGGAGGCCCTTGGGGCAGCTGCATAGCTGCTGGCGCTTTATCGGCAATAGCCTGGAGCTATTGCCCGGAGCGCTAAGAAGCGCGCCGTGGCGCTCCACTACTCCCATGTCGCTCCTAAGCGACGTAAGTTCGTCCCCGGTCCTTTAATTAGGGTTTAGGGTTTAGGGTTTAGGGTTTAGGGTTTAGGGTTTAGGGTTTAGGGTTTAGGGTTTAGGGTTTAGGGTTTTGGGTTTAGGGTTAGGGTTTAGGGTTTAGGGTTTAGGGTTTAGGGTTTAGGGTTTAGGGTTTAGGGTTTAGGGTTTAGGGTTTCACCTTGGAAGCGGCGCGCCTCGACCCAAAGGGTCGCGGGGCGGCGCGCCGAGGCGGCTGCTTCAACCCACCCCAATACCACCCAAACTAAACTCGTTTAGGGTTTAGGGTTTTACTTGGAAGCCCGGCGGGCAAGTGTTAAGGAAGCGCTCGATCGCGACAAAAGAGACCAACTTCGCAGTGGACAGTCCTGGCCGCCGCCGCGGCGCTCCAGGGGCGCTGCCGCGCAGCGCGAAGGGCAGGCGCCTACGCGAGGACAAGTCGGCTTTTTGCTCGCCACAATTCTGGGCACTGCAACAGCGCGCGCTAGACCTAGCCGCGCTACTTTTTTGACACGCTCTCGCTCTTGCTTGTAGAAGATTACGCGACAACGAAACCTCGTTTGGGGCCACAGGCCAGGCCACGGCCGGGGCGACCGCGATCGGCGGTCGCGACCGAGGCCGCCTAGCCCCGAAAAGCTCCAAAAGCGACATCTTGGAGCTGGCCCTGGAAATGGCAGTTCTGCGCTAGAGTGTGTATGAAAATAACACGTCGGAGCTCAAAAAGCGACATTTTGAGAGCTGGCCCTGGAAGCGGCCGTTCTTTGCTAGAGTTCATATAAAATTGATACTTTGGAGCTCCGAAAGCGACATTTTGGAGCTGGCCTTGGAAGCGGCCGTTCTTTATTGAGTTTATATAAAATGGCGCATTGTAGCTCAAATGTGAGAATTTGCCATTTAGAGCTCCAAAAGCGACATTTTGGAGCTGGCCCTGGAAGTGGCCGTTCGTTATTAGAGTTTATTGCAAAATGACCAATTTTAGCTCAAATGCGGAGAATTGGCCACTTGGAGCTCCAAAAGCGAGAAGTGGCCGTTCTTTATTAGAGTTATTTGCAAAATTTTAGCTCAAATGCGGAGAATGGGCCACTTGGAAAGCAACATTTTGGAGCTGGCCCTGGAAGTTGCCGTTCTGTACTAGAGTTTATTTAAAGATGAAACATGTTAGCTCAAAGGTAGAGAATTTGCCATTTGAAGCCTCAAAAGCGGCATTTTGGAGCTGGCCCTGGAAGTGATCGTTCTTTACTAGAGTTTATACAAAAATCAAGGCCAGTGGCCATTTTATCAAGGCCAATGGCCATTTTATCAAGGCCAACGGTCAAGGCCAATGGCCGTTTTATCAAGGCCCTTGCAAGGAGGCTCATCTCTCAAAAGAAAACTTCCGGTATCTGTTAGGGTCCGGGACCTTAGGTTTTAGGGTACTATACTATAGGAGCTACCGCTCCATATTTTAGTGCTGTCAGCACAGGTCACCTCTTATGATCGCATCAAGAGCGAGGACGGAGCAGGAAGCTAACTCTTCCTGCTCGCCTTGTCAGGAGTCAGGGCAGCTAGACGCAGCCGGGTCGCTAAGCGCGCCCGGCGCTCGCGATGCTACGACGCTCTAGGCGAGCGGGACAACATCGCGAGCTTTAGTTTAGGGTTTAGGGTTTAGGGTTTAGGGTTTAGGGTTTAGGGTTTAGGGTTCACAGGATTTGAGACACGGAAATCTTCATAGCGCCGTCAATCAAAAGTTTCGATCTCAATCCCACCCACCCAGGCCCGCTACCAAGGGCTAGCTTCCACACCAGCGCAAATCAACAAATCGAACGCAGCGAAAGCAAAGCGGTGAGAGGGCGCACGCGCAGCGCGACCGACGAAGTAGGTGACAGATTGCAAACATCGGCGAGCAGCGAACAAGACGAATTGACAAACGGCAGGCAATGTGTTGCAAGGGCAGAGAGTAGTTGCGAGTTTCTGCGCGCAAGGGCTGCTGAGAAGCGCTTCATGAAGCAGCCTCAACGGCTTGGCGATGATTTCGCGTTCGCGTTTAGCTGAGTTGTAGCACGCCCCACCAGCTTGGAAGTTCTGCGCCGCGCAAAGCCAAGAGCGTTTCGATCGGGAAAATGCTCAGAGAGCCGACCAAGCGGAACGGCCGCCACGAGAAAGCCCGGCAGCCTGGATCAAGGCCGCGAAAAAAACAAGCGCGCGCGGGAGGAACCAAGCCGGGACCACCCGCAAGGGCCGAGAGGAAGTGGAAGTGCTCCGAATGGAGTTGCGCGGGTACTGCAGGCTGCCCAGCTGCGTCTACGACTCCAAGAAGCTGTCCTCCTGCTCGCTGCGCCGACAGAGCCACGTCCTGCCCCCGGGGTTGGCCGCCCGCGTCGTTGTCTCAGAAGATCACGAACGCGCCCATCAATTTCGCGCCACGGTGGGCCACAGAAGCTGCGGCGGGGCCGCTGCGCCCGCGGCCCACGCGCGGGCAAGAGGCCCTGCCCGAACTTGGATTCGAGCAGCGCAACAGACATAGAAACTCGCGGGAAACACAGAGCTCAAAAGAAAGCTTTCAGAGCGCGCGCTGACTCAGCGCAAAGCGCGCGCCAGGGAGGAATCGAGCCCGGGGCCACCCGCTTCAGAGACGGACGCGCGACCACTAGGCCACCAGCCCCGCGGCGGGGCTACGGCGCGCCC
>CAUJNA010002596.1:0-28940 GCA_963377175.1 Effrenium voratum
AGCGCGCGCTTCGGTGGTGCCAGGGAGAATCAGTCCACTTCGATAGACATCACGGCCACGCTTGTTGGGGCAGGGAACTATCCCATCCGGCTCCCTCCGGGGACCGTGGGGTTGGCTGAGAAAATCTGGGACTTGACACCGGAGTTCATCTTTGTGAACGAGGCGAGGAGTGATGGAAGGGGGGGGTGGTCATTTCTTCGTTTTGTGTAAAAAAACAGGCAAAGTGGCGCTCTTTAACAGCCTAGTACGCGGCACACGGGCCAGCCTCTAGGCCCTACAAAAGATTATGTTTTTGAGAGGGGCAATTCAGATTTTTTCAGGGTCTTCAATTGTGGTGTCAGTTGCTCCTGTGTTCACCCCTGCAGGGCAATGAGTCGCTCCCGAACCACAAGCCCCACAATGAGAGGTACTGGCAGTCGCTGAACACCGGGGCGTTCGCGGCGGAGTACATGTGGTGGATGAGGAAATTCTTCCCCTTCGTCAACGACGAGCGGATCGTCAGAGGACGCGCGTGGTGGCCACTTCCTCTCTCCATGTCAACTGCTCCCCATATGGAAGTCGAAGAGGATGAGACGGCGTGCCGTGACGTGAATGTCATCGACAACCTCTTCATGGGGGTTCCGAGGGCCCGGCAGGCCGACAACAGGCTGATCGTGCAAATGGCCCTGAGCACCGTGGCGTACGTGGGCAACACGGACCACTTCTTCACGAGGAACGGGATGCAGACCGAGCTGGCAAGAACAGCAACAGGTGGGTGGCTCTACCAAGTGGTTTTCCGCCTCACGCCCAACGGCAAGAACTTCCTGAGGCTGAACACAGCCAGCCGTGAGAGGGGGATGAAAGAGTTTGGTGCCAAGAAGGTGGGCAAGGGTTCAAAGAACACCTACTCGACCCTGCCGACCGCGGTTGAGCCTGTTGATGACTGACGGGTCCATTTTTGTGTTTGGGCCCTCGCCCTACAGACCTTGCGGGGTCTTAGCCTTTGTGCTTACAGGAGGTGGGAATTGCACAGCCGCCCCCCTCTTCGAACAGTCCGATTTGGAAAAAATGAGAGAGAGCCCGGAGTTGACACCCCCTTTGATCCCGTCCTGAGACATGTCATCCGTTTCATTTTGAATCGCACTCTTGATTGCGCCGCGACCTAGGTTGACTTGGAATCTTCCCGGACTTTTGCAGGCCTGCGGTGTTTCGGCCCTCTTGTGGTCGGAATGGGAGGGGGATAGGGGGGGGGTGTCAGATGTGGCAAATGTGAGACATTTTAGAGAGCCCCCCTGGGTTGCTGTCGTGAGTTTGAGATGGAACCAGATTGGTGACAGGTGCGTTTTTTTTCCACCTTTTGCGATTGTAGAAGCGAAAAATGCCCCCCTTCCGTGAGGCGTGTATGTGAGACGAGATGGCCCCGACCGGGGGAACTTGGACAAGCAACTTGGACAAAAAAATCGGGGTTTAAAGCGTATTTGCCTCTTATAGGAGGACATTTTGCTGTTTGAGCATTTGGCAAGCATGTGTGCAGTGCCGCGCTGGCCTCTCAGGAAGACGCCTGAACCCCAAAAAAAGGGACCCCCTTTTGAGCGCTGGTGGAAGCGTCCCCTTAACCCCGCTTTCGCACGGTTTTGCACTTGGCAATCATAGTTGCAGTTATAGCTGGCCAAATTTGGGCTGGTCGCGTCGGGATGCAATGTTCTCGATTTCGACGCTCACGAACTTGGACAACTTGGACAATGAGGTTGGACAAGTTGGACAACCCCCCCTTGTAAGTGGCGGATGTGCTTTTTAAAACACCAACATAACTTGTCCAACCTCCTTGTCCAAGTTCAGGTTCCCCCGGAGCCAGGCGCCCGAAGTTGCGGCCTGTCTGGGATACTTATACTTTTTTTCTAATAACAGGACAATCAGATGAAGAAAATATTAGGGGGGGGGGTAAGAGAATTCTGCCCCCCCGGGGAAACTGAACTTGGACAAGGAGGTTGGACAAGTTATGTTGGTGTTTTAAAGCACGTCCGCCACTTACAAGAGGACTTGTCCAACTTGTCCAACCTCCTTGTCCAACTTGTCCAAGTTCGTTTTTTGTCGTTTGAGCGCTTGGCAAGCATGTGTGCAGCGCCGCGCTCCCTTAGTCCCCCCCCCCCCCGCGTCAGCCCCGTTCATTTGATTGGTCCCCCCAACCCGTTGGTTTCCCCGAGCACCCCAAACCCTAACCCAAAAAGGAGCTGAGCAGGCTCCGGGAATTCCGACGGAGCCCGCGCAATGCCTCGAAACCCTTTTTTCTAGTTTTTTCGCTCGATCAGGCAAACTTGAGTGTGATCAAAGTTTTTTTTGCGCCAAAACGGGTCCGATCAAGCTTCCTCGGAAACGAGGCTGAGTCTTCAGGCTTCGTCTAATCCAACGAGCCTGAAAGAAGCCCATTTTTCCATGTTTTTGCATGTTTTTGGGCGGTGCCACGATTCATCAAAAATGATGAAGAGGGGCACCCCCGCCTTTTTTTCTCGTTTTTGGGCGCACTCAAAAGCGGTGCCACGATTCATCAAAAATGATGAATCGTGGCACCCCCGCCTTTTTTCTCGTTTTTTGGGCGCACTCAAAAGCGGTGCCACGATTCTTCAAAAATGATGAAGAGGGGCACCCCCGCCAAAAAAAAATCATTTTTTCAAATTAGTCGAGGGTCCTGGGCCTCGGAGGCCCCAGGAAGTCGTCCAGCTGCCTCACAGCCGCCGGCCTGCCCCGCCTCGTCAGCCGGCCCGCCGCGTTGCCGCTGCCCTGCGGCGCCGGCAGCGCCAGCTTCAGCAGGGTCTCGCGCCCCTCCGTGCTGCGGACGGTCATGGAGTCCACGGCCCCCAGCCGCTGCACGTCGCCGTCCTGAGGGTTGAAGCTCCTCGCCGCGTTCGTCGGCGCTCGGAAGGCGCCCGCGTCCTCCACCGCCTTCACGCGCCGCTCGGTGAGGTCCTTGTTGTGCTGGAACTTGTCGGCGTTGTCCTGGAGGACCCTGAACTCCGTGGCCGGCTGCTTCTCCACGTCCTCGGGCGCGCCGTGCACCGTCTCGTGGGGCCGCGCGTTGTAGGCCGAAGCGGTCTGCTGAAAGTGGTCGCTCCACTGCCCGCCCTTGCGCGCCACCCTCGTCGCCAGGTCCTTCTTCAGCGTCTGGATGCCCCGGTCCACCACGGCGATGGCGTTGCGGTCCTCGGGCCGCTTCGTGCGGTGCACGGCATTTTCGGGCAGCTCCCGGTCCAGCGTGGCGAACTCGTTGCCCAGGTCCGTCGTGACCACGAAGTTCCCGTCGTCCCCAGTCAGCTCCTTTGCGGCGCGCTTGGTGGCGCGGCCCACCGTCTCGGCGTTCTTGTTCTGCAGAGGTTCCACGGCCGCCTCCCGGGTGAAGACGTCCATCACCACCAGCGTACTTCGTCTTCCCGCGTGTTCTGGCCTGAAGTCGATGAGGTCGGCCTGCAGCGGCGTTGGCCCTCGGGTGCCGGACTTTGGCCCGTCGCAGGCAGACCGCTGCGCCGGGGCGCCTGCACCATCCGGCCCACGTCGGCCTTCTGCGCCTCGAAGGCCTGGGCCTGGTCACGTCGAGGTCGCGCTGCCTCGCAAGTTGGTACAGCGTCCGCGGGTCCCGCACGTTGAAGTCGTCGGCCAGGTCCCTCAGCGCCTCCATTTAGCTTTGTTGCCCCAAAAAGGAGCTTGCTCAAGGTTCCCGGGATGCTGGGAGGCCTGAAGACACCTACTTGTTGCCCCAAAAAGGAGTCTGATCAAGGTTTCTCGAGAACAGGAGGCCTTGAACACACTACGTGTGGACTCCCAAAAAGGGGCTTGACTCAGGTTCTCCCTGGACGCAGGGGTTGGTACAGCTGCTCACGGTTTTTTTTACTCGTTCTTCGGCCCCCGCTGGGCCTGCCAGGCTTCCACCTCGTCCAGCCGGGCCTGGAAGCCCTTGCACACCCCCCACAGCACGCTGGTGAGGTGAGAGTAGTCGTGGGTGATCATCTCGGTGCCGTCGCTCCACCGGGCGGTGCCCGTCAGGTTCTTCCACTTCGCTCCTGCGAAGTCGTTGGAGGCGAAGCCCAGCCTCAGGTCGCCGTTCATGTCCGGGCGCTTGTACTGCTTGGCCTCCACGGAGTCGAAGTGCTGCTGGAGCTCCGCCACGTCGGCCTCCGCCATCTCCGTCTTCACCCGGCTGTCCGACAAATTCGTGAAGCTCGTGTTGCAGACCACGTTGCCCGTGTTGCCCGCGATCACCAGGCAGCCGGGGTTCCTCTGGTTCGTGGTCAGGGACAGCTGCGTCGAGAGGCTCTTCGTCTGCACCAGCGCCTCGTCGTTGATCATGATGAGCTCGCACTGGTGCGTCCCGCCGTCTCGCTCCAGGAAGACCCTCGCGCTCTGGTTGCCCAGCAGCCGCAGCTCCGGGCCGCTGTCAGGGGCCGCGCTGTTGTTGGACACTTGCAGCTTGCTCCAGCCCGCCCAGTTCTTCGTCAAGAAGAGTTCGTCCGAGAAGTCTGAGGTGTTGGTCACGGTGAGCGTGTTGGAGGCGAAGAGCTGCGGCGCGGAGACCGTGCCCGAGCTCGTCACGTTGCCGCAGACCACGCTGCCCGTCAACACTCCGCCGCTCGTGGCCGTGAAGGTGCAGTCCAGGCTCTCGCAGTCCAGCGGGCCCGTGGAGGCCGCCCCGGCGATGGTCAGCGTGGCGCCCGTGAGCGCGCCGGTGGCTGCGAAGCTCGCCGCGGTCGCTGCGACGCCGTCAGCGTGCCCGTGGACACGTCACCCACCGTGGTGAAGTTCCCGGCGTTGGCCGTGTTGTTGATGGTGAGTGTGCTGCCCGTGATTCCTGTGGCGGAGCTCAGCAGGCCCACGCGGTGATGCTCAGCGAGCTGCCTGACACGGCCCCTGTGGACGTCAGCGTGGCCCCGGCGACGGTGCCTGTGGCTGTGAGCGCAGCGCAGGAGACTGCGCCCGAGGCGTCCACGCCCGTCGTGAAAACGTCCGTGCAGTTCACGTCGTTGCACAGCAGCTGGTCGCAGCCCACGTTGCCCTGCGCGTTGAGCCCGTCCAGCGTGGCCGAGCCCGTGAGGGCCAGCGAGTCCGCCAGCAGGTCCGTTACTGAGACAGACTCTCCCTCGAAGGCGCTGGCCCTGATCTGTATGCTGTACAGGTCCAGCGTGCCCGCCGACTGCTGCACCAGCCCGGGGATAGAGCCGCCGAAGGCTCCGAAGTGCAGCTTCGCGATTCCGCCCGGCGGCACCGAGAGGTCCAGGCGCGCCGTGCTCCAGACGCCCTGCGAGGGCGTGCCGAGGAAGGTGCCGGTGACGCCCACGTAGTCGTTGTCGGCCGCGCTGACGTACATCACCAAGTTCGAGGCCGTGCCCAGCCGGTACCGGCAGCCGAAGGAGTAGCGTCTCCCCGGCGTCAGCGTGTAGGTGCGCACGATGTTCCAGGCGAAGGCGCTCAGGGTCATGGCGTAGCCCTCCAGCTGGAAGCCTCCCACAGTGAAGCTGGCCGAGGCCACGGAGCTCTGGCTGTTGGAGCGCACTAGGAAATTTCCTAGCGTGGTGAGTGTGGGTTCCAGCAGCACCTCGCCCAGGGTGGCCAGCGTGACGTTGTCGGCCCCTCCGTCGAGGAACTCGTGCTTCAGCAGCAGTGCCGAGGCCGCCGTGTCCTCCTCCGCTGTGCCGGTCTCCAGGGTTGAGTTCCAGCCGTTTGGTTGGGCAGGCCCGGCGCCTGGAAGTGCGCCCCGAAGTGCAGCTTCGCAACACCGTTGGGCGGCACTGTGAAGTACATCTTGGCCGTGCTCCAGGCGCCCTGGTCGCCCGCGAAGCTTCCGTACAATGGGTCGTAGACGTTGTCGGCCTCGGACATGTACACCACGAAGTTGGAGGCCGTGCCGAGCCGGTAGCGGCAGGCGAAGAGCAGCTCTCTGCCGGGCGTCAAGTTGTAGGTGCGCACAATGTTCCACGGGTTCGCCGCCAGGGTCAGGGTGTAGCCGTCCACGCTTACTCCCGCGGTGAGCGTGGCCAGGACCACGCTGCAGCCGCTGCTGGGGCGAACCGTCCAGTTTGACAGCGAGACGTCCGTGGGGGCCAGGATCTGCTCTCCTATGGCGGCCACCACCTCGTCGGCCCCTCCGTCGTCCGGAAAGCGCACTGCTATCTGCAGCGCAGAGGCCGCCTCCGTGACTCCGAGCTTGCCGGCGAGGAGGCCGTCTGCTTGTGCGATGGTGTAGTAGCTGAGCAGCGCGGCTGCGACGCTCAAGGCCGTCGCCGTGTCCTGGTCTGCGGCTGAACGGTACGGCACCAGCGCTGCTGCGATCTGGCTGCTGGTGAACGTGTCCTGAGCTGGCCCGGTGCGGTAGGCCAGCAGCGCGCCCGCGATGGCGGCCTGCGTCTGCGTGTCCTGCGCGCTCGCCGTGCGGTAGTCTCCCAACAGCGCGTCTACTTGCGCCGCGGTGTAGTAGGCCAGCAGCGCGGCCGTGATGGCGCCGGCCGTCACCGCGTCCTGCGCCGTTCCGGTGCGGTAGTCTCCCAACAGCGCGTCTACTTGTGAGGAGGTGTAGTAGGCCAGCAAGGCTGCTGTTATGGCGGCGTCAGTGCCCGCCGTGGAGTAGCAGTCTGCCGTGATGCTCAGCGTGTCGTCGCCGTTGGCCAGCGCAGCAGAGAGAGGAGCCACGAAATGCAGGTTGCGAACGACGTTGCTTCCGCGAAGGAGCTCCCAAGTTGTGAAGCCCGCCCAGGCCCGCGCGTTAACAACTCCGCCGCCGGAAAGCTGCAGGGCGGCGAGCTCCGCGAGGATTGCGTCGAGGGCGCTCTGGAGCGCGGTCTCGCTGGCGGAGAGCGCGGCGTTCGTGGCGTACGAGGCCAGCAGCGCCGCGTCGGCCTTGGAGGCCTGGCGCGCCGTGATGCTGGCGTCCCGGCTAGCAAGCTGCGCTGCGACGAAGGCCTCGGTGGCGAGGCCCAGCAGCGCATTTGCTATCTTAGTGTCTACCCCCAGCGGCGTGTCCAGTCCGTCCACCGTGGAGAGCAGGGCGGCCAGCGCGCTGGCGTCCGCCTTGCCGAGGAGGGCGGCGTCCAGGGCTGCCGTGGTGACGGCGCCCAGGAGAGCGGCCGCTATCTTAGAGTCCACCTCGGAGGAAGTGTCCACGGCCGACTGCAGGGCGTACGCGGTCAGCGCGCTGGCGTCCGTCTTGGAGGCCTGCAGCCCCGAGATGGAGGCGTCTCTGCTCGCGAGCTCGGAGGCCAGCGCCGCGGCGGTGACGGCCCCCAGGAGAGCGTTGGCCACCTTGGTGTCCACCTCCAGCGGCGTGATCCTCGCCGCTATGTCCAGGGAGTGTTGGTCCACCACCGTCTTGAGACCGTAGTTGGCGGCCACCGTGGCCAGCGTGGCGTTGTTGGCCGAGGCGATGGAACCGTTCATGGCCGCCGTGGTGCTGTAGATGGACAGCTTCAGGTCCACGCTGTCCGGGGTGCTCTTCGTCGCCACCACGCCCTCCAGCACGTCGAAGGCCGACTGGTCTGCCTTGTTGGAGAGGCCCGTGGTCAGCGAGCTCTGCAGCTCGGCGATGCTGCTTCCGTGCGCGGCCACCTGCCCGTCCGTGGTGGCCAGGGCCGCCGCCGTGGCCAGGGGCGCAATCGCCGGCGCCAGCGCGCTGCTGTCCAGCTTTGAGGCCAGCTCTGCGGTGACTCTGTCGTCCAGGGACTGGATGGCCGCCGCGTTGTTGCCGGCGGCTGCCGTGTTCACCGCCAGGTCCGTTACTTGTGCGTACGGCGTGAGAGCGAGGGCCAGCTGCCCTGCGGTCACGTGCGTGCCGTCAGTCACCTCTCCGTTGTCCAGGACCTCCGGGATATTGCCGGTAACAGGTCCTTCAAACATGTTTACATATGTTATCGCCGACGCCTTAGTCCAGTGGATAAGGCGTCGGCCAAGGAGCTAAGCGCTTCTTACTCCGCACAGGGCTCGATTCCTGCCGCGAGCGCAGTTGAGTACCATTCAGTCCGAACTCCGGTTGTTGGTGTGTCAAACACACCAACCCCTCTTCGGCACAAGTTTCCGCAAGAACACAGTCCGTGGGTGACCTTGAAAGCGAGGCCCGCACCAGGCCCGCACGTTGGCGTGGAATTTGTAACGGGGCATGTGTGTTTTTTTCCGACACACCTTAGAAGACTTTTCAGCAGTTTCTCAAACAGTGAGAATCTGCAAATTCTCAGGCGAACGCCAGCGCAACACCCGACCTGCGAATTTGAAGGAGCTCACCGTTTGAGCTCCTTCAGCAAAGTTCACCAAGACCTCTCTCTGTAGAGAGGGCCCGCACCAGGCCCGCACCAGGGTTTTTTTTTTTCGGATGTGACTCAATTTTGATTTGACCGATTTTTTCGGTCAAAAGCGAGACCTGCGCACGATGGAGCCAGTGGCCGAAATAACCGGCCACTGCTTCGTAGTTGGTGCGAGACATCAGCTGCGTGCCTGGCGCGCTAGGTATCGAAGCCTCCACGTTGGCGTGGAATTTGTAACGGGGCATGTCGGTTTTTTTCCGACATGCCCTACTGCGGGTTCCGCTTCTGGAACTTCCGTTCTCGGAGTATGATGTGTTCCATGGAAGTATACCAGGAATTGAAGGTTAATAACCTTCAATTCAAATTCCCTGCCCGGGTGGGGGTTCAGCGGCTTGGCGCGGCTTCTATGCCAGGCAGGCGCGGCAGGGTGGCGCACCCGGAGTGCCCAACCGCCACCGTATGACCGTATGATCCGTATGATCCGTATGACTCGGCGGGCTGGCGTGTCAGGCGCGCCTGGAAACAGGCACCAACCATTTTTTGGTTGCTGCCCGCGTGGAGTTCCGCGTGGAGTTCCCCTCAATCCTGGGGCCACAACAGGATTGAAGGGAGCAATCCTGGGGCCACAACAGGATTGAAGGGAGCAATCCTGGGGCCACAACAGGATTGAAGGGAGCAATCCTGGGGCCACAACAGGATTGAATTCACGAACATGTTCATCCGACATGTGCTCTCCGAACATCCGGGGAAAGTGGAGGTTCGCGGCTTGGCGCGGCAGAAATGTGAACACGAGTGGCAATTGTGTTGGCACTTGTGTTGAAGAAATTAAGCGTATAGCAAGGAATTTTGGGGGAATTTCAATGCAGGGATACTGCAGGGAATCCCTGCATCCCGGTATCTCTCTCTTTAGAGGGGGTTTCCCAAATGGTTTATATTCTACCTGAGAGGCTCCCAGCACTCGTCCGTCCAGCATTTGACCTCGTCCTGCGAAGGATTCGAAGTCTAAAACGCTGCGTGGAGGCGTGAGGCTGCAAAATAGAGACCCCTAGATATGCGCTGCAATTTGGCTCCAGGTTGCATTTCAAGCGATGTCAAGCTTTGCCAAAGGAAACCCCTTTTCCCTTTTTTTTTTCGGGGACCCCTTTTTTTGGGACCCCTTGTTTTCTTTTTTTTTTGGTTTTTCTTAGCCCTGCAAAGGTTGGCTCGCTTGAAATGCAACCTGGAGCCAAATTGCAAGCATATCTAGGGGTCTCTATTTTGCAGCCTCACGCCTGCACGCAGCGTTTTAGACTTCGAATCCTTCGCAGGACGAGGTCAAATGCTGGACGGACGAGTGCTAGAAGCCTCTCAGGTAGAATAAAAACCATTTGGAAAACCCCCTCTACAGAGAAGTAGGGCGCAGCCTACGGCCATCCGCGCCGCGCACGGGCTGGGTGCTGGAGAACACACTCTTCCGGCCCCAGCAGGGCAGCGAGGACGCGGCCGCGCAGGACGTCCGGTCCGCCAACAACATGAATGACGCCACTCAGCCTCAGCACTTCACGCTGCGCTCAGGCAGCAGCACTTCAGGCAGCCCCGCAAGCAGCCGCGCCTCCTCTCAGTCTGGCTTCTGTGTTCAGGCGCACAGGCGCAGTCCAACACGCCGCGCCCCTTCTCCTGGGGCCTGAACCCCGTGGCCCTGCCCAGTCCCAGCCAAGCTCGCGGGCGAGCTCCAGTTCCGGGCAGTCACGCCGGAGCCTGCCTCCGCCCAGCTTTGACCAGCTGGCGCGAGACATTGAGGCTGCTTAAAAAAAATGCATGGTTTTTGCACGGTTTTTCGCTGAAAAAATGCTATTAGTCCAGTCCGTACATAGATGTACGGACTGGACTAATAGCTTTTTGCACTGCTTTGGGCTACAAACCGCTATTCTTCCAGGCTCTATATCAATATAGACCCTAGAAGAACAGTTTTCCTTTGCCGTACAAGTCAAATGCGTGTAAACAAGCATGGAGGTAGTCACCGCCGGAGCCCAGGATGAGCTGATGCAGAGCCTGGACTACAAGCTGAAAACAAGCAACACCAGCTACGTGACGGCGCGGCATGACGTGCAGTACTTCCCCAGCTCGCTGAGCTCCTTCTCCCCCACCACCTCTAGGGTCTGCCGCATCCCGCTCACCAGCGGCACGTCCTTCATCGACCCCGAATCCATCAAGATCGCCTTCCGCGTCAGGAACACGGACGGCACCAACCCGCTGGCCCCAGCCACGCCCAACCCCGCCTGCTTCGTCCAGCGCGTCCAGGTCTTTGCCAACGGCCAGCGCTGCGACGACATCAACTACTACGGCCGCACCGTGGCCGTGCATGACCTGCTGAAGGGCCGAGAGTACAACCGCAACAAGGCCATGGAGGGTTTCGACGAAGTGAACGACCCGCGCAGCGCCCACCAGGGCCCACCATGGTGGGCATCCTGCGCTGCGGGAAGATGCTGCCGCCGCAGCTGAACCTGGTGATAGAAATTGAGTTTGCGGACGCCACAACTGCACTGTGGTCCGAGAACGCCGGGGCGCACCCGGCGGGGGCCACGCTGAGCACCGACTTTGAGATCCAGAACGTCCGAGTTCTGGCCTCCCAGGTCGTCCTGGACTCTGCGCTGGTGGAGTCCTTCAACCGCGTGCTCCTCTCAGGAAGGTCCCTGGTGTTCAGCTACCCCACGGTGCACACGCAGCAGGCCAGCGTCCCGAACGGCGTGGCGGAGCACAACGTCACCGTGGCGCGCGCCTTCACGAAACTCATGGGCGCGTTTGTGACCTTTTGGGACAACGACGCGGGCTCCAAGATCCACTTGCTGGCCAACCCGGGGAGGACGTGGCCCCCATCGGCGCAGGCAGGAGGACAGCCTCCTGGAGTCTCAGATGCAGCCTGCAGTACCCTCACAACCCCATGAAGGGAGCCTCGGAGCACTTCCACTTCCTCTCCGTCCTCGCGGGCACCTACGACGACACGGTGCGCAACATCGACATCGGCCGCGTGGGCTACCTGCGCCACAGCTTCATTGCCGGCTTTCCCACCGAGCGCGTGCCCAAGATGCCGCTGAGTGGTGTCAGCACTCGCTCGGGCGACCTTGCCCGGTTCACCTTCAAAGGGCCTGGACGGCACGACGACGGACCTGTTCATCCACCTGGTGGCCTACCAGCTGGTGACGCTCTCCGGCACGGGCGTCTCTGTGCTGGACTAAAAAGGCCCGGTGTCACGCTGCATCATTTTTGATGCAGAGGGACACCGCTTTTGAAGTTGAGGGACACCGCCACAAAAATGACAAAAAAAGGCCCGGTGTCCCTCTTCACCATTTTTGGTGCAGAGGGACACCGCAAAAAAAAACATGCAAAAACATGGCTTGTTCCAGGCCCCTTGGAGGAAGCCACCTAGTCCGGAATGCTCAGCCGCTCCGCAAGCTCCTCCGTGGCCGCGCGCGCAATCTCCTCGCACAGCGCAGCAGGAGCGCTGTAGAGCAGCTCGCGTGACTGGCTGACCCTCTCGTACTGCCCCTCCATCAGCCGCGGCCCCCGCTGCGCGGCCCGGAGGTGCCTGCCGTCCTGCCACGCGCCGCAGCGGCTGCCGGGCACGCACAGGCCTCGCCTCGGCCTCCAGCGCATGTTGGTCCACAGCCGCGTCTGCTTCCTGTACGGAGCTCCGTACTTGCAGTAGGTCACGTCCACCCAGGGCAGGCGCTCCATGAACGGCCGGGTCTTCAGCAGCCCGGTGGCCGGGTTCTCTATGACCCACATCAAGGGGTCAAAGCGCGCAATGATCTCAAGGGCGCTGAGCACCAGCGCGTCGCCCTCCAGCGCGTCGTCAGCGCGCGGCTGTATTCCGTGCAGACGGGGCTGGCCCAAACCATGTCGAAGTGCCCCGGGAACGTCGTGTAGTCCCAGCTCCGGATGTCGCACAGGATCGTGGGCTCAAATTTCGACACGATGTCCAGGGAGACGACCTCCCAGCCCGCCGCCTTGAAGGCCCTGCCCACCGACTTGGTGCCGCAGAAAAGCTCCAGGAGCCTCGGCATTTTTAAAGAGCAAGATCACCGCCACTGCGACGACCAAGAAGACTCGCGCGTTCATCGGACCGGACTTTTTTCCTACGGATAAAAAAAGGAGCCGAACTTCGCAATGAAGCTTGCGCTCGGGCTGGACGTTCAGACCAATGCCAAGGGGGGAAAAACTTCCCGGACGACGGGGCCAAGAGGGTGGGAGTGTGCTTTGCGACCAACACCGACCTGGAGCTGTGGACGGAGGAGGTGGAGCAGGGCGTCATCGACAACATGATCATCTTCCAGAAGCCCTTTCCGGGGGCCGCCCGCACCGAGCTTGAGCCAGCTGCAGCGCGCCGTCAAGGTGAGCGCCAAGACCAAGCACGTCAAGTGCAAGATCGACTTGGAGCGCTGCCTCTTCTGGGACCCCGCCGGCAACCGCGTGCCGCGCCCCGCGGAGTTCGCGCGTCGCAGGGGCCGCGCGCTTGTGGAGGCCCGGCACGTGTGGCTGATGGGCAGGCAGTGGGGCGTGCTCTTTGAGGTGCGCCACCTCATGCTGGAGCCCCTGGAGGCGCCGTGCTGCCCGTTCTAGGCCGCCTCCAGCAGCTCGGAGCTCGTGGCGCTTGAGGCGCCCACGTGCAGGTGGCGCAGCGTGAGGTGGCAGGACTCCAGGCCCAGGCGGACGCGGTTGTGGAGGGTGAGGCCCTGGCAGCTGGCGTAGGTCACTGCGTGGCTCGGCTGGGTGGCCCGCAGCAGCTCCTGGTTCTTCAGCCGCGTGCCGTTGTCCAGCCTCACTCCGTCCAGCTCCACTTCCGCCACGGCCGCAAAGACGCCCTTGGGTATCTTTCCGCCGGCCCCGATGAGGCGCAGCCCCGGCCACACCCTCATGCTCTGCGGGCTGTTGTGTTGCAGTTTGGCTACACCCATTGGTTGTTTGGCAACAACCCAAATCTATGTGGATGACTTGTGTCTCCAATTGGAGCAGCTTTGAGGCCTCCGGCGCCAGGGCCCGGTTCGCCGCTGCGTTGACGGCCATGCGCTTGCTGTGGCTGATGACCAGCGTGGTGTCCGGCCACCCGGGCTTGGAGGGGTAGAGCTCCTTCAGCCTCGCCTTGGCCTGCTCCAGCGCGGGGCACGCCTCCTCGCCGACCCGCAGTGCCGGGGTCGGAGCGCATGTTCTCCGTGAGCTCGTGCCTGTGCCCGCCGGCCAGGTCGCGGATGAGCTGGCTGTGCTCCAACGGCGCGCTGATGGGCCGCCCGGCCCAGGAGTCCAGCACGGCCGGCAACTGCCGGAAGTCTCCCAGCAGCAGGAACTTCACGTGCGCGCTGCCCCCGCGCACGTACCTGCGCACCCAGTGGTCGGCCGTCTGCGCTCCCAGGCCCAGGTTCTGCGCGGAGCAGTGCGTCTTTGAGACGAGGTGCACCGCCTCGCCCTGCTCTCGCAGCCTCGCCACAATGGTCCGGGCCAGGTGCGTCTTTCCGGTGCCCGGCAGGCCCGTGAGCAGCAGGGAGTTGCCCGCCAGGCAGTGGCTTATAGGGTCGTCCACCCCGTTCCCCTCCGTTGTTTGGGCCGCTCCGCCTCCATGCGCGGCGCCCTGCTGCTGCCCAGCAACGGCTTCGTCTCTTGCACGCGGTAGACCGGCGTGCCGTCCGGGTGGCGCAGCGCCTCCAGCGCCCGCAGCCGCTCCGTGAAGCGCTTCGGCAGCCGCTGCGTCAGCAGGCAGTCCGTCTTCACCTGCGCGAGGCGCCGGGCCTTGGCCACCATGCAGTGCTCAAAGCCCAGGACCGCGTCATGGATGGGGCGGTAGGTGCCGTTGCTCAGCAGCATGTGCTCCTCGCCCTGCCACGCGGCGTCCATGCGCTCCAGCGCGCGCCGCAGCGTCGCCGCGTCCACGTGGCTCCGCGCGGAGATGCCCAACACAATGTGGTCCCAGCGGCAGACGCCCAGGTCCAGCATCGCGGCTAGCGAAACCTTCGGGTGCCAGCCGGGCCCCACGTACGGCAACAGATTCAGGCAGGACTGCCTCGCGTCGCAGCAGCCCTCCACAAAGCCCAGGTCCGGCAGCACGCCGTCCACGGGCTCAACGCAAGGGGGCGTTGGCCAGCCCGTTGCGCCTGCAGCGCACCACGTCCACGCCGACGTACAGAGCGTCCTTGTGGCACGCCTGCGCCTGAAAGACGAGAGGAGGCAGCTTGGGGCCCCGGGCGTACTCCATGACTCCGGGGGCCACGCGGCTCTCCAGGCTGGTGGGCTGCGCGCTCTCTCTCAGCGTCTTCTCGCTGTGGCAGCACAGCGCCTGCAGGGTCTGCGCGCTCGCAAAGGCCTGCCTCACCGGCACCACGTGGTCCAGCTCAGGTGCCGGCCGTCAGCCCGCAGCCGCACAGCGCGCACTTGCCGTCCTGCGCGGCCAGGGTCTTCTGCCTCTCCGCCGTGCCGGGCACTTCCCGCTTCGGTTTTAGGAGTTTCAGGAAGATCTCGTGCGCCAAGCCGGCCTCAGCCTCAGAGCGCAGTACTGCGCCGGGCTGCTGATGGCCACCTTGGGGCTCTCGCCGACGGCCATGAGCTGGCGCCGCGCCTCCCGCAGGTCCTCGCACCAGAACAGCCCCGGCTGCACGTCCGCGGCGTCAAAGCGCCTCCACTCTTGGATGGGCGGCAGGGTCTGCCTCGCCTCGCCCCGGTAGAGCACGCGCGCCGCCTGCCTCTCCAGCACCCCTCTCCAGCACCCGCTTCACGGCCCTGTACATGTAGCAGTGCCCGTCAAAGGCCAAGAAGCACACGGTGCGGTGCTCCTTCAGCGCCGGGTCGTAGCTGTCCACGAGGTCGCCCTGCGAGCTCAGCACGCGCATGGGGGCGTTGCGCCACACGCAGAACTCTCGCACCTCCTCGGCGGAGATGCCGAGGCGCCTCCAGTCGTGGCGCAGCAATGGCGTCGAAGTCCGCGCACACCTCCTCCACGCTCAGCTGCAGCAGCTCGGCCAGCTGCCGGGGCACGCAGAGCGGCTTGTCCTCGAAGGCGCTCGGCAGCACGTCCTCCTCGCAGGGCAGCTGGAAGCTCACGCTCCTCAGGCCCCTCATGCGCTGGCGCAGGAGCGTCTCCACCTCGGTCCTGGAGTTCCGATACTGCGTGCTCTGGGTGCTGACCACCCAGTGCCCCTCAGGGTCGAGGAAGTAGGTCTCGTCCGAGAGCTGCAGGATGGGGCCGCCCGGGTCGAGCGAGGCCTCCACTTGTTGCCTGACCCGCTGCGCCACCTGCTCCTCCGTGAGGTGTGCCGGGTGCCTCGTCATGGCCCCGCCCAGCTCATTCACCGGCAGCCAGTCCCTGCACTCGTCAGTCTAAGTTTCAAAATATACTGACCGTAAAAAAAAATATATATACATGTAAATAAACAGATATCAATCGTCTCCTCTTTTAAAAAAAATTAAATTAAACAAATAAAATAGAGTGACAACTCAATCAAAAATTCTCATGTTTTTAAAACGTTACAAAAACTAAACTAATCTTTCAGGCCCGCGCCGGCGTTTTCCGCCCGCTGCGGCCGCCTGCCCCGGATTAACACCGCACGTGAACGAGGTACTCGTAGTACTTGTCGAGGAAGAAGCCCTTGCCCAGCTTGGTCAGCCGTGCTCCTCACGCCCTGCAAGGGAGCGCAGAGCTTCTTCTGCCCTTTGCGGCAGCAGATGAGTCTTGGGGGGGGAAGTAGAAGTATAAGCGAGCCCAATGGAGGGGGGGACGTGGGCCCCTCGCGCATGAGGGGCTGGTTGTAGTCGAAGTCCTTGCTGGGAGGCCGCAGGCCCAGGTGGGAGTAGTAGTGCTGGCCCGCCCGGGTCAGCTGCCCGTCCGCGCGCGAGAGCAGCGCGTAGGCCCCCGGTCCGCGCCGCAGGTTCAGCACGACGGCCCCATCCGCCCCCGTGCAAGCCCGGGCGCCGCCGTCCGCGGCCTCCGTGATCTGCTGTCGTTGTCTCGCCAAACTTGCCATTCTTTTTTTACGGGTCCAGATTTTTTTTGCTCGGCCGCGCGCACTCTCCCCAACCATACGTGCACGTATGATCGGGGAGAATAGCTTTTACACGGTTTTTGTCTCCCGACTCGTTTTGCACGATTTTTGCATGGCATGACATGATTTTTGCATGGCATGACATGGTTTTGCTTGATTGTGCTTGGCATGTACCCCCCAAACCCCGAAGTTTTTTGTCAGGCTGTGGTGCGTGGCGATGGCGCTGGAGGAGTCTCCAAGCCGTGTAGGAAGGCTAGGAGTGCCGAGCAGGCGCAGTGCCGGGCAGGCGTACGCCGAACAGACGTTTTTTTCGCCCGCCCAGTCCACCGTTCCAGCCTCGCGATTTCCGTCTTCCTCCGAGAAAGCTCCTCGCCCGTGAGCTCGCGCCCGACACCGTAGTTGCGGCGCGTCCGACCGGTGGCCACTTCGGTTCGCAAATTCGTGAGTCTGCGCAAGAGAGGAAACATGTATTGTTTCGCCATGGCGAAAAGGTCGGCTTGCTCGCTTTCTGTCACAGCCTTTTAAAGTTTGAGCCTCAGAACGCGCGGCTGAGAACGTCGTTTTTTTGTATGACGGGGCAGCGCCAGTGCTCGGTCAGGAAAGGGGCTCTGCAAAGAAGCGTGCTCTGCCAGGAAGGGAATGGGGGCGAGCCAGCTTCCGGGTTGGGTGAGTTGTCTTCTGGGAATTGAGGCGAGTCAGCTTCCGGGGGTGCGAAGGGGGATGGGGGCGAGTCAGCTTTGGAGTTGGGTGTTGTTGTTGTCTACTTTCTTTTTTTGGGGGGCGAGGGGCGAGTCAGCTTCCGGGGGGGCGAAGGGGAATGGGGGTGAGTCAGCTTTGGAGTTGGGTGTTGTTGTTGTTGTCTACTTTCTTTTTTCGGGGGCGGGGGGGCGAGTCAGCTTCTTCCGTTTGGCTTGCCCAACCTCGTTTGACACATGTCAGGAAGGATTTTGTCAGGAAGGGATTTTGTCAGGAAGGAATTTTGTCAGGAAGGAATTTTGTCAGGCAGGAATTTTGTCAGGAAGGGATTTTGTCAGGAAGGGATTTTGTCAGGAAGGGATTTTGTCAGGAAGGAATTTTGTCAGGCAGGAATTTTGTCAGGAAGGGAATTTGTCAGGAAGGGATTTTGTCAGGAAGAGATTTTGTCAGGAAGGATTGTTGTCAGGAGCGGGCTCTGCCAGGAAGGAATTTTGTCAGGAAGGGTTTTTGTCAGGAAGCGGGCTCTGCCAGGAAGGAATTTTGTCAGGAAGCGGGCTCTGCCAGGAAGGAATTTTGTCAGGAAGGGTTTTTGTCAGGAAGCGGGCTCTGCCAGGAAGGAATTTTGTCAGGAAGCGGGCTCTGCCAGGAAGGATTGTTGTCAGGAAGCGGGCTCTGCCAGGAAGGAATTTTGTCAGGAAGGATTTTTGTCAGGAAGCGGGCTCTGCCAGGAAGGAATTTTGTCAGGAAGCGGGCTCTGCCAGGAAGGAATTTTGTCAGGAAGGGTTTTTGTCAGGAAGCGGGCTCTGCCAGGAAGGATTTCTGCCAGGAAGGAATTTTGTCAGGAAGGGTTTTTGTCAGGAAGCGGGCTCTGCCAGGAAGGAATTTTGTCAGGAAGGGTTTTTGTCAGGAAGCGGGCTCTGCCAGGAAGGAATTTTGTCAGGAAAGGTTTTTGTCAGGAAGCGGGCTCTGCCAGGAAGGAATTTTGTCAGGAAGCGGGCTCTGCCAGGAAGGAATTTTGTCAGGAAAGGTTTTTGTCAGGAAGCGGGCTCTGCCAGGAAGGAATTTTGTCAGGAAAGGTTTTTGTCAGGAAGCGGGCTCTGCCCGGAAGGAATTTTGTCAGGAAAGGTTTTTGTCAGGAAGCGGGCTCTGCCAGGAAGGGATTTTGGTCCAGGAAGCGGGCTCTGCCAGGAAGGAATTTTGTCGGGAAGGGTTTTTGTCAGGAAGCGGGCTCTGCCAGGAAGCGGGCTCTGCCAGGAAGAGGCTCTGCCGGGAAGTGTGCTCTGCCAGGAAGGGGGAGTGAGCTTTGGCGTTGGGTGTTGTTGTTGTCTGCTTTTTTTTTTGGGGGGGGGCGGGGGCCAGTCAGCTTCCGGGCTGTGAAGGGGGAATGATGTGAGTCAGCTTTGGAGTTGTGTGTCGTCGCCGTCTTCTGCGGGGAATGGAGGCGAGTCAGCTTCCGGGGTGGGTGTAGGGGGGCGAAGGGGGAAGGGGGGCGAGTCAGCTTTGGAGTTGGGTGTTGTTGTCGTCTGTTTTTTTTTTGGGGGGGCGCGGGGGGCCAGTCAGCTTCCGGGCTGTGAAGGGGGGATGATGTGAGTCAGCTTTGGAGTTGTGTGTCGTCGCCGTCTTCTGCGGGGAATGGAGGCGAGTCAGCTTCCGGGGGGGCGAAGGGGGAAGGGGGGCGAGTCAGCTTTGGAGTTGGGTGTTGTTGTCGTCTGTTTTTTTTGGGGGGCGCGGGGGGCCAGTCAGCTTCCGGGCTGTGAAGGGGGGATGATGTGAGTCAGCTTTGGAGTTGTGTTGTTTTCTTCTGCGGGGAATGGAGGCGAGTCAGCTTCCGGGGGGGCGAAGGGGGAAGGGGGGCGAGTCAGCTTTGGAGTTGGGTGTTGTTGTCGTCTGTGTTTTTTTTGGGGGGCCCCGGGGGGCCAGTCAGCTTCCGGGCTGTGAAGGGGGGATGATGTGAGTCAGCTTTGGAGTTGTGTTGTCTTCTTCTGCGGGGAATGGAGGCGAGTCAGCTTCCGGGGGGCCGAAGGGGGCGTGGGGGGCCGGTCAGCTTTGGAGTTGGGTGTTGTTGTTTTTTTTGGGGGGCGCGGGGGGCCAGGCAGCTTCCGGGCTGTGAAGGGGGGATGATGTGAGTCAGCTTTGGAGTTGTGTTGTCTTCTTCTGCGGGGGCCAGGAAGGAGAGTCAGCTTTGGAGTTGTGTGTGTTGTCTACTTTCTTTTTTTGGGGGCGGGGTTCCGGGGGTGCGAAGGGGGAAGGGGGGCGAGTCAGCTTTGGAGTTGGGTGTTGTTGTCTATTTTCTTTTTTTGGGGGGCGGGGGGCGAGTCAGCTTCCGGGTGTGTGTGTGTTGTCTTCTGCGGGGAATGGAGGCGAGTCAGCTTCCGGGTTGCGTGATGTCGTCTTCTGCGGGGGATGGAGGCGAGTCAGCTTTGGAGTTGTGTGTGATGTTGTCTTCTTTTGGGGGGAACGGTGTGAAAAATTGTTAATGTTTTCTTTAAACCCACAAACTACAAACTTTCCCTAGTTGATCCTGCCAGTAGTCATACGCTTGTCTCAAAGACGGTCATCGACACTTGGCCACAACCAGTGTGGACACGAGGGTCGACTTGGCATGTGTACAATTTCTTTTGCCGCCTGCAGCCACTCTTTGCGCCGTCGTTGCCTCGCTTCCCCTCGCACCGACGATGTCTGCCCCTGCGGGCGCTTTGACTGCGCACGAGCGCCTGCTCGCCGCCGTGAGCGCGGCTGACGCACTGCCGAGAGGCACCATCTTTGAGAAGGTGAAGGGGGCCAGGGATCGGCTCCGGGGGGAACTCTCCGCATGGACGGAGACGAGCTGGTGAAACCACGACTGAGCCCGCTCCTGCCGATGCGCCTGAGCCCGCTCCTGCCGAGGCGCCCATCAAAAGTGAGCCCGCTCCTGCCGAGGCGCCCGAGCCCACTCCTGCGCCCGCTGAGCCCGCTCCTGCCGAGGCGCCTGAGCCCGCTCCTGCGCCCGAGCCCGCTCCTGCGCCCGAGCCCACTCCTGCACCCGAGCCCGCTCCTGCGCCCAAGCCCGCTCCTGCCGAGGCGCCCACTCCTGCCATGAGCAGTGCTCTTCGCGCCATCCAGAGTCTCTGGTGCACGCTGGCCACAGAGAGAACGCCGGGCAATATCGAGATGTACAGATTATTTCGGCGCTTGGGCAGCACCATAAGCAGTGCTGACCTACATGTTGAGGATCTCCGGGTCATCCGGCGGGAACTGCGAAAGTTTCGCAGGTTCATGGAGTCTCATTACAAACAATTTTTCGGCCCTTGCCTTCTCCGCGTCTCGGTGCACAGGCATATTTTGCCTCACTAATCTGTTCGCCGAAGTGCAAGCGAGGATGTACAACGCCTCGCTTGCCCGCGGCAAGAAGCGCAAGGCGGACGAGCCGTAGCTTTTCAGGCGAACACGGGCACAGAGAAAAAAGATCGTGATTGCGTCGTTTGGCAACGAGTGCCCCAAACCCTAAAGGGACATTTGTGCGGTTTTGCGCAACAAAATGCTATTCCTCCAGGGTGGATGTGTATGTCCACCCTGTAAGAATAGCTCGTTTCGCACGGTTTTTGCGCTACAAAATGCTATTCTTCCAGCGCCTATATCAATATAGCCACTAGAAGAGTAGCTTTTGCACGGTTTTTTCACGGTTTGCCCATGCCAGCCCCCGCTCATTTGATTGGTTCGCCCAACCCGTTGGTTTCGCGAGGACCCCTAACCCAAGGAGCTGAGCAGGCCCCAGCCCGCGCAATGTCTCAAAACCTTTTTTTCTCCCAGTTTTTTCGCTCGATCAGGATCAGGCAATTCCAACTTGAGTGTGATCAAAGTTTTTTTTTGCGCCAAAACGGTCCGACCAAGGTTCCCTGGACGCAGGGAGGCCGGGTCGTGCCTAAAAAAAATCATTTTCAAAGGAGGCTAGTCGAGGGTCCTGGGCCTCGGAGGCCCCAGGAAGTCGTCCAGCTGCCTCACAGCCGCCGGCCTGCCCCGTCTCGACAGCCGGCCCGCCGCGTTGCCGCTGCCCTGCGGCGCCGGCAGCGCCAGCTTCAGCAGGGTCTCCCGGCCCTCCGTGCTCCGGACGGTCATGGAGTCCACGGCCCGCAGCTGCTGCACGTCGCCGTACTGAGGGTTGAAGCTCCTCGCCGCGTTCGTCGGTGCTCGGAAAGCGCCCGCGTCCTCCACTGCCTTGATGCGGCGGTTTGTCAGGTCCTTGTTGTGCTGGAACTTGTCGGCGTTGTCTTGGAGAACCCTGAACTCTGTGGCCGGCTGCTTCTCCACGTCCTCGGGCGCGCCGTGCACCGTCTCGTGGGGCCGCGCGTTGTAGGCCCCGGCCGCCCGCTCGAAGTGGTCGCTCCACTGCCCGCCCTTGCGCGCCACCCTCGTGGCCAGGTCCTTCTTCAGCGTCTGGATGCCCCGGTCCACCACGGCAATGGCGTTGCGGTCCTCGGGCCGCTTCGTGCGGTGCACGGCTTCTGCGGGCAGCTCCCTGTCCAGCGTGGCGAACTCGTTGCCCAGGTCTGTCGTGACCACGAAGTTCCCGTCGTCCCCCGTCAGCTCCCGCGCGGCGCGCTTGGTGGCCCGGCCCACCGTCTCGGCGTTCTTGTTCTGCAGGGGTTCCACGGCGGCCTCCCGGGTGAAGACGTCCATCACCACCAGGCCATACTTCGTCTTCCCCCGGGTGTTCTGGCTGAAGTCGATGAGGTCGGCCTGCAGCCGGTCGTTCGGCCCCTCGGCGGCCGACTTGCCCAGCGCGCGCGGCCGTGCCGGCCCACGTCGGCCTTCAGCGCCTCGAAGGCCATGGCCTGCGTCACGTCGAGGTCGCGCTGCCTCGCAAGTCGGTACAGCTTCCGCGGGTCCCTCACGTGAAGTCGTCGGCCAGGTCCCTCAGCGCCTCCATTTAAAAAGCAGCTTTTGTTGCCCCAAAAAGGAGCTTGCGCTGGCGTCCCTGGATGCGGGGAGGCCTGCACACACCTACTTGTTGCCCCAAAAAGGGGCCATTCAAGGTTCCTCTAGAACGAGGAGGCCTGAACAGGCCTCAAAACCAGTTTTTTTTCTACTCGTTCTTCGGCCCCCGCTGGGCCTGCCAGGCTTCCACCTCGTCCAGCCGGGCCTGGAAGCCCTTGCACACCCCCCACAGCACGAGAGTAACCATCTCCGTGCCGTCGCTCCACCGGGCGGTGCCCGTCAGGTTCTTCCACTTTGTTCCTGCGAAGTCGTTTGAGGCGAAGCCCAGCCTCAGGTCCTCGTTCATGTCCGGGCGCTTGTACTGCTTGGCTCCACGGAGTCAAAGAGCTGCTGGAGCTCCGCCACCTCGGCCATCTCCGTCTTCACCCGGCTGTCCGACAAATTCGTGAAGCTCGTGTTGCAGACCACGTTGCCCGTGTTGCCTGCGATCACGAGGCAGCCGGGGTTCCTCTGGTTCGTGGTCAGGGACAGCTGCGTGGAGAGGCTCTTCGTCTGCACCAGCGCCTCATCGTTGATCATGATGAGCTCGCACTGGTGCGCCCCGCCGTCTCGCTCCAGGAAGACCCTGGCAGAGGCAGCTCCGGGCCGCTGTCGGGGGCCGCGCTGTTGTTGGACACTTGCAGCTTGCTCCAGCCCGCCCAGTTCTTCGTCAGGAAGAGATCGTCCGAGAAGTCTGAGGTGTTGGTCACGGTGAGCGTGTTGGAGGCGAAGAGCTGCGGCGCGGAGACCGTGCCCGAGCTCGTCACGTCGCCGCAGACCACGCCCGTCGACACTCCGCCGCTCGTGGCCGTGAAGGTGCAGTCCAGGCTCTCGCAGTCCAGCGGGCCCGCGGAGGCCGCCCCGCTGACTGTCAGCGTGGCGCCGGCCGTCAGCGTGCCCGTGGACACGTCGCCCACCGTGGTGAAGTTCCCGGCGTTGGCCGTGTTGTTGATGGTGAGCGCACTGCCGGTGATTCCGGTGGCGGAGCTCAACAGGCCCACGCTGGCCGCGCCGGTGATGCTCAGCGGCCGGCTCCGCGGCTTCGGTCTTGGAGCGAGGCCGGCTCCGCGGCTTCGGTCTTGGAGCGAGGCCGGCTCCGCGGCTTCGGTCTTGGAGTGGCATTCCGGCCGTTCGGAGAAGTTTCCTTGTCCTCGTGATTCGGGGTTGGTGTGTTTGACACAACACCCCCTCACAGGCGCCACCGCCTGTTGGTGCGTCAAACACACCAACCCCTCTTCGGCGCAAGTTTCCGCAAGTACGTCCTCCCCTAAAGGGGACTGGGGAGGACTGGATTTTTTTTCCTGGGAAGAATTCCGACCTTGGAAGCCTCCACATCGGCGGGCTGGCGTGGGTAGTGCGTTTGACGCACCACCCCCTCACAGGCTAAGGCGCACCAGGCCCGCACCAGGCCCGCGCCAGGGTTTTTTTCGGATGTGACTCAATTTGATTTGACCGGTGGCGCCGGTCAAAAGCGAGACCTGCGCACGATGGAGCCAGTGTCCGACATAATCGGACACTGCTTCGTAGTTGGTGCGAGACATCATCAGCTGCGTGCCTCCATGTCGGGCTGGCGCGGCTCTGCCGGGCAGGTTCGCCGAAACTTTAGACAGGACAACTGGAAAAATTTTTCCTGTCCTGTGGGGGACAACTGGAAAAATTTTCCTGGGAAGAATTCTGACCTTGGCGCGGGCTCCGATGCCGGGCAGGAATGTGATGCTGGAAAAACATAAGTGGCACTAATGTTTTCGAAGTGCCTCGGAACTGGAAACAGGCACCAACCATTTTTTGGTTGATGCCCGCGTAGAGTTCAGCTAAGAGTCGTTGGGCGAACCCGTCGGCGTGGCTCCGATGCCGGGCAGGTGGCGGTGCGTTCATCCTGCTGGCCTCCGGTGGTCTCTGCCGCGGCGGGCGGGCTGGCGCCTGTGGGTTTTAAACACAGCTGCCTCTACTCTCATCTTGAGACCATGGCCTCTCCGGCGCGCCCGCAAGCCTGTATGGCTTCGCAGCGAGACCTGCTCGAGATGTGGGAGGCCGACGTTGCTGTCTGGGACTGCTGGTTCGCAAACCAGAAAAGGCTGTACGACGCCCAGAGCCAGGAGCCCGATGAGATGCGCCGGCTGCACCTTGCAAACCAGCAGTGGGTGCAAGAAGAGGAAGAGCGACGAGAGGAGGAGTCGCAGCACAAGCGCCGGCGCACAGATGCCGGGATGGCAGAACACGCGACGCGGACCAACGCAGCGTGGCTCAAAGACAGGATTGACGCCCTCCAGCGTCTGCTCAAAGTCCAAACCGACGGCATTCAGGGGGTGCTCAAAATCCAGACCGACGCCGCCTTGAGCCCGTTCAGCGCAACCGACGTTCTCCGTGAGTGGCTCCCAGACGAAACCGACGTCCGTCGCGATCAGCTCTTGACCGACACCATCAACCTCGAGGCGCGGTTCAAATTCAAAACCGACGCCCTGCATGAGTGGCTCGGAGTCGAAACCGACGCCCTCTATGACCGCATCGTAGGCGAAGAAGTCATCACCTTCCATGAGCAGCTCAAAATCGAAACCGACCGCCTGCATGAGCAGATTAACTTCGATGTCGGTCGCCTCGATGAGATGACCCAATTCGACGTCGACGCCCACTGCGAGCGGCTTGTGAGCAGAATCGACGCCCTTCAGGGGCTCCGGTGGGGCCAAACGGGAACGCCGGTCTGAGGGGCTTCGGAGCAATCCTGTTGTGAGCCCAGGATTGAAGGGGCAATCCTGGGGTGACAATAGGATTGAAGGAGGCAATCCTGGGGTGACAACAGGATTGAAGGAGGCAATCCTGGGGTGACAACAGGATTGAGGGGGCGGGCTGGCGTGGCTCCGATGCCGGGCAGGTGGTGCGGCCGGGGTGGAGGCTTCAATGCCGGGCAGGTTCGCCGAAACTGTCGGGTTAGACGACAGTTTCGAATTTTCTTTTCCTGGGAAGAATTCCGACCTTGGCGCGGGCTCGGCAGGGCTCCGATGCCGGGCAGGTGGCGCGGCCGGGGTGTCCACGAGATCACGCTGTGCTGGGAACCTCGCATTTGTGACATTGGTGCCACCAATGTCAAGGAAACCAGGTTGGGCGAGCCAGTACTCATTGGGCGAGCCATCAAACGAGGTTGGGCGAGCCAGTACTAAGGGGCCGTTGGGCGAGCCCGTACTCATTGGGCGAGCCCGTACTCATTGGGCGAACCCGTACTCATTGGGCGAGCCACTCAACCACTTTCACAGTGGCCAACGCCTGCGCCTGCTTGGCGCTGTGCCTGCTCGGCGCACCTTTTGTCCAAATCATTCAACTTTCCAATCCTCGCGCAATTTGAGGTTGAACCAAACTCCGCACACTCCTACGCGACGGCGGCTGATCCCCTCGCCTGCGACGGCGGCGTTTCTCGCCTCGCCTGTAACGGCGGCGTTTCTCGCCTCGCCTGCGACGGCGGCGTTTCTCGCCTCGCCTGTAACGGCGGCGTTTCTCGCCTCGCCTGTAACGGCGGCGTTTCTCGCCTCGCCTGCGACGGCGGCGTTTCTCGCCTCGCCTGTAACGGCGGCGTTTCTCGCCTCGCCTGTAACGGCGGCTGACCCCCTCGCCTGTAACGGCGGCTGATCCCCTGAGGGTCGCGGGGCGGCGCGCCGAGGCGGCTGCTTCAACCCACCCCAATACCGCCCAGAGACAAATCTTTTAGGGTTTAGGGTTTTAATTTGGAGCCCGGCAGGGCGAGTGATACGGGAAGCGCTTGATCGCGAAGACAACAGGCCCGCAGCGCAAACGCTTGAAATTCGCATCTTTATTCTGCGACGGCTTGAGCTCAAAGAGTCGCACGCGCCGGCCACGTTTCTTGGCCGATTCGCACCACTCCTCAGGAGACGTGGGCGCTTGCTTGTGACGCAGCTTCGCGCAGGCCGGCGAGGGGTCGACGGCTGGCTGTGGCGATTTCGCCGCGTGCAAGCGGCGGAGGATAGTTCGGGCGAAGGCTGCAGCGATTTAGTCGCTAGCGCTAGCCAAGTGCTGCAGCTGGAGCGAGCGTGAAAGTTGCAGCTGCACTGGCTTGAGCGCAATGTTTCACTGCGCTAGACTGGGCCGGTCGTGCGCGCTTGGCGCGGAGCTGCTCTGCTTGAGGCTCCCACACGCCGGCTGTAACGACTTTGAGCAAGCGTTGGGGCATAGTTGAGGCCAAGGCTGCAGCGATTTCAACGCTAGGATTTGCAGATCCGTTCCCGCTTGAAGGCGCAGCTGCGACGGTTGGAGCCCGCGCTGGCCACGTCACTTGGTCGACTCGCCGCGAGCCCCTTCGTAGAAAGGAGGCGGAGGATATTTCAGGCGAAGGCTGCAGCGATTTAATCGCTAGCGCTAGCCGAGCGCTGCAGCTGGAGCAAGTTGAGTCGCAGAAGCGTTTGCCGCGTGAAATTTGCAGCGGCGCTGGCTTGAGCCCAAAGCTTCACTGCGCTACACTGGGGCGGGGGCGGTCGCACGCGCTTCGGCTTCGCAAGCGGTCTTCACGCGTGGAGCTGCTCTGCTTGAGGCAAAGGCCGGCAAGGGACCGACGGCTGTAACGACTTTGAGCAAGCGTTGGGCCATAGTTGAGGCCAAGGCTGCAGCGATTTCAACACGGTATTCGCTGGAAGGCGCAGCCTGGAGCCCAAAGCCTTGCTCTGGCAGTCGCGCGCGCTGGCCTTGGTCGACTCCCCGCGGGCTCCTTCGTAGAAAGAAGGCGACGCGGGGGCGATCTGCTTCGAAGGCGAGCAGGAGGTCGGCAACGAGCCGTCGGCCGCGCGCTGGCTGCGTTGCGCAGAGGCTGGCGACAAGCCGTCGTCCGTTTGCTGGCTGCGTTGGAAGCGCAGCGCAAGGCGGGAGCGACGGATCAGTTAGGGGCCATCGTTCAGGGCGCGGCTTCTGCGATTTCGTCGCGAGCGTTGGGGGGCATAGCGCAGGCCGAAAGGGCAGACCCTTTGATGGTATCAAGGATGTTTGCCGAGTGGCAGCCCAATGGCCGGATCTCCTCATTTAGGCTACGGATGGCCAGATTCATATGACCCCGTGTTCAGAATTTAAGATTTGCAGCCCCGACGGCCGCTTTGTGGAGGCCAACGCCCATCTCATCAAGGGTGTTGGCCATTTTATCAAAGCCAATGGCCATTTTATCAACGCCAAAGGCGTTTTTATCAAAGCCAATGGCCATTTTATCAAGGCCAGTGGCTATTTTATCAAGGCCAATGGCCGTTTTATCAAGGCCGATGGCCGTTTTATCAAGGAGAGCATTGACGCGGCCTCGAAGCCAGGTTAGGGTCTAGGACCTAGGTTTTAGGGTAATATAATATTGCTTCGCATATTATGTGCCTGCAGGCACGGGTCCCAAGAGAAGGGAGGCCCTTGGGGCAGCTGCATAGCTGCTGGCGCTTTATCGGCAAGAGCCTGGAGCTATTGCCCGGGCGCTAAGCGCGCCGTGCGCTCACGACTCCATGTCGCTCTAAGCGAGCGGTAAGTCGTCGCGAGCTTTAAGTTTAGGGTTTAGGGTTTAGGGTTTAGGGTTTAGGGTTTAGGGTTTAGGGTTTAGGGTTTAGGGTTAGGGTTAGGGTTTAGGGTTTAGGGTTTAGGGTTTAGGGTTTAGGGTTTAGGGTTTAGGGTTTAGGGTTTAGGGTTTAGGGTTTAGGGTTTAGGGTCAATCCGATTTCAGGAAACGAGCAACACTTGGAACGTTGGACCCACAGCTGTTGGCTGGAAAACACCACCCGCCCAAGCTCCCAAAGTATTCGGGGCCCAAAATCACATTTGGTTAAAAAGACTCCGGGCGCCCGCAAGTCGAAAGCGACGCAGGCCTGCCATCAACATGCGAGCGCAAAAGCGTGGGTGGCCGCGAGCGGCCAAAAAATGAGACTCTTGATCGCAATTTAATAGGAAATCGACAAGCTCGAATCGGCTGCACAGGTTATTAGGAAATCAACGAGCTCGACTTGGCGGCATAAAATCCGGATGACCGCAGATCGACCAAACAAATGCGTTTCTCAATGAACAGTGTAATAGAAAACCGACGAGTTCGAGTTGGTTGCCCAAAATTGTAAAAATGTGATTGCGAAAGTCCGGATGACCGCAGATTGACAAAAAATGCGTTTCTTAATAGACAGCTTAATAGGAAATCGACGAGTTCAGGTTGGCTGCCCAATTTTGCAAAAATGTGACTACAAAAGCCCGGACGACCGCAGATCGACCAAAAAATGCGTTTCTTAATAGACAGTTTAATAGGAAATCGACGAGTTCAGGTTGGCTGCCCAATTTTGCAAAAATGTGACTACAAAAGCCCGGACGACCGCAGATCGACCAAAAAATGCGTTTCTTAATAGACAGTTTAATAGGAAATCGACGAGTTCGGGTCGGCTGCAAACAATTGGAAAATGCGAGCGCAAAAGTCCGGATGACCGCAGATCGACTAAAAAGTGCGTTTCTTAATAGACAGGTTACTAGGAAATCAACCATTTCGATCGGCCGACGATTTTGAATCAGCTGGCCATTCTTTTTTAAATCTTACGTATGAACGAAACATTTTAGATCAAACGCAAGAAGTTTGCCACTTGCAGCTTGAAAGAAAGACCGATTTATCGCAGCGAGCGCTGCTTTGAGATCAGAAGCTTTATAAGAAGCTTTATAAGAAGCTTTATAAGAAGCTTTATAAGAAGCTTTAGAAGGAGCTTTATAAGGAGCTTTATAAGAAGCTTTATAAGAAGCTTTATAAGAAGCTTTATAAGAAGCTTTAATAAGAAGCTTTATAAGAAGCTTTATAAGAAGCTTTATAAGGAGCTTTATAAGGAGCTTTATAAGAAGCTTTATAAGAAGCTTTATAAGAAGCTTTATAAGAAGCTTTAATAAGAAGCTTTATAAGAAGCTTTATAAGAAGCTTTATAAGAAGCTTTATAAGAAGCTTTATAAGGAGCTTTATAAGAAGCTTTATAAGAAGCTTTATAAGAAGCTTTATAAGAAGCTTTATAAGAAGCTTTATAAGAAGCTTTATAAGGAGCTTTATAAGAAGCTT
>CAUJNA010002597.1:0-28783 GCA_963377175.1 Effrenium voratum
GCCGGCCACCGAGTTCCGGCTGCTGCAGGACAACGCCGACAAGTTCCAGCACAACAAGGGCCTCACGGGCCGGCGCGTCAAGGCGGTGGAGGACGCGGGCGCCTTCCGAGCGCCGACGAACGCGGCGGCGAGGAGCTTCAACCCCCAGTGCGGCGACGTGCAGCAGCTGCGGGCCGTGGACTCCATGACCGTTCGGAGCACGGAGGGCCGGGAGACCCTGCTGAGACTGGCGCTGCCGGCGCCGCAGGGCAGCGGCAACGCGGCGGGCCGACTGACGAGACGGGGCAGGCCGGCAGCTGTGAGGCAGCTGGACAACTTCCTGGCGCCTCCGAGGCCCAGGACCCTCGACTAGCCTTTTGAAAATGGGAAGTACTCCCCCGGCACACTCCTCCGGCACTCTCACTTCCCCGGGCAGAGCAGGCGCAGCAGCGGACTGCGCGGCTCGGCTGGAGGCTTCGACGCCAGGCAGAGCCCGTTTCCGGACTATTTGCTAATCTCGACGTTTTTCCGGAAACGCCCCGTCGTATGCGCACAGACGGCCTAGCTTGTTTTGCACGGTTGTACATGGTTTTGCATGACATGATTTTTGCACGGTTTTGACATGATTTTGCATGGATTTTTCTCACGCGGGCCTAGTGCAGGTCTTGGAGGCAATCCGTCAGATGACTTTGAAGGTTGAAGTGGAGAAGGGGTTTCATGTGAACAGCAACTGGTCATGGGTTAGTGGATCCCAAAAGATGGCGCAAAAACTGTTTGCTCAGGCTCCTGATCCTGGTCGAGAAACTGGCTTTGAGGCATTGCGCAGGCTGGAAGGATTCCCGGAGCCTGCTCAAGCCCTTTTTGGCGCAAGAAACAATCAGTTTTGAGGCTGCGCGGAAAGGGCGGGGTCGGGTGAGTCAGCTTCGGGCTGTTGCCAAACGACGCAGCGCGCAATCACGATCTCTTTTCTCTCTGTGCCACGTGTTCGCCCGAAAAGCTACTGCGGCTCGTCCGCCTTGCGCTTCTTGCCGCGGGCAAGCGAGGCGTTGTGCATCCTTGCTTGCACTTCGGCCAATAAATCAATGAGGCAAAATATGCCTGGAGATCCTCGACATGTAGGTCAACAATTTGGCTGCCAGGTATACGCGACATGAACAAGCCCGCCACCAGCAAGAACACGAGAGACATATGCCGACGAAATAGGGCGATGACGTGGGTGCTGGGCGACCCAACCCGCAACAAGGATAGCTCCAATCGAGTTCAAAAGTGAAATAGGAAGCACAGGGCGTTCGGTGGCAGACCGCCCACGTTGTGCTGCCGCCCGTGCAATGCCTGCCAGGTGATCAGTGGCCTCCCGAGGGAGATGGAGATACCGGATGGCGCGGATTCGGTGTGACACGAAGGTACGTAGGTGGCTGAGCGCCTGAACAATGTCCGACCGCTTGGAGCGCCCTTCGTATCTCATATTGCAAATGCGGCAAGATATCGCCCTGCGCAACCAGCTGACCGGCGCCCTCCAGCGGAGGAAATGTGCGCTAGGGTGGCCCGGAGTCCTGCGTCCAGGCCGATAGCTTCAGCAACCAGATTATCACTGCAAGGGGCGATGGGAACGGCGCCCCAATCGACCGCGGCCATGTTGTCAGCTCCTACCTGGTATAGAACCCATAAACCACCACAATGGCATTCTTCAACTCGAAGCTCAGCATTGGCATCATGCTGCTGCATCATCAGCATAAGGACAGGATCACGGGTCCCTCCAACAGCAAGGGTTTGGCCGGCAATGACATCAACCGTAGTCGCGACAAGCCTACGAGGGCAGGCAAGCGCCGCGGCAAGGGCCAGGGGCATCGGTGCGATGACCTCAACAACTCTGTCGGCCAGACATCCTTTCTCAGGCCGATATGCAGCTGTGACGCCAAGTGCCCGGCAGTGAACGGGGTGAAGGTCGGACCGAACAAACTCTGCAATGCTGGCCACGGTCTGATGGACTGCAGCAGTAGCAACAATAAGGCTGTGTGCCATGCCGCCTTTTTCAATAACTTGTCTACGCATGTGAAACAAGATGTGGACACCAACTGAGAAGGCTGCAACCTCCTCGGAGCAACAACTAGCCATGCTATAATGTCGCCACTGCTTGCCCACAACGAGTTGTCCAACCAGAAAGAAGACAGGACACCAACGTACCCAATGGTCTTTTTTTTTTTGCAGCGGCTCTTTTCGACAAAGCTCCGCGCAGCACTATGGCCACGGTAACCTGACCAAAGTGCAAAGTCGAGCCGCCTCCCCGGCGGTGAAGCTCCAGACCCAAACCAAAAAAGGAGGGGGGGAGGAAGAAACACCCCAAACCTCCCCAACCCCCTGAAAAGCACGGTCACGACAAGCCAGAGGCTTGAAAGGAGAGAATAAACGGCTATGTGCCAGCCATTCTAATGCGCTTCTTCCGTTTGGCAAATTGCCACTTCCTCTGCGGCGTGGACAGATCAGGGTGGTCGAAGTGGTTCATTCGGCATCTCAAGGGGTTTGCAGGCCAGCTCACCATCAAGTTTGGTACAGTAGTCGATGACCCAGTTGACCGTCTCAGGAGCACGTTCGATCTCAGGTCGAGAGACAAAAGTGCCACATTGTCTCAAGGGGTAGAAAATCTTCCTCTCCTTGAGGAAAGATTGCTTGGTTTTGGGCAGGCTCCAGTTCCTGGTAACATCGTTAAGCTGCTGCATGATAGTGGCAAGTGTCGAGTACTGTTGCGATGCAGCTTTCGCAGAGTAGGGCAACATCTGAGTCTCGGCCGAGTCATAGTCCCTGAAAGACGTCAGCGTCGCTTTTCGATTGGAATGAAACACAACCGGGAGGCGCATGCCAGAAAAAAGGTAGAAGTTGGCGAGCAACTCCAGGTAAGTGATCCCCACGTCATTCTGCTGCGTGCCACATTGTTGCGGCCATCTCAGCGTGTGCATCCAATACCATACTGCCCGCGCGATTTTCTGCCCGGGATAGCACGGAAAAGGTCATCCTCCGGTGTATAAAATGGAATGAAAATAGAGTCAATGACCTTCCAGTTGCCAAGGAGCTTTTGAACCTGCTTAAATTGGCCCACAGCAGCATGAGCAGGGTCTGAAACCAAGTCCACCGTCCCTTCAATCTTGTCATCCCCTGGAGTGTCTCTCCTCCAGTTGACTGCCCATCTGTCCAAGTCAACGAAATACGCAAACACCTTAGTGAGTCTGGCAATCCAACCTACAAATTCCTGTCGCACCTCATGTACGGCAACATGCATCTCGGGCGAGTCATTGGCAAGGGCTGCCCCCGCGAGCTTGTCAGCCGTAGCATTCCCAATGATGCACCAAGCATCAACCGGGCATGTAGCTTCACTAATTTCGCGGTGGGCTTTAACCCATGACCAAGTGACCTGGCCAGACGGCCAGGTCGAAAACAAATGCAAAAGGAGATCGAAATTGTGGGCTCTCTTACCCTGCAGACATTCTGATTGCACCGCTTTCCACACCATGTCAAGACAAGCACAGACATACTGAGAGTCGGTGTGGATGCGGATATTGCCTTTGTAGTCCAGATCCTGGACTGAATTAAAAATTGCAACAATGCAAGACTGCAAAACATTTAGGTAACCTACAGTGCCCTACATAGTAGGCATTTAGCCCTAGGTGTGCAGAGATGCTTTTACCTTGTTGATGTGGTAAATATCCCACATGAATGCATTGCTCAACAGACAGCTTGCATGGCATGACTTGGAGTCAATGCTTGTACTGGAGGCGTTTCGGTTTGTGAGAAAATTAGCATGGTAGCGGAGCCACATACGGTCAACAGGGCCGTGGTGGCGTAGAGTAGCCAGTCGGAGCCATTTGCCGGATTTCAGATTTACATTTGCTTTCGTTGGTTTTCGGATTTCAAGTGCGAACTATCTTTGCATTTATATATATTTGCGAGCTGTGGTTTGACTACAGATGGAAGGCCATCCTGGGTTGCAGCACAATGGTGGAGCGGTGGAACACACGCCGCAACAGGCTTTCATGGATTCTATGGTGAACAACATGCAGGAGTTCATTAGAGTGTCAACAGAGATGTCGGCTGGGATGCATCAGGCAGCTCAGCGTATGGAGCAGGCTAGCGGCGCCAAGACAACAGGGTTGGACCCTAGAGACATGGGAAAGCTTCTGACAAGGCCCGAGAGGTTTGAAGCCAGAGATAGAGACGAGGAGTTGGCGAAATGGAGAAATTGGGCTTGGAGCCTTGAGCAATGGTTGGTGGCCATGGATGAGGGCTTTGAGCTCGACTTTGAGGTCTCCAAGAAAGAGAAAGAACCGCTTGCTATAGACTCCATGACTCCGGATACGCGACGCCGGAGCCAGCAATTGTATTCCTTGCTTGTTGGACTTTTGCATGACCGAGGGCGAGCTCTTTTGCGATCGACCCCCAATTCCAATGGTTTTGAGGCATATCGTCTGTTGACCCAGGACCTCATGCCCACGAACAAATCCAGACATTTGGCAATTTTAACGGCCATTTCAGGATATCCCGTCTTTGACAACAAGTGTTCATTGACACAGCAGGTTTCTCGCTTGGAGGAATTGTTTGAGGAGTACAGGAGATGTTCAGGCAATGAGTTAGACTCGGATCTGCGCATGGCCACGTTGCTGCGTTGCACGTCTGGACAGTTGAGAAGTTTCCTCAACATTTCTCTTTCAGAAAGCAGTTCATATGTTCAGCTCCGGGAGTTGATATACAGGTGGGACCGTTCCAACATCAAATGGGCGCAACCTTTGAATGCAAGTTTTGGGCCGAACAGCCTTTCGCCAGGCGTCGACCAAGGTCCTTCGCCTATGGAGATCGACAGACTCAAGGGTGAAGGAGGCAAAGGGAAGTATGGCAAAGGCGGCAAAGGAAAGTATGACAAAGGAGGAAAAGGAAAGCGTGACAAAGGCAAAGGCAAATCGTACTGGCAGAGCAGCAAAGGCAAAGACAAAGGAAAGAAGGGTGACCAACAACATCAATCTGGCAAAGGAAAAGGAAACAAGCACGACCCCAACAGGTGTTTGTACTGCAACAAGCCTGGTCATTGGAAAAGGGACTGCAGAGCATATAAAGCTGACCAAGAACGTGGTACTGTGCGACAGGTTGAGGAGACCGGGTCCATTGCTTCAACCGCTGGGCCTTCGGCGTCGCAGGTGTTTCAACCGCAGACAGCACCTTCAGCTCAGTCTTCAACCTATAAGTCAGCAGCGTCTGTTCGCAGGTTGGCAGCTCATAGCAATTGCAGTTTCCATGACGTGGGAGATGATTCAAACATGGTGGATCTTACAATATTTGATATGGCCCCAGAGTCAGACATCGAAGACTGTTTTGACCTTGGTGGAAATGTTCTCATGATTCGCATGGCAGAACCAGAGGAGCAAATTGCCTGCCCCGTTTTCGACATGACTGCAACTGACCATGATGAACATTGGCATGTTTGTGGAAATCAGTTTGGCAATCCGGTTGGACTGGAGTATTTTCACGTGCGTGCAATTTCAGAGGATTTTCATTCAACAGACATGGTTGACATCATCTTGGATAGCGGCTCAGACACTGCGGCATTACCAAAGAACTTTCAAGGTGTTGGAAATGATGTTCAGCCTAGTCATCATTGTGTGTATTACGATGCACAAGGTGGACAGCTTCAGGTTCAGCAGCACAAGCGAGCGCAAGTGCAAGTAGGAAACATGAAACTGGTTGATGATTTCATTGTCACTGATGTTTCAAACCCCATTTTGCCCCTCGGCAAACTCCTTCGAGCTGGATTTACTCTGGCGCATGGAGATGATGAGCAGATGTATCTTTCTTGCGGGCATATGAGAGCGCCAGTTCATTTTCGGCGCAACAGCTTGTGTATTCGTGGCTTCATTCGGCATATCCCGTCGCGTGATGCCTCAGCTGTGAGTGAAGAAGTTGCACGAGACGAATATGTGAGGACGGTGGTGATCTCAGAACCTTTGCAGTACCTTGGGAATTCTTGGGTTGAAATTTCGGCAGGACTTTGGGCGTTGAAGGTCGAGAATCCTCGTTTCTTTGTGGAGCCCGATGGATGCCCTGTCATGGATGTTCCCAGAAGACGCACCACTGTTGTCTTAGCTGACAATCAATGGCATTTGGTTGAGTATTGTGAGTTGATGGAAAACAGGGATGTCCTGCGTGAGCCACTTGCACATGAAGGACTCACCGAATTCCAGCAGTCCATCACTTTTCTGCACAATGATTGGCTTGCGCCGGAAGATATGGGATTTGAATATCAGCCCGTGGCAGTTGAAGATCAGCCGCAGGTTGTTCAAGCTGGATCAGGATCTGAGCTCAACTTGGCAAATCAGGCGAAAGGTGCATCGACAGAGCCTCAGCTTGGTGTTGGCCCTGATGCAGTGCCCGCAGATCCAGAGCAGCTTGAGCCAGCCCCTCAGAATAGAGAGCCAGGCATTCCGCGTGATGTGCTGGAGGTACAGCCCGATTTGTCTGAGGGTGAAGTCGAGGTTGAGGGTGTGAAGATCAATGCGGATTCGAGCATTGGCATTCTTCGTGCAGCCTGTGAAGTTCTTGGTTTGCCTAAATCTGGAACGAAGTACATCATTTTCAAGCGCATTTCAGATCATTTGCGCAAACAGAAGTTGCTTTCAGAGCATCGTGTGCGCTTCAAGTTGCAGCAGGAATCAGAACGTGAGGCAAGCTCACCATCGGTGCCTCGGCAACCGTCAGAAGCTGAGATCCGGACTCACCGCTTGACACACTTGCCATACCAGCCATGGTGTGCTCATTGCGTCTCTTCGAAAGGAGTCCAAAGCAAGCATAGCAAGAAGGAACATGCAGACGCAGGTGTCTCGGTCGTCAGCACTGATTTCTTTTTCACCACTCGTGGAGACGGTGAGCAGCTTACGTGCCTCGCAGTTCGCGACAGAGATACAGGTTTGTGTTTGTGCATTCCTACTCCTGCAAAGGGTGGAAAATGGTTGGAATATCTTACCTTTGAGGTGTGCCGTTTCATTCAGTGGACCGGGCATGCAGTCGTTGCTTTGAGGAACGATGCAGAGCCCAGCATTTTGAGTTTGCAGCAATCAGTTGTTCGTATGCGAAGTCGCTTGGGACTCCGCACGTTGGTCTCCAATGTCCCTGTTGGAGATTCAGCAGCAAATGGTGCAGCTGAGCAGACAGTGCGTTCTTTGAGGGCGCAGGCGGGGACGTTGATGACGTCTCTTGAAAGTCAAGGAGCAGCAAATCCTGGGCCAGTGGTTGTTCACAATGCTGTGTCGGCAGTCTATGCTTGGAGCATGTTGCACGGTAGTTGGCTTCTGAACAGGTTTGCAGTGCATCATCATGGACGCACTTCCTATGAGTTGGCGACCAACAGCAAGTATGTTGGTCAAGTTTGCGAATTTGGGGAAATTGTCCTGGGATATTTGAAACCCCATTCGAAGGGATCACCAACTTGGTTGCGTGGAGTATGGTTGGGAAAAGTCCACACCAACGACGCTCACATTATTGCGTTGCAGACTGGAATTTTCGTTACCAGGTCTGTGAGACGGCTTGCGCCGCCTGACAATTGGAATGCAGACATGGTCAAGAATTTGGACAAACCACCTTGGGAGTATGGATACACCAATTTGGGCGCTCGCATGGTGCCCAACAGCCGGGTGAAGAAAGTTGAGAGCCCTCAGATTTCCCGTGAACAGATTTTGCCAGATGCAGCACCGTTGTCAGCTTTGCTTCCATCCATTCCTGAGGTCGTGGACGAAGGAGTTTTGGATGATGAAGCAGGCACGGAATCGAGTTCGAGTGCAAGTTCAAGCAGGAGAAGCAGCGGTATGGTTGCGGATGTTCAGTCACCTGCAGTTGTTGCTCCACCCTTGGAGAGTGAGAGCATGGAGACAGAGACAGAGAGGACAGCAGGTCAGACTCGACCAGCAGAGGAACAATCAGAGAGACCAGACAAGAAAGCTCGTGTTGAGGGTGGCAGCCCCAGCAGGCTTATTCCTCCCTTCTTTGCAGGTACAGCAGGCGAAGCCTCGGTGCGTTGTTTGATTGGAGGAGAAGAGTTTCATCATGTAGATGAGATTATCACCCCTCATTTTGAGGATGAAGAACTTGGGTATTTGGAGGAGTACCACAGCAGCCTTAAGGACCTGTTTTCTCCGCTGGATCAGTCGCCTGAGTTCGAAGGAGAGGTTTCAGAAGCAGATGCAGAGCTTCTGGAGCTTTGTGTTCAGTATTCAGAGAATGAGCCCGATCTTGGAGTTTTAGAACTCTTGGAATTGGACAAGAAGTCCAACGCGTTCGAGATCAAAAGACTCTGCACCATGGGCGTGTTGGAGCCAGTGTCAGAGGTTCCAGCAGATGCCAGTGAGCTTTCTACGCGGTATGTGAACACGTGGAGAGCGAAGAAGATTGCAGGCGAGATGAAGTGGCTTAGAAGGAGCCGTTTTGTCGCGAGAGAGTTTGCTTCAGAAGATGTGAACAGACAAGGACTTTTCGCACCGGCGACATCGTCGCTTGTGACAAGGGTGATACCGTCAGTTTGGGCGAATTACCGCAGCAAAGGGTGGTTTCTTGGATGCCTTGACATCAAGGATGCTTACCTTACGGTGCACCAGCAAAGCTTTCGTGTCGTGACCTTGGAGGAGAACGGGGAGCGCAAGCATTTTGTTTTGCGCAGGTGCCTCCCAGGGCAAAGAGATGGAGCAGCGCTTTGGTATCAAGATTTTCATGATTTCTTGATTTCTCGCATGAGTGCAGATGCCAGCGTTGTGTGCCCCACGCTATTCAGGTCAGTAGATGAGGCTGGCGAGCTTCGCATGGTTGCAATGGTGCATGTTGATGACATGAATTTCGCAGTTTCCCCGCAATTCAAAGATGAGTTTTTGGGTACACTCATGTCTGTGTATGATGTCTCGTGTGACATCTTGGAAGAGAGTGGTGAATTTTGGTTTCTCAAGCGCAGACATCACTTGCTTGCTGATGGCAGTTTGGCTATGTCGCCCAACCAGATGCATTTTGCGAAGTTGTTTGAGCTCATGGAGCTTTACCCGGGTGTTCACAAGCCAAAGAGAACACCATGCCATCCATCCATTCAGGAGGTGGATCAGAGCCCTCAGTTGGAACACCACTTGGCGACTCTGTATCGCACATGTGTGGGAGTGCTTCTTTATCTTGCGAGCGATTTGTTTTCATGCCAGTTTGCTATCAAGTGCTTGGCTCAAGGAATGAGTAAGCCCACTGAGAATCTTTTCCGTTGCTTGAAGCACTTGGTGCAGTACATCATGGGTATCACTGGGTACCATTTGGTCCATTTGGAGCCAAGGGCAGATGACGTTCGCGGATTGCTTGGGTACAGGTATGAAGTGTCCTTGAGATATTCTGCGATTCGGATTGGGCAGGATCTAAATCCACGAGAAGGAGCACATCCTCGGCAGTTTTCGCGTACCAAGGCAATGTCATACACACTAGTTGCCGAGGACAGAAAGTGGTTTCTCTCTCCAGTGCGGAGAGTGAGTACAATTCAATGGCTTCAGCAGCTTGCGATGGTGTATTCCTGCGTGAGATTTTCAGGTTCATCAATGGCGCCGATCCGCATGTGGCGCTATACACAGATTCCAGTGCAGCCAAGGGTATCGCTCTACGGAGTGGTTCAGGACGAGTTAGACTTGGCTGTAAGCTTTTGTGGTTGCAACAGCAGATCAAAGATGGTTTGATGGTCATTTCAAGTGTTCCGACGTTGTATAATGTTGCAGATTTATCTACCAAACCACTTGGGAAGGACCGCGTCGCATTTCTCTTGCATCACTTGAGGATTGTCGATGAACACGACAGGTGGGAGCTTGTCGGAACGAATGAGGTGTTACAGCAGGCCGAGAAGGAAGAGGCCAAGCGAACAATCAAGCAGCTCAGGGTGAGGCTGATTCAGGAAACTGGTTCAGTTTCGAACACCAGCGCAGCGGCCAAGAACATCTTTCGTATTGGATTGGTGAGCAGCTTGGTCGATTTGGCAAACGCCTTGAGCCCGGAGGCTTGGAGCCTCGATGAGAATGTGTCAGACAGTGCGTTGTCTATTTGCAGCAGCCGGGACGATTCTGCAGATGCTCTAGGCAAATTTACACTGTTTACGTGCATGGCTATTTTTCTGGTGAGTGCATTGGTTATTCTTGCAATTTTCATGTGTTGTTTCTTGCAGAGATTTGAGAGGCGCTTCACGGACAAGATCCATCATCTCACCACTTGTCAGGAGATTGACTTTTACAACACTGTCGATGAGGTGAAGCGTGCTCAGGAGACAATCTTTCAAACACTGGACAGTTTGAACAATCGTGTGGAGCAGATGAATCAGTATGCGACAGAACAGTTTGGTGAATTTGAGTATCGCATTGATGCTCTTCGTGAGACGAGAGATGACAGTCCTGTGCCTGTGGATGAGGAATTGGACAGTATTCAACACTGGGTACGAAGCAGAGCTGTGTTTCCGGCAATCCCTTTTCAGGGTATTGGTCATCGGCTTGATGGACATGAAGTGGAGTTGGAAGATGAGACACAACTGCTGCATCGGGCCTGGTCGGATTTGGAGTATTAGCGTGAGACAAAAGAGAGCCATTTTACGCCCCTAGCTTTGGAAGCTATATGTGGCATGGCGGTAGGGCTTTGAGTTTCACACACAAATGTTTCTGTTTCAGACAAAGCCTTGAATCGGCTTGGTCTGAGGCGGGGTGCAAAACATTTAGGTAACCTACAGTGCCCTACATAGTAGGCATTTAGCCCTAGGTGTGCAGAGATGCTTTTACCTTGTTGATGTGGTAAATATCCCACATGAATGCATTGCTCAACAGACAGCTTGCATGGCATGACTTGGAGTCAATGCTTGTACTGGAGGCGTTTCGGTTTGTGAGAAAATTAGCAAAGACAGCTCTCCCCTGTCAATCGTCTGATGTCCATGGACAAAGCCGCGCCCCGAACAGCGAAAACGCTCATAAAAAGGAATATCGGGGCACTCCAAGGTGAACTGTTGCCCAATTTCTTCATCTGTGGCATCAATGGCTTGCACTACGGCCCATGAAGCTCTACGACAAAGTGGGACAGTGGGATCCGTGCAAGATCCATCCGTGAAAAAGACAAGTTCATTTCGCACCGGGACACCAATGTGAATGGTATGCCTACCCTGTTGGTCTCCCAACATCTTCTGTGGGATGTACCCACCAGCAGAGACAGGGGGCATAGGGAACGTTCTGAAAGCCTCATTGTCTTCAAGGAAATGTACCGCGTCTTCATGCCCCTTTCTGACATGTTCAGCGTCGGGGCACTCACACAGTGCATGTCGCACTGTTGCAGGACCACCGCACTTCTCACATATCTCAACTCCTTCAGTCGGCTCGCGAAAGAGGGCACGTGCTGCTCCACTGAGAAAGGCATTGGTAATCCGTGTGGAAAGAAACGCAAAATCCTTATCAGCAAATTTGTCCAGCACTTTGATGGTGATGTCCCGGTCCCACGGCAAAGAGGGACTCCTTTGCGATGTTTAGACTTCTGCCAAACCTGCACAGACCACCACTGAACTAGAGTCCTCTTGATCTCCTTGCGCGCACAGGTAACAATCGAGATCGTAGGTAGCCAAGGAGGTCCATGCAACGTCCCTAGCGCATCCAACTCCCATCCCAATTGTTGAAGGTACATGCTACAAGCACTGACGGGGCCGTAGCTCCTTGTGTAAGGCCGGTCGTTGAGGAGCCTCAAAAAGAAACGGACCTTCTCAGGCAAGAAATCATAAACCGCACGAAGCATACAAAGAAGATTGACCATGACGTAAAGCAAGGGGTCCTGAAGTTCTTTTGAGGTAGTGACACGCCACCCAAGACGATGCCTGTTTCCAGGGTCCTACCACTGCATTGACTCCAGCCCGTCTAAGCTCCTTCATTTTGCTGATCGAGACATATTGCGTCTCGGCGCTATAAAGAGCAAGAGGCCAAACGCATCTCTGGACAATGCTGGCTCGTGTGCGAACGGTATCCGCTGCAGCCCGGATTCTTTTGCTTCGCTCGACACCTTTCGATATACGTTTATGCAGAGCAGCAGGGGCAGGTTTCTTCCCGTAAATGCGCATAACACCCAACTCAGACGCTGATTGCACGAGAGGAACACCCGCGGTGTATCGATCCTGCAATGTTTCAAAGCTGCACCAAAAGTCTTTCATCTTCTGGGTCGTTCCCCAACACCATGATTTTTCCCAATCAATAGTCAAAGAGAACGCTTCTGCAAAGATCACCGTAGAATCCAAAGCATTGGCGAGTGGTGCTGTATGATCACAATGAAAAGCCCAATTATCCACGTAGACAAAAGCAGCAACATGCACCGCCTCCATGCACTTGACGTACAGGTAACTCAGGCAAGTCATTGCAGCGACGCTCATCGCATCACCTTCTGGGATCCCCGTCCCAGAGGGGATGTACGGCCCCAAGGTCCCTTTAAACGCCAGGCTTCTTCTCATCCCACCAAGCGAGTCAATCCAGAAATCAACGTCTTTCGCATTGACTCCCAATGGTCAACGCAGTTATAGCCTCCTCCACAGAGGACACAGCAGTGCGATGTGTCCTGGCCCAAGCATGCCCTAGGACGAGCAGCAGGGAAGACTCCGGGCAACAATCAGCAAGCCAGCGGTACTCAGGCAACAGCGCAGCCAAGAGCACATTGCCCGGGAGATGCGCATCCGCGACTGGATAGAAGTGGAAGCCCCAAGGGTAGGTCCGGCCAACACGTCCACATCCGTAACAGTAGTAGTCATTGCGCGTGCGCTCCGCAACATGGGACTTGTAATGCATCCATGCATCATCATCCTCCCCAATGGTCCATCGAAGAAGGGCGAACCGGGGGATGTGCCCAATTTGAGACGTCGGTATCGCAGCAAGCCGTTCACGCGCACGAAAGGGGGGGCACCCCGGCCACGCCGTGGCGACACGTCGGGACAGATAGGATAGCATTCTTTGCCGGTATTGCAATAGTAACCTCCCCGCAGACCCGGCTAGCGCGCAGAGTCACTGGTCTTGTAATAGCATAGCGCAACTCAACCCGGCGCCCCTGCCTTGTATGGCGCTGCAGAGAGGGAAGTGTCCCAACGGCTGACCTCCGAGCCCATAAGGCAGCGCCGTGCAGAAGAACTTCAGGTGGAAGCACAGTCGTAATCCGCAACCATCGTAGTATGGCAGGAGCATGACGCGAGTCAAGGAAGCGCCTGCCAAGAATAGCCTAACCTCCAAAGCTGAGATCTCGCCTCCTGTAGGTACATGGACAGAGGCGATGTAAGGCAGTTTGCTATGACAGAAGGCGGACACATATTCACCTTTCTCCTTGACGCTGTGGTTGCCTTTCGTCATTGCTGTAAATCGCCGTTGGATGGCCTTGGTCGCCTTTTGGTGGCAACCTTAAGGCACGTGGCCCGAGCGGTGCGCTGTCGCGAGGCCGAGTTGCGTGGCCTCCGCACAAATAAGGTGGCCCCCATACCCAGTGGCATCAAGACCGAGCATGGCAGCATCGCTGAGGGGCGTGTTGGTCACAAGCTTGCTCTTAGAGCGGCATGAGCACGGCCCAGCGTAGAGCGACAGCAAGGGGCAGGTACCGCCGGGCAGCCACCCCAAAATTGCACTCCACTGAACAGCAAGGCTAACCCGCTCACGGGCGAAAGTAACAAGTAGGTCAAGAGAGCACTGCGGGTGATCGATAAACCAAGCTTGAACAGCCTGCGCAGCAGCCAACAGGGTAGCGTGTCCTTGTCCACCATACTCGGAGGACGCAAAGGCTAGCGTCCACGAGAAGCATTGGTGGTCTTCAACAATAAAACCAGCGGTGACAAGCTGCTCATAACACCGACGGGTACGGCGCAACCATTGAAAAGACCGTGCGCTTCCAGCAACCGTGCAGTCGTCTACATAACCCTCTGTGGTGACCGACAAGGAGATCTGATTCAAGTATCCAGACTGAGAAGGCGCGCCCCATCTCAACCCCTTGTTGGACCACACGGTGAGGGAGAAGTCTGCCCTGTACCTTGTGCAGGACCTTTCGGCCAAAAAAGAGTTGTCGCGCATAAGCACGGATCCACTGAGGGGCGCCTCGAGCAGCAAGAACCTTCAATGCAAAGTACGGGTTAACTCTCTCGAAGGCTTTGGACAGGTCAACCAGTAAGGCCAGCCTGCCCTCTTTGGAGTCAAGTACACTTTGGATTGATATGACGGCTCCCTGAGGTTCACGAAACGCATTGAGGACAGTTTGCGACGGGTGCAGCGAGGCAGCAAGATGCCAAGTGCAAATGGCCGCAACCGCGCAATCAATCGTGCGGTCAAAGGTGTTGGGCGTGCCTAAAGGTCGGTGGTCCTCACCATATGGCCCAGGCTTGGCCTTGGAGATCCACACGCCAGGTAACCGCACATCGCAGCAGAGCTTTCAACTGGAAAATCCCTCCAAGCCGCGTAGGGAAGGCCATCAGGACCAGGCGCACTGTCCTTCGTGCGCAGCAGCGCCTTCTGGATGGCCCTGGTGTGGGAAATGGCACCTCAGGCCACAACAGGTTGCCACGTGCATACGTGTCGAGGCACTCCAGCCACCGTGGGTCATCGCGGACAGGTGTCTCAAACCAGAACTCGCGTAGCAAGCATTGCGCTATCCACGTCCTTGTCAGTGAGACAGGCAAACCATCAGCTTGCAGCAAAGTGCCAATGTGCACAACGATCTTTGGGTCAACGGCGCGAAGGCGCTCCCAGTAGCGGGGCCGAGCAGGAATGTGCTGCATGTCCCTCTCAGTCTTTACTCTGAATGTCAAGTGTGACCCCCTGCTGCCAGATCCTGAAATACTACCAATACATGGTCGCTGTGTGTTGGTTGACAAGCTTTGTATTGAGGAGGCAGTGCATCGTTTTGAGGTAGGAGTTGCCGCCAGAGCTCATGCGGTTGTTGGGGGCTCAGCCACGGATTTGCTGCGCAATCGTACTGCTTATTAGGTAGCGCTGAAGGAGACGTACAGGTGGAAGGTGCCCAATGAGCCGAGGTGGAGGGCAGTTTCGCCACCACTGCCAAAAGATACCAACCATCTGTGAAGAAGAAGGTGTTGGGCAATTCTGCAGCACTAGCAGGTCAAGACCTTGACGCAATGTAAAGGTACCGGAGTGCTCACCACGAAGCTGGAAGGCAGATGTGGGGAGGGTACGATGTGGCGGGTGGTGCTTGCGCGAGATAACCTTGGGCGGCCCAATCAGCCTAGCGCGCAGGGCAGCGTGACCCTGCTTCGAGGAGGGCCATTGAGCACAGACCTGGGCCCCCAGTCCGCTGTGCGCATTTCCAGGAGGACGCAGTAGTACACGGTCCAGTTTGCTCGCTGAGGCGCACTGCAAGAAAGTTACCGTCAGAAAGCTCATGGTTATCGAGGAGCTCAGACCATTCGACGCTCACGTGCACATCAGCATAATTGAAGTCGCCACCTATGACAAGCAGGCCCTCATGTGAAAGGTCATCAAGGAAGGCAGCAAGTTGCAATGACGCGGCCATCGACAACAGTCCGAGAATCAAGGATTTCATAACCAACCGGAACAAGGATAGCCGCAGCCTCCCTCCGTAGCAAGGCCAGGGGTAGCAACAACTTGGACCCTGCAAGGGATTGACGCACGCGGCGGGGCTGCTCTTCCCCCCAGCGCGTCTCCTGCAAACACACCGGTCCATCGCGCAGGGCCCTCACCAGCCAGCGCTGTTTGGCATCCGGCTCACTGCAAATGTGGGACCATCCACCAACATTGTAAGTGTGTAAAATACGCAAGGTGAGGGGACGCCCAAGACCTTTGGCCAGACGGTATTGGAGAAGTCTGCCGGCAGCAGCGTGTAGAAACTCTGTCCAAGGAGTGGGTCACCCGGATGAGCAGCACGAATGAGGTCGGGAGCTTCAAAGGCCCTCACAACGTTGGGTAAGCAACATTGAAACCCTCTGGCAAGCTGTTCGAAGGTAAGGTCCTTCCATGTCAACTTGACCATGCTCGGACAAGAAGTGCCACTGTCTGCAGACCGGCAGCTATGGGAAAGACAGGACAAATCCCGTATATGCGCAATCCACGGAGGAGCCGGGGTAGCAAATCGCTGTCGGCACTGCCAAGCCACAAAACGTCGCAGGGCTGCCTGAACAGCCGCCAGATGATGAAGCGGCAGCGTGCGAAGGGACCTCATCAGTTCTTGTAAGGATCTCCATACGCGTAGCAAGTGACAGGCAGGCTTCTGCGAGTGTGGCATCAGCTATACCCGATCCAGCCGGACAGTCTCCTTCCAGATAGGCGGTCAGTTCCTGAAAGGTAGAGAACCGAGTATGTGCAGAGAGATGGTGTACTACATGCAAAAGATTTCAAATAACTGAAAAAGCAGGGCCCTCCAGCCGGACCCCACCATGGCTGCTTTGTGTAATCCAGACACAGGAAAGGACTGGTTTGTCACCTTGTCTGAAAACTGGATGAATTTTGTGAGCAAAGATATCGCCGTCACCAGCTAGGGTCCAAAGTTGCGTGCCGAGCTCAACGATGAAAACTTCGCAAGGGGGAAATGCAGAACGCATCTGAGTGCACCTCGCAGGAGCGGGAACATGCGGGAGGCCACTCAAGTGGCCTAGGCGAAGGGCTTCATGTCCTAACAGACAGCGAACGCAGCCCGTTGAGAAGCCAGACCCATTCCACTCAGCCCTCCGAACAAGTAATCTCCGCGAGTTTCCAGCAGCGTAAAGCCCTCTTCCACCATGGTCGGGAGCAATGGGAGGTATCTGCAGGTCACCTGGAGCAGATACCCAGTGAACCCCCCGCGGAAGGTCCTTAACAAGCACATCAAGTGTCGGGGGCTGAAAACAGCTAGCAAGGCGACCCAGCCGAAAGGCGGTGCTAGCTGGTTCTGCGACAAGCAGATCAAGCGATGCAGGGTGCGCAGAACCAAAATATGCAAGTTCAGAATGTGGAGAGTGCAGCAATAGAACTACTAGGCCAGCATGGGGGCCACGAGGTAAGCCGCCATTGGTCAAAGCTGCCAAGACCCTTCTCCCTTTTTTCGGGACCCCTTTTTTGGGGACCACTTTTTTTCTTCTTTTTTTTTGGTTTTTTCTTAGCCTTGCCAAGGTTGGCTTGCTTGAAATGTAATTTGGAGGCAAATTGCAAGCATATCTAGGGGTCGTTATGTTGCAGCCACACGCCTGCGCGCAGCATTTTAGATTTCGAATCCTTCGCAGGATGAGGTCGTTTCCTGTCAGGAGCCTACCAGGTGGAATAGAATCCATTTGGGAAACTCCCTCTAAACAAAAAGCAGGAGAGGTCCTTCATGAGTTCGATTGAGTGAAACGCTTGCTTGCGCGCTGGCTGCCCCATGAATCTGGTCTAGGCTGTCGGGTTTAGTCGTTTGCCTGCAATGGGGACCGCTGCTGGTCCACGCTGGCATTTACCTTTATTGGTGAGCGCCGTTGTCTTCATCGATGGCGGATCCTTATTGCACCTTCTGTTGCCTACATTTAGGGGCGCCCTATCTTGCTTAAATTACAGATAATCGAAGGAAGTTTAGAAGTCTAACTTCCGACAATATCAACAACTCAAGCAGAGCAGTGCAGAGCGAGAGATAGAGAGAGAGAGTCGGAAGCTCCAACTTTCAAAAATCGCACGCGGCCTGCGCGCGGTGCACATTTAGAAGTCAAAATCGTAAAAACACTACAGGGTCGGGCTACTTTTGGAAGCTCCAACTTTAAAAAATCGCCAGCGGCCTGCGCGCGGTGCGTTTAAGATGCAATGTAGCTTGACAGCGGTAAAACGCATTGGAAAGGCAACGCGCAAGGCTCTCATCTAACTTGGAAAAAATGCGTGGCGCCTGCGCGCGGTGCGCGTTTTTAAGATGCAATGTAGCTTGACAGTGGTAAAACGCATTGAAATGGCAACGCGCAAGACTTTCATCCAATTTGGAAAAATGCGTGGCGCTTGCGCGCGGTGCGCGTTTCTAAGATGGAATGCAGCTTGGCAGTGGTAAAACGCATTGGAATGGCAACGCGCAAGGCGTCCTAAGCTGCCCTGTTGAGTTAGTCGCGCTCTAGATAGATAGACAGACAGACAGATAGATAGATAGATAGATAGATAGATAGAAAGCTGGAAAGATAGAGAGACAAGTAGATTTTTCGATAGATAGAGAAGATAGATAGGTAGATAGACAGATAGATAGATAGATAGGGAGGTAATGTCGCTGTGACCGTGTGGCGTTTCGGCTGTGTCTTGTCAGTTGCTCCGCGTATGTCATGTTTGTTCAATGTCCCGGTTTTCGTCACCAGCATCACTAGCATCACCACCACCACTGTTCATGTTTGTTCATGTCCCGGCTTTAATCGCGGAGCGGCAACTCACATCACCACCACCACTACCACCACTACACTTTCACCAGCACTCCCACCAGCACCACACACAGGCCGAGAACATGTTGATGTTCTAGTTTGTTGTTTGTCACCAGCCGACCTACCAGCATGCGTCTTTTCTGACCGTGCTGCCTCTGCCCACATAAAAAGGAAAAAGAGCCGGTGGGACAACGGGCGGGCGGATGGTAACAAAGGGTAAATGATGGAGGCTTAAGACTTGTCGAACATTTGAGGTCAGGCAGGCTCCCTGTCAGCCTGGGCACTGCCAAGGTTTTCTTTCCAGTTTTTGTCCGAGCGGTGGAATAATCGCCTGTGAAGACATGACCTGTTGATTTCTTTTGTGACCGTTTGGCCATGTTCGTCACAAACAAAACATGATTGGTTTTCAATTTGGCCCCAAACATGTTTGCCCTGGTTGTTCAAGCCTCCTATAGTGGTTCTTTTTTGGAAACTTCCGCCACCGCCTTGCGCGGTACTACTTGTATAGGATCCCCTTGAAGACCTGCCCTCATTGCCTTTGGTCAGGGACAGTCCAGGTTCGGATGCAGTGATGTGATGGTGTGGGTCTCCTTCTGGTCACGTCCGCCCAGGGTGCTCCATGAGCGGGCAGGTTTTGAGCAGCCCGGTGGCCGGGTTCTTGATGACCCGCTCTTGAAGTGCGCTATGATATCGAGCGCGCTGACCACCAGAGCGTCGCCCTCCTGGAGCCGCCGGGGGCGCTTCGTCAGCGCTCGCTGTATTCCGTGCAGACCGGGCTGGAGACCATGTCGAAGTGCCCCGGCGGGAACAGTGTAGTCCCAGCTCCGGATGTCGCACAGGATAGCGGGCTCAAATTTCGACACGATGTCTGGTTCCCATGTTATTGGCTTGAAGGAACAGGATTCTAACCCCAAACGCCCGCGAAGGCAAAGGCAGGAGCAATGCGAAAACGCGATGGAGCGATCGGCTTGTGGTTTTTGGTTCTTTGAGTTGGGAACCTTTTTTAAAAGTTTGGAACTTTTTTCATTTTGATCGTTTTTGGGAATAGGGAAAGTACCGTTCCATTCAGGGCAGTTGTTGGATCTGTCGACGTGCATAGCGTGGAGCTCTTTTCGGGCTCACAATTCACGATTCATTAACCAATCCACCAACTTCATACCGGCAGGGTCTTGGGCTCACACATTTGGAATTTGAGGTTTGCCGCTCCATGCTCCTTGCAGCACATGTGCGGCAAGCTGCTTTTACCCACTCGGCAAATGAACTTTCGCTGGGCTCCAGCCGGATGGAGCAGCTCATTTCAAGTGGATCAGCGTGCCGCATGATCGACCTGTGCAACATATTCATGATAGAGTCGCTAGAGTTTTGGCACAGATTTCAACTCCCTTCTTCAAATCTCATGGCATCATGGGGATGAGGTCGGCCCCAGCCTAAGCATTCTTGAGTTTCGTTTTGCAGCGCACCTGTCATTCGTGCCCAGGTGCCGGTGGTTGAGGATGGTCCGCAGCCCAGACTTGATCCAAGCAGAGAACAAGCTCCAAAACAAGGCCGTGTGTCAAGAAAAAGGCAAGGAACCCTCCCAGGACCTTAAAGGGATGCCTGCTTGACACCGATTCGAGAATCTGAGGCCGAAGGAAGACGATCGTCGGCTGTGGCTTGAAGCTAGTCGCTCAGATCCTGGAGCAAAAACTGCGTATCAGCATGAGCTCGAGCACAACCACGCAGCAAAAGGAGTTCAAGTCAGAACCTGCTCAAGTTTCCAACCGAAAGGGCTGCTTTATTCCATCCACCGTTTGCGTCCAGGAACTCTGTGCCATTGAGTTGTGCGACCCTTTGCGCCTTGCCCGTCGTGGCGAAGCAGTTGCGCACAACTCTAACGCTCAACTCTCTTGTGGACCAGGACTTGTTGTCGCCTTGCCTTTCTCTTTGGGTCGGGGTTCCTTCGGGTGCAACTTGACCTCCCAAAAGCGGAAGCCGCGGACAGTGTTCTCGTCCACGCTCCGCTCTCCGCAAGTTGGCAGTATGCTTGGACTTTGTCTTCCGGCGCTTGCAAAGCTTGGTCCTTCCCCGGACCCGCTCTCGGCAGCCTTGATTGCACATTTTGTGCCGTTGAACTGCGCAATTCTTTGCTCCGTGACCTTGCAGGATGCTGGGCTGTTTCATGTGGAGATGGTGGGGTTGAAACTTGGTTCGGAAAGGCCTGTGCCTCAGGCAGCAGTTGCACACCTCGCTGGCGCGAACCTCTCTTGCGGACCAGGGCTTGTTGTCGCCTTGCGTTCTTCCTTCAGGTGCAACTTGACCTTCCCGCAGCCACGGGCAACGTTCACGCCGACTGATCTCCGCTGTCCGCAACGAGCAGTTGGCAGCGTGCTTGGACTTTGTCTTCCGGGGCCTGCAAAGTTTGCCCCTTCCCCGACCTTGGTCTCGGCAGCCTTGACTCCGCACTCCGCCATCCTTTATGCCATGACCTTGCAAAAGCCTGGCGCAGCATTTGTGCCAACTGGGCTGATTCATGTGGAGTTGTTGGGGTTGAAGCCGTGTTGTGTGCTTGGACTTTGTCTTTCGGCGCTTGCAAAGCTTGGTCCTTCCCCGGACCCGCTCTCGGCAGCCTTGATTGCAAATTTTGTGCCGTTGAGCTGCGCAATTCTTTGCTCCGTGACCTTGCAGGACGCTGGGCTGTTTCATGTGGAGATGGTGGGGTTGAAACCTGGTTCGGAAAGGCCTGTGCCTCAGGCAGCAGTTGCACACTTTGCTGGCGCTAACCTCTCTTGCGGACCAGGGCTTGTTGTCGCCTTGCGTTCTTCCTTCAGGTGCAACTTGACCTTCCCGAAGCCACGGGCAACGTTCACGCCGACTGATCTCCGCTGTCCGCAACGAGCAGTTGGCAGCGTGCTTGGACTTTGTCTTCCGGGGCCTGCAAAGTTTGCCCCTTCCCTGACCCTGGTCTCGGCAGCCTTGACTGCGGACTCTGTGCCATTGAGTTTCGCAATCGTTTATGCCGTGACCTTGCAGGAGCCTGGCGCAGTGTCCTTGCCAACTGGGCTGATTCATGTGGAGTTGTTGGGGTTGAAGCCTGGTTCGCAAAGGCCTGTGCCTCAGGCAGCAGTTGCACGCAAGGCCAAATTGTCTTATGGACCAGGGCTTGTTGTGGCCTTGCCCTCAGAATCTTTGGTTGGGCGTTCTCTCTTCCGGTGCAACTTGACCTCAGGGACGGCAATGGCAACGTTTACGCCGACTGATCTCCGCTGTCCGCAAGGAGCAGTTGGCAGCGTGCTTGGACTTTGTCTTCCGGCGCCTGCAAAGCTTGCCCCTTCCCCGCCCCGAGTTTTAGCACCCTTGACTTGGGACTCAGTGCCATTTTGTCCCGTGACCTCGCTGTTTCATGTTGTTGCCTTGCCTTCAGACTCATTGGTTTGGTCATCCTTCAGGTACAACTTGACCAATCAGAAGTCACGGGCACCATTCACGCCGACTGAACTCCACTCCCTGTTTCACATGGAGTTGTTGGGGTTGAAGCCTGCTTCGGAAAGGCCTGTGCCTCAGGCTGCAGTTGCACACCTCGCTGGCGCCCTCTCTTGCGGACCAGGGCTTGTTGTCGCCTTGCGTTCTTCCTTCAGGTCTAATTTGACCTTCCCGAAGCCACGGGCGACGTTCACGCCGACTGATCTCCGCTGTCCGCAAAGAGCAGTTGGCAGTGTGCTTGGACTATGCTTTCCAGCGCTTGCAAAGCTTGCCCCTTCCCCGCCCCTGGTCTCGGCAGCCTTGACTGCGGACTCTGTTCCATTGAGTTGCGCAATGTTTTTTCCCGTGACCTTGCAGTTTCATGTGGAGTTGTTAGGGTTGAAGCCTGTTTCGCTAAAGCCTGTGCCTCAAACAACAGTTACACACAAGACTGGCGCCAAACTCTCTTGTGGACCAGGACTTGTTGTCGCCTTGCCTTCAGACTCTTTGGCTTGGCCTTCTTCCTTCAGGGGCAACTTGACCTTAGGGACGGCACGGGCGACTGAACTCTGCAGTCCGCCAAGAGCAGCTGGCAGTGTGTTTGCCCCTTCCCTGACCCTGGTCTTGGCAGCCTTGACTCCGCACTCCGCAATCCTTTATGCCATGACTTTGCAAAAGCCTGGCGCAGCATCCGTGCCAACTGGGCTGATTCATGTGGAGTTGTTGGGGTTGAAGCCTGGTTCGGAAAGGCCAGTGCCTCAGGCAGCAGTTGCCACCTTGCCTTCAGACTCTTTGGTTTGGCGTTCCTTCACGTGCAACTTGACCTTCCCGAAGCCACGTGCAGCATTCACGCTGACCGGGCTTCGCTCTCCGCAAGGAGCAGTTGGCAGCGTGCTTGGACTTTGTCTTCCGGCGCTTGCAAAGCTTGGTCCTTCCCCGGACGCGCTCTCGGCAGCCTTGATTGCGAACTCTGCGCCGTTGAGTTGCTCAATCTTTTTCCCCGTGACCTGGCAGGATGCTGGGCTGTTTCATGTGGAGTTGTTGGGGTTGAAGTCCGGTTGGGAAAGGCCTGTGCCTCTGGCAGCAGTTGCACACATCGCTGGCGCCAACCTCTCTTGCGGACCAGGGCTTGTTGTCGCCTTGCGTTCTTCCTTTAGGTGCAACTTGACCTTCCACAAGCCACGGGCAGCATTCACGGAGACTGAACTTCGCTGTCCGCAACGAGCAGTTGGCAGCGTGCTTGGACTTCGTCTTCCGGCGCTTGCAAAGCTTGCCCCTTCCGCGACCCCGTTATATGAAAATTGGAGGAATAGAAGCACAGCTCCTGTGTTTGTCGGGAATGGATGTGGCACGGCCGCCCTTTGCCTGATCCCTTCTTCCCGATGGCCTGCATGCTGCTCAAGGCTCTTGGCGAATCATCATTCGTGCCAGCAGTTTCCTGTTCTTCCTCAAGCTGATCGTTGCGATCGTATGAGAGAGCTCAGAGTTTCTAGGTTCCCAGCCACGCGCTATCGGAGATGCCGAAAGAAGCTGCGAAGGGCAGCAGTGCCTGCGGACTCTGTGCCATTCAGTTTCGCAATCTTTTTCCCCGCGACCTTGCGGGACGTTGGGCTGTTGCACGTGGAACTCCGTTCGGGTTGAAGCCTTCGCCGAGGCCTGCGGCAGCTGCCAGCGCTGAGGCCAACCTCTCTTGTCTTGTTTTTGCCCTCAGACTCTTTGGTTTGGCCTTCTTCCTTCAGGTGGGTGTGGCTCAAAATTAAAGGATAGGGGCAAACCGCAGGTGGCCCATGTTTCCACTTGCCAGTCCATTTTCTTCTGCGTCCGTCCGCTTGCTCTGTGGCACCGGGCATTGCCAGGATTCCTGGTCCAGCCCGGACAGCCTGGAGCGTGTGGGGGTTCCTGAGGGTGTAGCGGTGGATCCGCGTTTTCCACCCGGCTTTAGCCCTCGTTCGGCTTTGTGGCTCCCATTCCGTGCTCTCTGCACGGCCCTCATTTGGCTTTGTGGCTCCCATTCCGTGCTCTCTGCACGGCCCTCGTTCGGCTTTGTGGCTCCCATTCCGACGCTCTCTGCACTTCCCTTCTGGCTCGGAGTTCCATCTTCGAGCTTCCAATTTGGCCATCGAGCCGGCTTTCGTTCCATCTGCTCAGCCCCTCGACGACCTTTGTGGCTCGCTGAGATGGCTGGTACTGGGCTTGGAGGGCTCGAGCCCACGACCAGAACCTCTGCACGCTGCAGCAGTTTCAGGCTAGCGGTTTGTGGTGTGAGTCATGTGCGGGAGAGGCTTGCTCTTTCATTCAACGGGCTGGCGGAGCTCGCAAATTGGGTGCCAAAGGGACATGAGGGCTTTAAAACGAGAGTCAACCGTTGATATGTTCCAAAGGCAGAAACAACAACCCTTGTACAACATCCTTGTATATCCTCGTATAAAGAAACACACATATGACACCACTGCTTTTTGTTGCAAGTTGTTGGTTACAATCAAGTCAAATATATGTGGGAACATGCTCTGCAAGTTTTAAAAGCACTTGCTACACAGTTTCTGGCATCCAAACTTTTGGTGCGCCGCAGTCATCGTGCTCCCAACACATACCCGAGTTGTGTCAACAATAAGTTGAAAGACAAACAAACACAATTCCAATGACACAGTACTGACAAGCTAAAAGCTGAACGATATTCAAGAGCTTGGCCCAATTCTGTCAAACTACAACGACCTTTCAATGTATGATTATGTTATCCATGTTTGTCAAATCGATGTTTCTACCCACAGAATCCATTGCTAGCTGTAAATTTCTTTAATGGACATTTTGTTTTGTTTTCTTTTTACATGCTTATCATTGAGTACGGTTTAGCCCGACAAAGTCAGCCGTATTTATTGCCCTTTTGTTTATACATCTTTTTGTTGACTTCCCAAGCTTTCAAAACCATTGTTTGTTTCTTGCGAAGTCCAAGCACGCAAAGAACACGCATTGCAAATAGGCCCTTGCATTTTGAGAATCGAGCATGTCAATTCTGAATCTCTACTCTGTCAACCAAGCACCTGTTCATGCTCAGGTATCGGCTTTCCAAACTTCCAGTAACAATGTAGTGTTTTGTTTTGAATGTTGAAGCCCCTATTTCTTGCGGAACCACCTGTTCAAGCTATTGGGGATTGTCCAATTTGCTTCACGCCACGGATTGCGTCATGGTTAAGTCCTGGGCATGTATGTTGCACTTGACCATGTCGGTGAATCACTTGCTCAAGTATCCGCACAGTGTTGTATGTGATGGTTTTAACCTTTCCGCTTGTTCCCGGGTCCTTGTTCTGTATCGTTTGCTCATGTACTCCACAAAGTCATTCACGTTCGCACTTGTCCGTGCTAGTGATGTTCACGTCGTTTTGGCATATTATTTTTGAATCGCTTGCGCATCACCCTGCAGAGTCTCAGCGAAGGTGTTGACGTTCTCACTTGGCTTGCGCACGCTGCTGCTCACTTCTCCAGGAATTGCTTGCTTTTGTAGGCAAAGTCTGAAGGGAACGTGTCTACTCTCCCACTTTCCCATGCTAGGCACTTTCTTGTGTAATGTATGGTCTTAAAACCGAATGTGCCTCACTTGACGTACTCCTGCGCAGTCTCAAGCGTGAGCGTGTATATTATTCCACATGTCCGTTCCATTTGCTTGCATGCGAAACACGCGCCAATATTCCGCAAAATTTTAAGAGTGCACGCTTTGACCATTGTCCAGTTGCTTTCGTTTCTAAACTACTTACTTAGAGTATTTCGCAGAGTTGTCAACACATGACGTGTTTACCTTCTCAGATGTTCCAAAATGTACCAAAATGGCACCTTGGGAAATGAAGCCAAAGACGAAAAGCTGCGTAACCCTAGCTCTTTATTTTTGAGCCACAGCCATATGTTCCGTATGTTTGGGCATCGCACAGTGATCTTGCTTGCGCATGTGCGGTCTTGGTTATGCTCCCGCCAATGACTGGCAAGGAGAAGCCAAGGCCAAGAAAGGCACCCTTTTTCCTTCCAGGCGTAAAGATCCAAAACACAAAGATGCGAGGACTTCTTAGTACTTATGCGGTCCATCAAAGTTTGACCATTTTTTTTGTGTGTAGGACTTTATTGAATGTGGGGATCTGCTTGCAACAGAAGTCTCTGACATAGATAGACAAAAGAGACACTCATGTGTTCAAATTCACGACCACACGTATCGAAGCAGGCAAAACGGAGACCGAAACACAGTCACATGCGAGAGGCCCCAAGTCAGCTTCTGCATAGATTCGGAAGCAACTGCCGGTGATACAGAGTCCCAGGCCCATCAAAGTCTGAACCTGCACTTACTCCGTCAAAGCTGACGTGACAAATTCTCCATCCCAAAAACGCTGCTCCGTCTTCCGGGCAGGTTCCTTCCGTCGCTCCTTTTCCGCGCGCAGGGGAAAGGCACCTGGAGGCGAGTCCGTTCCGCCTTTGTTTCGCGCGAAGTTCGGTTCGCGGCCCCGTTTCGGAGGAAGAAGATGGGTGGTGAAGGTTTGGCCCCCCCCCCTGTGTCTGTTTTTGACCAATGTTGATCGCCTGCAACCATTTGGCTCCAGGCCCTTCTGTATCATCGCAATACTCATGATTGCGTGACAAAGGAACCTTTGCAGGCCGCATCCATCCTCCAATCATCCATATTGGCAAATTGGACTCTCTCCGGAAAAGATCCAGGGACCGAGTAAACGACCTCCACTACCACAGGGTACCAGTTCCCTTCTGGGATAGGCACCCCGGCAGTGGGCCTCAATAGCGGAGCAGGTTTTCTGCACAGATCCAAGGAAAAATGTCATCCGATGGAGAAGGCTTCATGGAGGCCTATTCAAGTATGGCCAAATCATCCGGCTATACGGAGGAAACACTCAACTTACCGATGACCGCCAAGCAGCCGCCATTGTACGACGCAAAAGTCAGCTGATTCAGGTATGAAGAACTCGTGGACGACTGGGTGACAATCACCACGGTGGAAGCACCCAAGAGAGGACCCCTCCTCAAAAGCAGACTCACAGGAGATGCTTACATGTGCAAGGCAGTCCTCCAAAATGACCTTTTGCAAGATCCTGATGAAGGAGTCAACTATTTCAAGAACACGCTGAAGAAGTACTTTCTGAAGGGTGCGACCAACGTGTATCTGTACAGGCTCCTCAGTTTCTTCAATCACAGAAGGCAGAACCAAGAGTTCCTCATTTTTACCTCCAATTTCGAAATCCTTCTCACGAGATTGAAGGCAGCGTGGATGGACTTGATGCCCGTCTTCACGGCACAGTCCCCATCATTTCGACAGTCCGTACAGGACGCAAACGCAAGAACAATTGCTCGGCATCAGCAAGCAGCCGGTACTCGAGCACCGCCTCCAGTCCTGCTCAATGAGGATGATCCAACAGTCCTCAGACAGTATATCACGGGAATGCAGGACAGACAGCGGCATTTCTTTTTGGGGATAATCTCCTTGCGCAGTTTTTCCATTTGTCAGATCAGCAGAGAGAAAGACTGACCAGCGCTATGTCACTGAGAAACATTTCGCTAGAGCACTACTCCTATGAGATGCTGAAGACGCATTACCATGAACTCTTCATCACGACCAGGACATCCATCCAAGATCCATCCATCCGACCTCAAGGAGGCAACCGAAGCAACACATTCTTCATCCTCGAACAAGGCGAATACGAAGGAGAAGAAGGCTTTTGGGTTGAAGATGAAGATGGACTTGAAGGATTCATGTCAAACAACGATGCAGAGACATTCTGGGTCCTCGAAGAGAACGATGCGTTCATAGCAAGAAAAGTGTCAGGGCAGAGTTTCAGATTCAAAAAGAGAAAAGGAAAAGGAAAATCAGGAAACAAAAAGGGCAGTCACCAACGAGGTGGCTTCAAACCCAGTCGAAAAAGCGGTTCTGGCGGGAAGGCCAATATGGCCAATGACAGGCGGCCAATGAAAATTATGATCCCTACGACCAGGCATTTTGGGGAAAAGGCAAAGGAAAGAAGGGAAAGAAAGGAAAATCCAAATTCCAATATCCCTATGATGGAAACAAAAGTTATCCATCCTATGAGAATGGCAAAGGAAAGGGCGGACATGACAAAGGAAAATCCAAGACGTTCATATGACACCACTGCTTTTTGTTGCAAGTTGTTGGTTACAATCAAGTCAAATAGATGTGGGAACATGCTCGGCAAGTTTTAAAAGCACTTGCTACACAGTTTCTGGCATCCAAACTCTTGGTGCGCCGCAGTCATCGTGCTCCCAACACATACTCGAGTTGTGTCAACAATAAGTTGAAAGACAAACAAACACAATTCCAATGACACAGTGCTGACAAGCAAGAAGCTGAACGATATTCAAGAGCTTGGCCCAACTCTGTCAAACTACAACGACCTTTCAATGTATGATTATGTTATCCATGTTTGTCAAATCGATGTTTCTACCCACAGAATCCATTGCTAGCTGTAAATTTCTTTAATGGACATTTTGTTTTGTTTTCTTTTTACATGCTTATCATTGAATACAGTTCAGCCCGACTCTGTCAGCCGTATTTATTGCCCTTTTGTTTATACATCTTTTTGTTGACTTCCCAAGCTTTCAAAACCATTGTTTGTTTCTTGCGAAGTCCAAGCACGCAAAAACACGTATTGCAAATAGGCCCTTGCATTTTGAGAATCGAGCATGCCTCTTCATGCGGTGACCTCTGAGTGCACTGGAGCCGTTGTGGTTCGAGCCGCATGGACAGAGGCCCAGTAGTTTTCCACGCCGCTCTGCCCAAGCGAGTTGTTCTTGCCGCCGCCAGGTTGTGGGACTGACTTCTACCTGCTCTCCCTCTCTCTCTCTCTCTCTCTCTCTCTCTCTCTCTCTCTCTCTCTCTCTCTCTCTCTCTCTCTCTCTCTCTCTCTCTTCTCTCTCTCTCCTCTCTCTCTCCTCTCTCTCTCCTCTCTCTCTTCTCTCTCTCTCTTCTCTCTCTCTTCTCTCTCT